>JAVLUX010000011.1:2520000-2977500 GCA_032164185.1 Moxostoma hubbsi | reverse complement strand
ACGGTGCATCAGAGAACCGGTGAGTGAGTTTTTTTCTTTTTCCTCTCTCCTCTCTCTCTCTCTCTCTCTCTCTCTCTCTCTGTCGCTCCGTGTTGGCCTTTGTCCCTCACCTATTTTGTTTGTTGTTGTTTTAACCCTCCTGCATGCTCTGTCCCGGGGGGGCTCCCTGGCCTGAGGCAACACCGGGAGGAGTGTAGAGCGGAGGAGGGTGGGGCCGGGCTGGAACAACACACGCCTGGTCCCCAATCAGCCTGATGGGGGCGTGCGAGGGATAAAGGCGGCCGGTGACGACGGTTAGAGAGAGAGAGAGAGAGAGAGAGAGAGAGAGAGAGAGAGAGAGAGAGAATTACAGGCTGCTTCTCTGTGTTTATGTTTGTGTGTTTTTCGTTTATTTCTTCATTAAACTATTATTTATATTGTCAACCCGGTTCTCGCCGCCTTCTTGCCCATTAACCGCTTTACAACATGAAATTTAATTCAAAAATTAGATTATAAATGAATTAAATGCAGTTATGTAATAAACCAACTTGGAGCATGTGGATGACCATATGCGTCAGTCATCACCGTAAGAAGTCTATTTTTGACTGTAATTTGTTCCAATGAGGAACTAAAAAATAAGTTATAGGGATGGGAATCATAAGAAATTTAAATTAATTTATAAAGATGCTTATAGTTTCAGAAGTTCCGCAGCTTCCTTTCCAATGATACCCAGTTAGATCAAAATAAAAGAACGGTTAATCATTTCCTGTGTGGTAGATTTATCTGCTTCGAAATCATATCAAGCACACTGTTAATTAACAGTTAAGGATAATGGCTGCATCAAAATCTGTGTTAATGCAATATATCTTCCAATAGTTCAGTGAAGACTTGGACACAACTGAGAAATATACTTTTTACCTCTAATACGGTTTTCATTGTGTCTGGATCAGCCGTGCATGTAAATGTAGTAATTGTACATAGTTGATAAAAAGGTCTTCATTCACAGAATGCAACAGAAATGTGTGATGCAGCAGTTTCAGGATCAAAGCACGTTTCATTTTTGACATCACAACTGTCTTGTCATGGAAGTCGTAGCATTTTCAAATTACTGAATGAGAAACAAAACAAAAAAACACACACACACTTTTGCATGAGATTTGAAATCATGGATTATTCTCTGCTTTTGATGTCAAAAATGTAAACAGTCATGCCCATGACACTGTTAGCCAGTAAGAATGCTGGTTAAGGTGTTTACATGCAACACAGTCTGGTAATGGGGTAATTGGTAAAAACCTACTTGTGCCGATCCAACCTGGTCTCATAGAATGAACGTTACCCTATATACATTTTTGCAAGCTGACATTTACATGCCGCTTTTTACATTTCTAGTTTCCAGGTGAAATGAACACTAGAGGCGCTACAACAACTGTGTAGTTTAGTCATTGTCACACAAATCACAAGTACAATTGCTGATTTTGATCTTATAAAAACGTATTTTTTATTCTTACTCTTCCCCTGCTATGCTATGATATCAAAATACTTTTACTTTAATGCATAATTTGAAAAAACCCACCTACATATACACACTTATACCTATGTCTTTAGCTTGCATGGTAGCTAACCTGATAGATTGTTGGACTTTGCGTTCAACGTCCGCGGTTTGAGTCCAGCCAAAGTGGCACAAAAACAAAAGTGGCATAGAAGAGACACAAAGTGATGTGGTTGCTTCAGTTAATGTATGCTTTCTTTTTTTTATTTCACATTTGCATTTTAAAACACTTATCGGTTTATGCTTATACTGTTTATGTCCTCCGTACGTACTCCGGGTGGGGAAGGAGGTATTGCCCCAAGTGAAGGAGTTCAAGTACATCGGGGTCTTGTTCACGAGTGAGGGGACAATGGAGCGGGAGGTTGGCCGGAGAATCGGGGCAGCGGGGGCGGTATTGCATTCGCTCTATCGCACCGTTGTCATGAAAAGAGAGCTGAGCCGGAAGGCAAAGCTCTCGATCTACCGGGCAATTTTTGTTCCTACCCTCACCTATGGTCATGAAGGCTGGGTCATGACCGAAAGAACTAGGTCGCGAGTACAAGCGGCCGAAATGGGCTTCCTCAGAAGGGTGGCGGGCTTCTCCCTTAGAGATAGGGTGAGGAGCTCAGTCATCCACGAGGAGCTCGGAGTAGAGCCGCTGCTCCTTTGCGTGGAAAGGAGTCAGTTGAGGTGGTTTGGGCATCTGGTAAGGATGCCCCCTGGGCGCCTCCCTAGGGAGGTGTTTCAGGCACGTCCAGCTGGGAGGAGGCCTCGGGGAAGACCCAGGACTAGGTGGAGAGATTACATCTCCACACTGGCCTGGGAACGCCTCGGGGTCCCCCAGTCAGAGCTGGTTAATGTGGCTCGGGATAGGGAAGTTTGGGGCCCCCTGCTGGAGCTGCTGCCACCGCGACCCCGCAAGCGGTTGAAGATGGATGGATGGATGGATGTTTATGTCCTAACCCCAATAAAAGAAAACCATGTAGGGCTTTTACATAACCTTACACATTGTCAGCTTATTAAGCATAGTCAGTGTGAGGTCATGCACGTAAACGTGCTTGATGAGTGTGTTTACATGCACACCAATATGCTGATGACTATTAAAAACAAGCTTATTAAACATTCAGACATTGCAAGAAATACGTATTTACACGGGATTTGAAATCATTGGATTATTCTCTATTTTTGACATCAAAATGTAAACAGTCATGACTCATAACACTTGCACACATCAGATAAGCTAGTAAGAGTGGCGGTACAGGGGTTTACAAGCCATGTGACGTATGTGCGAAAAAAGTGTGTTGATCGGTATAAACTTAAACCATTTATGACCTTCCTCCGATATATGAAAATCATTTGAAGCAAATACATGAATTTTACATGATTTTGTCAGCTTATTAAGCATAATTGGTATAAAAATCTGCATGTAAATGTGCTTAATGAGTTCAAGAGTTATATGTCATTTTGAAGGCAGAAGAGAACTAAGAGAAATTGAACAATTCTATACAGAATAACTTAAATACAGAATCTACACTGACTTTTCCTGATATATGAAAAATTTGGACTGGTTCCAGCAAGTCTGAGTTTGTCGCATCTTTTGCCCAAGACTGGCCATTTGCTGAGGGACTAATCATTTTATGATTGCCATGGAAACCCATTGTTCTTCAATACAACCAACACTCTACACTTAAAATCATTACACAAATCATGAGTCATGTTCCTGGCTTACCATATCACATGAAGCTTAATTCGTGAAAATTTCACATGCACTTTGGATTTTTTTTATTTCACTACTATCCAAGTGCACAGCCATGTGTAGGATTTAGCCAACAAACGACAAGTGCATATTATGCAGATGATAACCCTGACAATTATGTTTTTCATAACATGTTCTGAATTGTCCATGTTTAAAATTAAGAAACTAAATATTACTTAAGTTTTATCATGTATTATAACAAAATTAAAACTGTAATTTAATAAGAAAGTACAAGTGTTTGGCATGTAGCTGATTGCCACTTAAATTCCAGAATGATGGTGTGAAGTATTTTGGGGTTATTTGCAGTTATAGTATCTTATGCAATTCATGATTAAAACATGTACTTTTTGAGCAGGAAACTGAGATCAAAAACTCATAAATCACCTTCATAAGGAGGGACAGCGAGAGAGACCACAGGCCCTCTGAAAAGCCGCCTCTGATTGGCTTAGAGCCTTTTTGGGATGTGAGCTAAAACTGACCACCGTTACGCTCTCTTCTCTGCTCTACGGCTTTCACACTCTTTTATCTCTGTCTCGGGAATTCCCGAGTCGCCCTTGTGGGAAGCCTCACTTCCAGGGCTCCGCCTTTTATCACCCATCCATCGACGCAACGGACAAAGAACTTCCACAAGCCAAGCCAAAGGACACTGACTTCAACGACAAACAATACGACACAAGTACTTCCAGACTTTTGGTTAAACCTGGTGCTTTCTTAAATATAAATTGAGTTACCCAATCTCAAATCACGCCATACTAAATGAAGTTCTCATTTGTTAGTTAGATAGTTAATAAAGTTTGGTTTGTATTCGAAGAGAAGTTGATTGTGTGTTTGATTAAATCATTTCAGTCCCTTGAGATCTGTCGATCCTAAGCTACATGCTCATAAACAGTATTTCAATCTATTTGTGACATTATTTTAATATAGAAGGTAGTATTACTGTAAGAATGAATCTTATGTTCTGATCAACTCATCGCTGGCCGAAGACTTTGATCGGATGTAAACGATGTTCCTATACCTCTGCCTAAATGGTCTTATTTTATAGCTAGATTGATGACATTGAGATGTTGCATCGCATTCAACTAGACTATCTTAACTGTCTTTGGTTTAATCATTGGAGTAGTGATATACGATTTAGCCTCAAGGCACTTCCAGAGTGAAGTGCACCAAATAGCTTTCAACCTCTCTGATTTTTCTTGTTTTTAAACGGGTATTAATTCACCCCTGGTTCTGAATCATGACAGAAACATGGAAGAAAGATCTCTACTAACTGAACTGGTTCCCAACCGATTCAACCTCACAAGCAATCGCTCATATTCATGACAATTCACTCCAGTCGCATCAAAATGATCTACATCTACATATCTTCAAAAGATATCTCCGGATGACTCCAATCCCGACAGATCACAGTAGACTCTGAATATTACCGCAACGTCCCAAGAAGCATATTGACACTTGAGCACTATTTCCAAATTATCCATTACTCTGCCCCAGTCTTTTAGCCATTGATGGAGGTGTTGTGTTGTTGTTTGTGTTTGTCTGCTTCTTCTGCTTGTTTCATCTCTGCTAATATTGTGATGATGCTTGGAAACCATACATTTTTGCATTTCAAAATAAGAGAGTTAGATATGCATTTACATATATAAAGTAGAGCGAATTAAACATCTCGAATGGGAGATGGCTGCTATGCTGTTTCCTGAGTGACGGCAGGGTATGGGCTGGTGGCGCAGTGCCAAGCGTGGAGGCACAGGTGCTGGGTTACATGCAATGGTTGGGCACACAGGCTGTACAGAGGACAATAGCCTCAGTCCTGACCTCAGTCTCATTTGACACTTGGGATGCACAGATCCCAGCCTGTGTTCCTGCGTGTAGATCTGAATAACCTTTTTTGTGTACGCTTGCATTTGTGGATGTGTGTACTGTGTGACAGATAAAATGTTTATTAGACTCGCTGAAACCTGATCACTGTGGACTCTCAAGTTGGATAGCTGTTGTTAGGTCAGACATTCCAGAAACTGTTTAAAAGCTTGCATTTATCCCTTATGCAAAAACCCTCAGCCTAATAAATGGCCTAATAAATAAAAATAAATAAATCATTAAATAAAAAAATAAATAAAAAATTAATATGAGTATAAATATTGAGCTTATGTAAAAACCCTCAGCCTAATAAATGTGAAAATAATAATAATAATAATAATAATAATAATAAATAAATATATGAGTATGAAGGTAGAGCTTATGCTAAAACCCTAAAAAAATATGTGAAAAAAAAAAAAAAAAAAAAAAAAAATATATAATATATATATATATATATATATATATATATATATATATATATATATATATATATGATAAGATTTTGCTATATAAAATTAAGCAACATTCACTTTTTTTTTGGCCATTAAAGTTCCTAAAGAAGCAAAAACAGTGTTACAAGAATCAGTTTAAAATCATTAATATATTCATACTGCATATCATACTTATTCATATTGTTTAGTAAAAAATTATGTAGATACGTTTGCCGTTTATCACTATATATTGTTATATTGGTGCATAAAATGAAAATGATTAAATATAATTTAATCTTGATTAATTTATCTAGATTTATTTATCTAGATTTTGTTCCTTTGATTTATAAATAGCCCTTTTTTTTAATTGGCATAGTAAAAGGGCATAGCAATAGCCCAACATTCACAAGGCTGCTTTCAAGAAGTGCATGTGGTTTATACAGACACATAGCATTTATATTTTTGAATATTCTTCCTTTAATCTAAATACTGACACTAAAATAATGAATATCCACATTATTAACAGCATATCTTATGGGTGCTAAGTGTCCTTCTGAAGGGCAATAATGACATTTGTGAGACCAGGATGGTGGGAAGAGTCTTGGGACCACCTGCCGTCAGACTAGAGACATTACCGATCGTATACCTGTCCTAATATGTATGAATAAATGATCAGGGCTGGTGTTTTGAGAGAGCAGCTTCATCAAAGGCATTCAGGGAGGTGGTAATTGGTTGATGTTCCGCTGCAGTCCTGCGGTGCTGTCAGCTCTGGCAGTTGTTACTCCTCACTTATTGATGTCAGTGTTTCAAAGGGCTGCTCGGCTTTCAGAGGGGAGGGTGCATATCAGGTTCGTTGTCCTTTTCTGCATATTGTGGTGCCGTTTTGTGGTCCTGCATAACGCGCCGGCTCATTTTAGCTAATCGTTGCCCATTCGGCCTGTTTCACGGCCGACCCACCGGCCCGCTCAGTTCTCCCGATGGCCAGTCATCCCCTGATCGGCCCCAAAGTGCATCGGCCCACCGGGAAAATGCTCAGTATGCCAGATTTCCAGTCCAGCCCTGCGCACAATGGACAATCTTTGATTGATTCTAAACCACTGCAAATAACATTGTAAATAAAACCTGCTAAGGCAACAAGAGTACACCTAAATATAATTCTGTAATTGTGACTTTTTAATTGCTGCAGCCTTTATTACCTTCACTGTTTGTTAGTTAAATTAGACGTGTAAACTTGTTCGTTGCACAAGCGGTTGTAAGTTGAAGTAATAATGTAGTGCCTAATAATGTGTGGAACCACAAAATGCTCATAACCAAACCAACAATTATTTGTTGCATTTTTTACAGTGCATACTGTATATGAAACCTCACCAACTTATAGGGTCTATTATCATGAAATGAACTGACATATTGAGAGTAAGTGTGGTTGGATCGCTTTCGACACTAATCTTCTCAGAACGGCAATAGATACCAGATTAATTGCACCGTGTTGACCTGCATGCGGATTTCCATTTAGCATGTTATGACTGCACCAAACAGATCGTCAGATCACATTTCACTGTTTGTATAGAGAGAACTGAATGTTGTTAACATGTTGCCAGTGTGTTACAGTGATTTTTGACAGCGACAACGGAACTATTCATGTTTTCTATCTATTCCAATATTGTCATTTTACTGTGTGGTTGCTGAAGTAAATGGCTTAATCCTTGTAAAATCCTTGTAAAAGTTTAACAGGCTCTTTGATAAAGAAATATTGACAATTACATCATTGTTGGACAATTACAATGTTAAAATATATGTTATCCATATCGGCTGATATCTTTATGCAGCAGACATACAACATAGACAAACAAAATCTGTTACTGTTGTACATTTGCGACTTAAACAAAAGTGTTTTCATAAAGAATAAGCAGCATTCCTTATGTGGATGCAGGGTTTTCATATTGGAAAAGATCCCATAAACCTCCTTGCTAGCAGCGCCTCCCTTTTGAATTGACAGAAATAAACACAGAATGGAGAAATCAATAGCAGTAAACGAGAAGATTTGGCCAGACAAAGTAAACAGAAAGTGCTCATGACTGATGCATTGATGTCTCAGAGCAACCAAGAACTGTACAGTGCACACTGATGTCTCACACGCAAATAATTTGATTTTGATTTAGACAAAATCCAGTGCGCAGCATGGACACTCTGGCTACATTCACAATGCAACTGAATTTTGTCCTGATGGACCTCAGCCTTCTGCCAGAGGGGAGTGTCTCACAGAGATTGTGGCCGGGGTGGGAGAGATCAGCCACAATCTTTCCAGCACGCTTCAGGGTCCTGGAGGCTTACAGGTCCTGGAGCGGCGGCAGATTGCAGCCAATCACCTTCTCTGCAGACCGGATGACACGCTGCAGTCTGCCCTTGTCCTTGGCAGTAGTAGCAGCGTACCAGATAGTGATGGAGGATGTGAGGATGGATTCGATGATGGATGTGTAGAAGTGCACCATCATTGTCTTTGGCAGGTTGAATTTCTTCACCTGCCACAGGAAGTACATTCTCTGTTGTGCTTTCTTGATGAGGGAGCTGAACACTTGAGGTCCTGGGAGATGATAGATACCAGGAAGTGGAAAGACTCCACAGTGTCAATTGTGGAGTCGCACAGGGTGATGGGGGCAGGTGCAGGTGAGGGTGAGTTCTTCCTGAAGTCCACAACCATCTCCACTGTCTTTATTTTGATTGCACCAGGTCACCAGGTGGTCAACCTCCCACCTGTAGGCGGACTCATCACCATCAGAGATGAGTCCGATGAGGGAGGTGTCATCCACAAACTTCAGAAGCTTGACGGACTGGTGACTGGAGGTGCAGCTGTTAGTGTACGGGGAGAAGAGCAGAGGAGAAAGAACGCAGCCCTGGGGGGATCCAGTGCTAATGGTCTGTGAGTTGGAGACATGTTTCCCCAGCTTCACATGCTGCTTCCGGTCAGACAGGAAGTCAGTGATCCACCTGCAGATGGAGTCAGGCACACTTAGCTGGGAGAGCTTCTCCTGGAGCAGAGCCGGGATGATGGTGTTATAGGCAGAGCTGAAATTCACAAACAGGATCCTGGCATAGGTTCCTGCGGAGTCCAGATGCTGGAGGATGTAGTGGAGGGCCAAGTTGACTGCATCGTCTACAGACCTGTTGGCTTTTGTATGCAAACTGCTGGGGGTCCAGGAGGGGGGTCAGTGATGTCTTTGAGGTGTGAAAGCACAAGGTGCTTAAAGGACTTCATAACCACAGAGGTCAGGGCGACGGGTCTGAAGTAGTTAAATCCTGTGGTCCTTGACTTCTTGGGAACAGGGATGATAGTTGAGGACTTGAAGCAGGCTGGCACGTGACATGTCTCCAGTGAGGTGTTGAAAATATCTGTGAATACTGGAGACAGCTGATCAGCGCAGTGCTTCAAGCTGGATGGGGAGACGGCATCCGGTCCATCAGCTTTCCGGGGGTTCTGTCTCCTGAAGAGTTTGTTGACGTCCCTCTCATGGATGGAAAGTGTTGTCACTGAGGTGGGTGGGGGGGTGGAGGGGGGTACCTTAAAGGTGGGCATTGGTAGGGGTGCCCAGGCCCCTGCTGAGGTGGGGGAGGTGGAGGTGATGCACTGTAGCTGGAGCTGTTGGAAGGTGTTGTGGGGAATGGTTACAGGACTGTCCCTTTGTCTTTCAAAGCGGCAATATAACTAATTCAGGTCGTTGGCTAGGCGTCGGTCGTTGATGGCCTGGGGGGCTTTAGGCTTGTAGTTGGTGATCTGCCTGAGCCCTTTCCAGACAGACACAAAGTCGTTGGCTGAGAGCTGGTGTTGGAGCTTCTCAGAGTACCGTCGTTTATCCTCTTTCACCGCCTTGCTAAACTTGTACTTCACCTCTTTAAATCTGTCTTTGTCCCTACTCCTGAAGACCTCTTCCTTATCAAACCTTAACCTTCTGAGTTTGGCTGTAAACCGGGGTTTGTCATTGTTGTAACTTACCCTGGTGTATGATGGAACACAGCAGTCCTCACAGAAGCTGATATATGACGTCACAGCCTCTGTGTACTCATCCAGACTGTTTGTAGCAGTCCTGAACATGTCCCAGTCAGTAGAGTCAAAACACATCTGGAGATCCTCCACAGCCTCACTGGTCCACTTCCTTGATGTCCTCACTACAGGTTTGCAGAGCTTTAGTTTCTGCCTGTACGCAGGAATCAGGTGGACCATGACGTGGTCAGAGTGTCCCAGTGCAGCACGGGGGACGGCATGATAAGCATTCCTGACTGTGGTGTAACAGTCATCCAGAATGTTCTCCTCTCTGGTCGGGCATTTAATAAACTGTCTGAATTTAGGGAGTTCATGAGTGAGGTTTCCTTTGTTAAAGTCACCAAGGACAATAACTAAAGAGTCCGGGTTGGTCCGCTTCACACAAAGTATCTGGTCAGCGAGCATGCGCTGTGCGACCTGCACGTTGGCCCGCGGCGGGATGTAAACACCGACCAGAATGAATGAAGCAAACTCACGGGGTGAATAAAAAGGCTTACAGTTTATGATGAAAGATTCCAGGTTAGGAGAACAGTGCTGCTGGATCACTGTCACATCGTTGCACCAACCGCTGTTTATGTAAAAACAGATTCCTCCACCTTTAGTTTTGCCGGAAAGTTCCATGTCTCTGTCCTCTCTGTAAATTTGGAAGCCTGCCAGCTGCAGCGTAGAGTCCGGTATTAATCCACAAAGCCACATCTCCGTGAAGCAGAAAACAGTAGATGAAGAAAAGTCCCTGTTTTTCCCCAACAGCAGTTGCAATTCCTCCAGTTTGTTGGGCAGTGAAGAATTAAATATTCCCGGTAACGGTGTGCGTAATCCTCGCTGGCGAAGAGTTAAAATACAAAACAAAACAACACGCACACACACACCGAGGCGGCCGTCTGTGGCGCCATCTTGAGTGTTCTTCAATATGCGTATATCATGCTCTCAAGTCGTGAAAAGCATTAAAAAAACAACATATTAACAAAATACTAAAAATGGCTGTTGTCCAATGTATGGTATAACATATATTTCCGTTATATCATAGTTTATTATTATCTAATTTGAATAGACTACATATATGCCCAAACAAAATGAGCTATAGTTTTATGTATATGTTAATTGTCACACATTATATCAGATTTCTATACTGAAGGCATAAGAAATACCTTTTAACTTGCACTGTAAATAAGCTTGAAATACTTGAAAGTTAAATCAAGTCAAATCAAAGACTCATACATTGTATTATAAATGTTATTTTTACATTGCTTCAAAAGCAATACCCACAAGAATACAGAAACATGCATATTTCATGTATATTTCATGTTTTCATATATATATTCCTGTTCAGCATTTATTTTTAGTCTGCTTATTTTTGGATCATTTTTAATCTACTCCTTGTTAAACACCGCAGATTTCATGAAGGCACAAGCTGCCACATTTAAAAGGGAGCGCTCAAGCATCTCACTAGCACACCATTTCAAGTTTCAAGTCATTTCAAGTTCGTTTTGATTTGAACGTGACCAAAAGCTTTGTTGTCTGTGACAGCTAGTAGTGCAAATAGTTTCTCCACTTACATCAGTTCATCCCATTTATAGCAATCTCCGGAGACCCACTGCGAGGAACGAGAGCATGAGTGGGGGGGAATTATAGCATTGATTGATTGACAGTGTATTGAACGAATCGGTGATAATCAGAGCAATGTCTCCCCTCACGGGACTTTTAGCCTATATTCGGCAGTCCCCCCCCTCACAACCACACCATGCTTTAGTTGCTCGATAGACGCTGCAAATTTTACTTTGGTTTTTAGGGGGTACTGCACTGTTACAGGGAGTACCGCCTGTGTTTTTAATTATTGTTGTTTCCCTCCCCCTGTCCCCTCCCAGATTCAGGAAGGCAGGGATGACCTGCCAGCAGATGGGTCAGAATTGTGGGGGGTTGTATGTCATGCCGGGGCTTCCCGTCCTGAGAGGGAGGAATGTGACCGGGTGGAGGGCTAATAAGGCTAATCAAGCTTCCGAGAGGGGTAAAGGCCGACTGGAGGCTGCAATGCAAGAGAGGGAGATTTACGGGCAGCTGTCCGACACCTTTGTGTGTTTGTGTTTTCGTTTAAGTTCTTCATTAAAATATTATTTATATTGCTAAGCCTGTTCTCGCCTCCTCCTTTCCGTTAATCCCTTTACACACTGCTTATGGCAAATTACAAAAGAAAGTGCATTAAAATCATTGCAATATTCAGTTTTAAAATTATACATTGTAAGCCTGAATTGGATGTTCCATATGAACAGATATTTACTATGATGTAGCTACAGTGTACTTTATTAATACATTTCAATGCCAAGTGATCTTATAATGTGAATTTATGGGGATTTAAATGATCAGTTTGTTTGTAGAAGTCTCTTGGGACATCTGACCAATGGGAAGTTATAGTGTTTGACATTGCAGCTTAACAGTGAGAACTTATTTGGTTTAGTTATCTGCTCATAAATGCACATTTTCGTAAGCTTTTGTGTGTATTTTACTGATGTATATGACAGATATGACCCTAGCTTGTGGTTGACCATCCCAGGAATAGATGTCTGGTCCGAATCGGTCCCCTGAGGTCCCAGCTAGACATTGCGTTATCAGTGTTTACACTGTACGGGGTTATGGCTAGACAGATCACTCTATTCTCAGTGGTCTGGGCTCATGGTTGTCATGGTTACGATGATCTCATAGTGGTGTATACAGCTGGGGTAACCAACCCCCCCTTGATCTACCCCCTTTCCTGTAATGTTCAGCTGTTCAGGTTAAGGGGGCAACATTGCTCGTCTCATTATTTTTTGTCTAAAATAATTTCAGCATGAGGTTTACTTTACAAAAATGTATGCACCACTTCACGAATTACACAATTATATGAATTTGACGAATTTACTAAATTAAAAATATTGGGGACCCCCCCAAAGTCTGTTTTACTTCTTATGGGGGTCTCCCCCCCACATTGTGAAGATGAGTCATCACTTGTTCTGTCTTAAAGGGCAGAACCTGCAGATCTTCAGTCTTAGTGTGCTAGTGAGTTGCAAGCAGTGAGCTGTTGCTTTTAAAGAGAGGAAGGTGCCTCTGCCTGCATCTCTTTAATGATGGTAATGGAGTTGTTTATAAGTGAATGACTCACAATAACAAGCATAAACAAAGCATCTCATTTACATCATTCTCATCTCGCATCACTCACTGGCAGCATCTGTGAGTTCCATTGCTTTCAACACATCAGTCATCTAGCAATGGTGCCACATGTTTGAAGAGCCACTCTCTTTTTCTGTTGCGAAGTCCCTCAAGGATCTGCACAGATTTGAAGGGATTGCAGAAGAATGATATGGTAAATCAGGTATTAGGCCTTGATTCAGTGGCTTTGTTACACACAATATGGTGAGTTAAGTTTTAGTAGTGTGTGTGTGCTAATGTTCTTTGCTCTCATTGAGTGCAGCAATGAGAAGTATCAGTCATGGATTGTCTCTCCCAGTGGTTGCCTTTCAAGAAAGGTCAGTGTGTTTTGAAAAATAGTGGGACTCTCAGGTGGTATCCTTACAAGTCATCTAATATCCAGGCCAGTCATAGCAGACACACCTGTGCTTCAAGGCTACCTGTAAAGACCCAGAATAGCTCCTTGAAAACTCCTCTTTTCTCCTCATTAGAAGAGAGTCCAGACAAAGAATTCTGGTCTTCATACTCTCATGGCTGGGAAACAAACATAACAGATGAATCCCACCTAGGGATGTCCGACCATCCATCCAGTATTTTATTATATTTTAGTAGCTAATTTTTAGTAGCCTTTTTTGAAGGCTCTGAAAAGCATAATATTGACTTTTATTCATGAATAAATGCGGCCTTATAGACCTTTCACTTTTTATTATAATATTAATATTGATCAAAAAACAATATTCAAAAGACAATGAAAAACCCACTGCCTCTGTGCTTTATTGTTGACTGTTTATGTGACTAATTCATTACAAAAAACTTGAAGCAAGGTTTATTTTATTTAGAAATACTTCAATACGAGTTAAAGGAGTAGTTCACCCAAAAATTGTAATTCTCTCATCATATACTCACCCTTATGCCATCCTAGATGTGCATGAATTTCTTTCTTCTGCTGAACACAAAATAAGATTTTTTAGAAAAGTATCTCGGCTATGTAGGTCCATACAAAGCAAGTGAATGTGTGCCAAAATTTTGAAAACATCACATAAATCAGCATAAAAGTAATCCATAAGACTCCAGTTGTAAAATCAGTGTCTTCAGAAACACTGTGATAGGTGTGGGTGAGAAACTGGTCACATTCACCTTCTTGTGTTTTTGGTGATTCGCATTCTTAATGCATTTTGACCCCTACTGGGCAGGGAGAAGAATTTCTAGCAAACAGGACTCGCCTGTTTAAAAAATATAGCCACAAGATACATTAAATGTGTTTACATGATTTTAGTGTGCTAAAATCACATACTAACCTTATCTGTATACAGTTATATGCAATATTACACTTTGTGTTCATGACGATGAAATGCTGGTAACACCTGTAATCTGGTAAACTCTGTAATTTCGGTAAATCCCTAATTTTATCACACTAAAATCATGTACACACATATAATGTTTACATCTTGTGGCTGTACTTTTGAAACTTTTGTGTATTTTTGTGTTTACGGGGTGGCCTCATTCACTTCCAATGCAAGTGCTTTACTGTATCTGCGATTTCTGCTTTTTTTTCTTTTCTTTTTTAAACGAGAGACGAGTGCATTTAAAAAAAAATTATATTATTATTATTATTATTATTATTATTTTTTTCAACATTATGCCCCAAACCAATATTCAACATGAATAATTCCTTTAACATTTCAATATTCATCTTTTTAAATAACGGAGCATACTGGGAGTTCCTGTACTCATCTAGTAGAATATGGCTCTAGTAACACCATGGACATTGATTAAAATTCCAGAGAATTCATGGACTCATGGATAACATGTGTACATTTAATGTCACTTTGGATAAAAGTGTTTACCAAGTGCATATTAGTGGTTGCTGTTGTATTAAAATTGGGATTGAGAATTGTGAACTATCCCTGGGATTGGTACTGGCCACTGAAATGTTGATATTGTGAAAACCCTAGTCCCATCTAAAAGGAGCAGATTATCCGTGCTGCCCACCTATGACATATATGATTCAATCTAGCATTTACCCAGCGTGCATGCTAGCAATAAGCAAACACATTTGTTAGTCCTCACTGAATTCCCTATTCCAATTTATTTACCTCACATTCTAAATGAAGTGAGCTGCGATCTGTATCCTTTATTGCGAGCGCTTGTGCTCTGTCTTGCTCGAGCTATTAACAATTTCACAATAAGATACCATTCTGACTGCAGAGCAAATGCTGTTTGGGTCTCTTGTACTCACTGTGAGTGAAGGGTGGGAAATGTTGTTCAAAAAGTAATGTTCTAAAAAGCCCACCTTTGTTTGTTTGTGTGTATTTGTTATTTTGTTGTGACATTATGGTCATTAAGAAGGTGCAATTACACAAGAATACAGAGAATGAGTGAGGGAGAGAAAGGTGCCTGAATGGAAAGGTAGTGTCAGAGTCCTGTCATTTCGTTCTAGTCAAGTTTCCTTCCTATGTGGCAGGATTCTGACATTCTTGTTATTTGTAGTGTTGTTTTTGTCGTGTGAGTGCACGTGGCTGTGTTTGCTTTATCACCGCCATGTGCACTTGTGTCTGTTTTGGTCGTGTATGTTAGCGCATGGCTTTGTGTTTGTTGGCTATGTGCTTCCTTGACTCTGCCTCCTTGTTTCCCCTCTTCAATCTCCCACCTTGAGTCCTTGTGTTAATTAGTCTCACCTTTTCCTCATGTGCTCTCCATGGCTGTATACAGAGGTAGGAAGGGACTGAGGCATGTCCGAATCCAGTGTTCGTGTCACATCCTGTCTACTGAGATACCTTTATCTGATCGATTTTTGAAGGCAGTATAGATGTATCCTTCGCTGTCTAAGAAATCCCACAATCATATGCGCACCATTCCACAATGGTTGAGCTGAGGAAAAAAATGGCGGCTGAAGAGGCCGTTGATAGTCAATTTGTGTATAAATGTATGTTTTATTTACTTTTTCCAACTTTTCCATTTCTAGTGAGAAAGTAGTATTGTAGTTATTAAATATACACTTGGATATCACCAAAATTCTCTTGATTTTGTTCTAGATTATTAGACAATTCAGTCCAATCGAACTAAAATGAAACAATGAAAATGAAAAATGATGTTTAGTTGACACCAGATGGTGATAATCATTTGCTGTTATCCAAGAAACAATGTGACGATATGCTGCCTCAGTAGCCTGTCTGAAGCCAGTTTCTGCGGGTACCTTCGTATGCAAGCACTGTCTGTTGAGTCATTGACTGATAGGGCATCGAGGCAACAAAACAGCAACCTTTGGTTTCGAATGCCTCCTATGTACACTCACCTAAAGGATTATTAGGAACACCATACTAATACTGTGTTTGACCCCCTTTCGCCTTCAGAACTGCCTTAATTCTACGTGGCATTGATTCAACAAGGTGCTGAAAGCATTCTTTAGAAATGTTGGCCCATATTGATAGGATAGCATCTTGCAGTTAATGGAGATTTGTGGGATGCACATCCAGGGCACGAAGCTCCCGTTCCACCACATCCCAAAGATGCTCTATTGGGTTGAGATCTAGTGACTGTGGGGGCCATTTTAGCACAGTGAACTCATTGTCATGTTCAAGAAACCAATTTGAAATGATTCGAGCTTTGTGACATGGTGCATTATCCTGCTGGAAGTAGCCATCACAGGATGGGTACATGGTGGCCATAAAGGGATGGACATGGTCAGAAACAATGCTCAGGTAGGCCGTGGCATTTAAACGATGCCCAATTGGCACTAAGGGGCCTAAAGTGTGCCAAGAAAACATCCCCCACACCATTACACCACCACCACCAGCCTGCACAGTGGTAACAAGGCATGATGGATCCATGTTCTCATTCTGTTTACGCCAAATTCTGACTCTACCATCTGAATGTCTCAACAGAAATCGAGACTCATCAGACCAGGCAACATTTTTCCAGTCTTCAACTGTCCAATTTTGGTGAGCTCTTGCAAATTGTAGCCTCTTTTTCCTATTTGTAGTGGAGATGAGTGGTACCCGGTGGGGTCTTCTGCTGTTGTAGCCCATCCGCCTTAAGGTTGTGCATGTTGTGGCTTCACAAATGCTTTGCTGCATACCTCGGTTGTAACGAGTGGTTATTTCAGTCAAAGTTGCTCTTCTATCAGCTTGAATCAGTCGGCCCATTCTCCTCTGACCTCTAGCATCAACAAGGCATTTTCACCCACAGGACTGCCGCATACTGGATGTTTTTCCCTTTTCACACCATTCTTTGTAAACCCTAGAAATGGTTGTGCGTGAAAATCCCAGTAACTGAGCAGATTGTGAAATACTCAGACCGGCCCGTCTGGCACCAACAACCATGCCACGCTCAAAATTGCTTAAATCAACTTTCTTTCCCATTCTGACATTCAGTTTGGAGTTCAGAAGATTGTCTTGACCAGGACCACACCCCTAAATGCATTGAAACAACTGCCATGTGATTAGTTGATTAGATAATTGCATTAATGAGAAATTGAACGGGTGTTCCTAATAATCCTTTAGGTGAGTGTATATATTGTGCTTCCTTCTCTCTTGTGTTTGTTGGATTGTTTTGTTGTTCCCTTGTTCTTGTTGGTTTGTAATCTTTACCTGTAATACTGTAAAAAAAAATTGTGTAACAGGGTTTAATATAATGTTTAATGAAAACTTAAAAAGACATAAACAGAAGCACACATGGCCGCTGCGTGTCGCTCCCTCTCTCTCGAACTGCCACATCCGGCTCGGCTTTATCCCTCTCCTCGGCTGATTTAGACCGATTGGGTGCGGCCCGGCCCGGCTCTGCCCTCCTCCTCGGCACACTCCTCCCTCCTTTGACTAAGGCCAGGGAGCCCCCAGCATGATGTATACCCCCACCCCCAACACCCCCTTACTGAGGGAATTTCATCCAATTAGATCTTGGGGTGTAATATGCTTCTGGATTGCACTTTATTTTACAGTACGTGTGCTTTCAGTATACTTACAGTGTATTTACCCAAGAAACTGAATAATAGTAGGTACATGTACTTAATATGAGTTAATATGAGTAAATATGAGTAAGGGTTGGGCTTATGTTTAGGGTTAGTACCTTGTAAATACTATAGTTGTAATTATATAGTATGCAAATGTAGAACAGTACTGTAACATAAATTAGTTCCTGCTTCTATGCCAAGGCACTTTTCTAGTAACTACACATTTTGTCAAATTTGAGTTATGACCGAAATCGTGTCTCTTAAACTATTATCTGTTCTGAGACTGATGGGGAAAGCTTTTAGCTTAACAAACATTTGTAGTAGTAACTTTAAAGAATTGTTTTTTTTGGGGGGGTAGTTTTCCCAGTTGAAGTGTTGGTGTAGTTACTGTATTTGTTTCTTTTAAGGTGGTTTGACGGAGACACGTTCTTGACAGGTTTCGAGTTTATTCTCAGACTCTGAAAGCAAAATCAGAAATGTTCTTGAGATGTACATCTGATAGATCTGGAAAAACTGCCATGACAGTGCAGAAATTATTTTAGATAGCGGAGGCTAATTTCCCAGCATCCTCTCTGCCTCCTCCCCATGCTGGCTCTTTTCTAAGTCTCTCCTTTTTATCAGTGGAAGCAGTTTATCATTTGACTTCACAGGTCAGTGTCTTCATTAAAGTCAGCCCTTGAGTGGCAATAAATGAGTGGGCACAGAGCGTGCAGACACAATGAGCATAATGAAATGTTGTCCTCATTAATTTATGCAAAGCCATGGGACGCAATCTACTAAGAAGACTTTGATTCCTTTAATAATTGGCTTGTTCGTCCTTTTCCTTTGTTTTGCCAAATGTTCCCCATCTGCCCCAGTTAATTAACCAGATGCACCAAAATACACCTGCTGTTTGAATGTCCATGAGGTTCTTACACATTTTAGAGCACCTATGAATTCAATTAAGAGCCCCCCCCCCCCACCCCCCCAAAAAAAGAGATTTCTATCATAATTTACTCACGCTTGTTTTTTTCCAATTATATTTCCAGTTATATTTAATTTCAAAGAAACTTTACAGATCAGAAGCACAAGTGCGTACTTAAGGACTTGACACAGCAACATAGATATACAATTTTGAGAGATCGCAGGGGCTGTTCACACTGAACGCCAATTGTTTTCTGATGTAATCATGAGCTAGACGGACATATTTGACTCCTACAGCACATCTTGCTGTTTCTATCAAGTCTCGGAAGGGACTGATTGATTTTATACACCATGTCGAGTTAAAGTGAGCTTCAATATTTAAAAATACATCTCGAGACACCTGTGTTCTGCTTCATTTGTTGCACTGCGTCTAGCTTGTTTTTAGCGCATGTGTCACTAAGATTTGATGTTCTGAAGAAGTTCAGATGTCAAAGAGGTCTTCATGTGACTGTTGCACCAATACACATGATTCCAGATTGTAAAGTCTAAGCCTGTGATAAATGGTAAGCCAATATTTTTTCCCTTCTGCTCTAGTTTTCTGAGGGGCTGCTGTGCCTTATTAAATCTTTTTACTGTTACTATACTGTTAGGAATGTTTCCTACAATGCTTAAATGAAATATAGCATTTTGCATCAAATGTACTTGCTTGGAGAACAAAATATAAAGAGATTGATCGATTTGAGTTACAAATGTTATTAACCATTTGGGAACAGTTACAGGATTTATTTGAAAGAATTCAAGTAATAATTTGATGTCTATCCTTTTATTGTCCATCCTGTCAAAGTTGATATGGGTTTTAGAAAGTAATAAGTAATTTAATTACTTTTCAGACAGAGTAATTAGTACAGTTACCTAATTACAATGTAGAAGATGTAATTAGTAATTCATTACTAAAAGGACTAAGGTACTTAAAGGGATAGTTCACCCCAACATGAAAATTCTCTCATTATTTATTTACCCTCATGAAATCCCAGATGTGTATGATATTCGTTCTTCCCCAGAACACATTTCTCAAAATGTCTTAACCCAGTAGATCCTTAAAATGCAAGTGAATGGAGATTTCTCTTTTTTAAGTCCCAAAATCACAGACAGTCTGCATAAACTTCATCCATACGACTGTAGTGGTTAAAGTAATGTCTTCTAATGCGATACGATCACTTTTGGTGCTAAAAAGGTCAATATTTAAGTACTTTTTGCACAGTTTGCACATTTCCTCCCCAACCTGTCTAATAATCAATAACAAAAAAAATAACTAGTCTACTAGTGTAAAATATTCCAATTTTATATGAATTAAAAGCGCCCCAAATTTACATTTGAATATTGTATGTACAATGTGTATTTTGTGAGTTTTGACACTGCATTACAATTTTAAAATTGTAAAATTGGTCCTGATCATTATGAACCGGGTCAAATTGACCCGTAACTTTTTCTTTGTTACTCTGGTTATAGCGTTGTTTGTAAATACATGAAATTAATAACTCTAACTGTAACACTTGTTGGAGGGATGGGACGAGAGAGGGTGGATCTAGATGCAGGATTCTTTTAATAAAACACAAATGAAGATGATACAACAAGGAAGGTTATAACTTAGAATACAAAAGTAACAAAACACTACAGCCTTGAAGGGAAACAAGGACAAGAACTGACAAGGAACAACTGAAACTGAGGGGTATATACTCTGGTGACCAAAAGTTTGGAATAATGCACAGATTTTGCTCTTATGGAAAGAATTAGTACTTTTATTCACCAAAGTGGCATTCAGCTGATCACAATGTATAGTCAGGACATTAATAATGTGAAAAATTGCTATTACAATATGAAAAATTTTAACTACTTCAAAGAGTTCTCATCAGATAATCCTCCACGTGCAGCATTGACAGCTTTGTAGATCCTTGTTATTCTAGCTGTCAGTTTGTCCAGATACTCAGGAGACATTTCACCCCACACTTCCTGTAGCACTTGTCTTGTCGGGCACTTCTCAAGCACCTTACTGTCTAGCTGATCCCACAAAAGCTCAATGGGGTTAAGATCCATAACACTCTTTTCCAATTATCTGTTGTCCATTGTCTGTGTTTCTTTGCCCACTCGAACCTTTTCTTTTTGTTTTTCAGTTTCAAAAGTGGCTTTTTTTTTTGCAATTCTTCCCATAAGTCCTCTTGAGTCTTCTCTTTACTGTTGTACATGAAACTGGTGTTTAGCGGGTAGAATTCAAAGAAGCTGTCAGCGGAGGACATGTGAGGCGTCTATTTCTCAAACTAGAGACTCTGATGTACTTATCCTCTTGTTTAGTTGTACATCAGGCCTTCCACATCTCTTTCTGTCCTTGTTGGAGCCAGTTGTCCTTTGTCTTTGAAGACTGTAGTGGACACCTTTTGTATGAAATCTGGTAACTGAATTTTAAAGGAAAATACCAATATTTCTAACTAAGAGTCCTAGATAATTTCAACATAATATTCTCTGGAATAGAAGGATGACACAAGGGGTTCATATGGCCACACTAACACTGTCAGATCCAAATCACCGTTGTGGAGGATCTTATGAAGTTTCAGGCCAAAACGTTGAATTTAAGTTGATGTAAATCAGTCTTAAAAGTTCAAATGTGTCAAATTGAAAACCCGTAACTGCATTCAAAGGTTAATTAAAAAGGACTATTTATTGTTTCAACATGTCTATTAAGGAATACATTAAAATATCCCTTCGGGTTAGGGTTAGGTTTAGGGTCCTCATGTACCACTCACAGATGCCATTTTTTAGCCTGTACTACCTTTACTTTGTTTCTCTTTACATACATATTAACCATATGGTCACGCATGATTTTGAAAAATTCTGGCATACATGTTTCTAAATTTTAACCTTTATCCTATAGACATCAACATTATTGTTTGATTCCTCTTTATTTTTTACTTTTTTTTTACCCTATTCTTTGATGGCTGATCAGCACTGTTCTTCTGTTTGTGGGATGCACTGTAGTATATATATATTTACACACAAACAAAGGCCTACCGTATGGTTGAATCAGTTAAATGGTTAAAATGACATAAGGGTTTAAACAGCTTGGTATGTCTCACATCTTTCTAAACATATGGCTATTTTGAAATTGTAATATTTTTTATGCTTCATGATACAAATGGCACAATTACTGATGCATTAGCTTCTTTTCTAGGCAAGCTCAGTTGGTCGTTCAGCGTGTTGGTGCTTGTTGCACATGACAGTGATGCTGGTGAATGCAGCTGTAATCGTTGATGGGGTGGTTGCAGGGCTATTGTAAGCATCCTGCTGACATGATGGCATTTACTCTGACTGATCTGTGAGGCTAGTAGCCTGTCAGCAAGCTCTGCCCCACCTTCCTGTACTCCCTACCTCACTTCAAAGCCTTCTCACAAGTTTTAGGGACCAAGGTGCCAATGCTAAATGCGTCCAAGGTGGAGTTAGGTGTGCCTTGGCCCCAGCTAAAATAGTTTGGCCACTTCTATACCCCTGTCTTGAAAAACTCCTGGTTATGGGAAGTCCCAGAGATAATTCCTTTATCAGGGTAAGGTCGCAAACTGTTTAAGCTAAAAAAACAAAGATTGGCACACATACATTTCTGCTCATATGCCTGATTATCCATTGCATGTCAACACATTTACCAGTGTTGTTACTGGCCTGTCAAATGTGCGTCACGTATGCATGCCTGTGTACGTTTTAACGTCTTTAGCAGAGAATAATCCAATGATTTCAAATCTCACGTAAACGTGGACAATTTTCCTGCCTTTTCTGATTTTTTTTGTAAGCTGATATCTGGTAGTTAGAAGAGTTTTGGGGTGCATGTAAACGCAGTGGCGGGCCGTGCATTTAACACCCTGTGCCTTTTGGCATCATGCATTATGTTGCAGCTAACTAATAATACTAATTGACATTTTAAAAACACGTTCACGCATGAAAGTCAGAAATTGAAATGACACTTAATGCTCAAGCAAGCCTAATTTTAACTGCAGCTTGACTGTTTTGTGAAATGAACGTCAACAATCATAATTTTTCATATGAATCTACCAAGGAGGTCAATAATACCTGGAAAAATCTATCTAATAATATTTGCGATTTAAATGTTGCTTGCAATAAATTTTGTTTCATCAGGGTACACGGTTATGCTGCGTTCCATTCAAGTTGGATGATGGATATTCCTACTTGATATCTCCGACCATAAATGCATTCCATTCCCCGATATTCAGAAGATGACGTTTAAGAAAACAAAACTGCAACACTTTCATTAGCTTAGCAGGTGTTTGACTCTCATTAGAGATGTATCTCAGCGCTAGCATATGTTCTTCAGATGTATAATTATCAAAAGAGATTACAATGTTTTTTACACCTGTTTCTGTTAAACAGGCTTTAATATCATGTAAAGTGGAAACAAACTAATTTATCAATATTACTTGTTAATAAAGTGAATGTTTATCACTTACTTTGTATATCTCTCTTGAGTGTTGACATGTTTGTGCCCCTGCATCTCGGCGAAATCGGAGTTGATAGTTTCAGCACGAGCCTACAAGTTGTAATTCTGATTTCAAGATGCATTCCAGTGCATTTTTCCTAGTAGGAAGTTGTAAAATCTGACTTTCCAAATTTAATGGAACGCAGCACTTCTTTTCAAACCTTGATCCAACACTGAATACTCCAGCAGCATAATTTACACTTAAAACGCTGTAACAATGCAAAAATCACTTAACAATTTGCTTGTAGTGAAAATCAGTCCTCCATTCCTGTTTAACTAATCAATCGCATGATCGTGCAGAACATCTGACTGGATAAACTTTTAGTTTTTCTCTATTTGTTTGTAGATTAATTAAGGTGATTGAGAATGAAAGGATGAAACATATGTATTTATTTGGCATGTTAATCCAGCAGAGATGGCTTTGCTTGCGCTGAGAATTCGCCACTGTGTAAACGTACACATTGTTGTTAACTTAGGAATTATAAACTATATTAATACATATTTTATTTAAAATGAATAATATTGCAAATATATAAAAATGTGTTCAATTAGGAATATTGGTAACACTTTATAATAAGGTTCCATTCTTTAACATTAGTTAATGCATTTGGGATAATGAACAATCAATTAACAATATACTTTTACAGCATTTATTAATCTTTGTTAATGTTAGTTGATAAAAATACACTTGTTCATTGTTAGTTCATAGTGCATTAACTAATGTTTACAAATACAACTTTTGAATTAAATTTTTTTTGTATGTGTTGAAACGAACATTAACTAAATGCTTAGTTATTATTAGTTAATAGTTAGTTAATGTTAATAAATGCTTTAAATTGTTTTGTTCATTGTTAGTTCATGTTAACTAATGTTGTTAACTAATGATAACAAATGGAGTCTTATTGTAAAGTGTTATTTGAGAATGTCATATTGTTGTTGACTGAAGTTTGTCATACTGTCTTAAATTACTTGAAAAGTAATAAATATAAGGTCTTCCTGAATGAACATTTCAAGGAAATACATGTAGAATCCTATTGATTTGTTGTTAAATTGGCTCTTCCCTTCTCATTTTGGCCCTTTTGTGGCCCCCCTCTTTATAAAAAAAAAATGAATAGTCTTAAAAAAAATCAGTCTTGCCACTGTTGCCTTCCAAACACCACAATAAGTGTGCTCTTAACAGGGTCTATTTCAGGCAACTAGGCAGTCTCCTAGGGTGCCACCAGCTGGGGAAACATTAAAAAACATCTGCCCTCAACTGCTCAAACTCTTTAGAACATGCTAGAAGGAACCATTTGCCCCCTAGCTTATTTTGCATGTGTTTTTGCTTCCTCTAATGCATTTTAGCATCTGTCACTGTGTGGTTTGATTCTTAAATGACCTTGTCTCTAGGTTTTGCTAGAAGAAGAGAAGGGCTCCACAGCAGAGAAAGAAGAAGAGGAATGGGAGAAGGCCTTGTCCGTGGAGAGGTTTGGGGACATCATTACGGAGTCTGCTATCAATGGTGCTGACAAAATGGGCCGCAGCTACAATGAGAAAGACTTTGAGTGTAAATACATTTTGATGTATAACTCACCAACACTACTGTATGTGCTCTCTGTTTTAAATTATTACTAGGTGGATAGTCTTCTTGTAAAGCCATTTAGAAAATGCTCTTTTAAAGTCATTTGAATTATGTGAGGTGACATATTTTTGAGTGAAACAGGATTTTCAAAAACAGAAAATGTAGGACAGGTCTACTTTTAAGAATTGGGATTTTATTGTATCGTAAATTGGGCGTTCTGTACCAGAATGGACCAGTGCAGCTTGCTGGGTGTAGTCTCAATATGACTGTGGATTAAAGGAGGGGTTAAAAAGGAAGAGGGATTGGTCAGTTAAAAAAAAATAAAGAGCAGCTATTATCATTTGATCAAGAGTACAAAGATCAAACATTTTTAAATATACTTTTAAATTGTGCATCGATTAATCACTCGCAGAAAAAACAGAAACATGCATTAAAGAAATAATTCACTCAAAACTGAAAATTCTTTGATAACTGTCTGTCATAGTAGACACAATCCCAAATTAAAGTCACAGTGAAGTGCCTTGATGAGCACAGTTCGATTTGATGTTTTAACGTATTTCCTACTGAAACAGGAAATGGGGGTGGGACATGTCAAACAGCTTTTCCCTTTTTAGTGAAATAGCCAATAGGCTTTAGATTACAGTCACACATGTGTAACCCTTTCCATCATGCTGCTGCTCATGTCAGACCCAGTTACCGGGAAAATTGTGAACCGATCCCAATACCGGCCCAATACCGGCTCAATACTGGCCCAATACCGGCTCAATACTGGCCCAATACTGGCCCAATACTGGCCCAATACTGGCCCAATACTGGCCCAATACCGGCCCAATACCGGCCCAATACCGGCCCAATACTGGCTCAATACTGGCCCAATACTGGCCCAATACTGGCTCAATACCGGCCCAATACTGGCTCAATACCGGCCCAATACTGGCCCAATACCGGCCCAATACCGGCCCAATACCGGCCCAATACCGGCTCAATACCGGCTCAATAATTTGAGAACTGAACATATATGATAATTAACAAACATCAATAACTCCAGCCACTTTCTCCACATTTAGATGGATGCATTAGATGGAAGAATTCAGGCTTGAAATGCCTCAAACACAACAGCGAATTCACCATTATTCCTCCTTCCTTCGAAATGTAAAAATTAAAGCCAGGAAGTGGTTTGGGAGGGAAACAGCAGAAAATACACCTCTTCAGTCTGCGCCAGGTTTGTGTACATGGCAGGCTTATGTAGAGGTGGGGTTAAACCTGACTTAAGACTAACTGCCACGCAACCTGACATACGTCCACAGAGGAGAGTTGGTCATATTAGCAGAAGTTAAAGTTTTGACATTTTGATTGAAGACACAAGGTCAAAAAAATGTACATAAAACACAACATGCCTGGAAGAATCATGCACAATAAGACTTGTAACATGCATTAAGAAAATAAATAGTGGCGGTTTTGATTTCAGCCAACTCTAAAGTATTTTTCACTGAAAATCTTGATGTCCGTTGCACGTTCATGAACGTTATGAGAAAGCGTCGTTCACGTTGACTTTTGCAGCCAATACGAATGGAGCTCACGAATGTGCAATACACAGGTTTTTTTAAAAATTTTTTTCAAAATGATTAACATTTTGGGTTGTTTCTCACTAAAACCTGCCTTCAGGAGTCTTGGAGTATGAAGCACAAGTCTCATGGACTACTTTTATGACTTTTAAGAAAGTCATATGGGGTTGGAACAACATGAGGGTGTGTAAATGATTCCTTTTTGGGTGAACTTTCCTTTAAAAAAAAATGAAAGGGATCAATTTTGTTTTGACTTTTAAATTAGTAATGCAACTGTTTTAATAAAACATTGACAATCCAAGGGGGCAGCCTTCCTGATGGTCCTAAAAGTTTCCATCTTCAAATGCATCTTGAAGAAGGTGTCTTAGAAGATCAGAAATACAGAAGTGCAGTGCTTTTTAATGGGCTCTCTCATGTTCCCAGGCTTCCTGCAGGGCTGTGTCTGTGCCAGTCGCTTTCCAGACCCTGATAAATCAAGGCCCACATTTTCATCTTCATGTGGCGACAGTAGTAGGAGGTGTAAACTAGCCTGTGATTCATTCGAAGCAGAGCCGAGAGGCGCACAGGGCTGCATAAGAGCTCCAAACCACACATTAGCATTTCCTTATAGCTGAAGCCTCAAAGGCAGCAGATACTGCTCTTAAAGGAATAGTTCACCCAAAAATAAAAATTATGTCATTATTTAACCTCATGACAAAATGTCAGTTACTGCATTTTACCTTTGCCGTGCAGTGTGCATTATGCCTTATTTAAATGGTCTCTGTCTACGTACAGATCACCGGCACACATTCCACCACACCCACCATCCCCTATCCACCCACCTCCCTCCACAGCGTTTTCGCAAGAGGGTGCTAAGTATGGACCGTCGACGAAAGAAAAAGAGGAAGAAAAAGAAGACATCTTTGCCGCCGTCAGATGTCACGCCCACTATTCATGAGGTGGATGAGGAAGAGGTGGAGTCGGAGACTGAGGGACAGTGCCAATCAGCCACGCCTACTGAGCCATCTGAAGAGCTGCCACAGGTAATTTCATGTCATTGGCTGTCAAAATAGCATACTAGTTTACTGCATACTGTGCACTATATAAAATCAGTAGTGGAACAGTGTGCATTATATATCAATAAACATAATTATTTGACTGTATAGCTAAAAGTTATGACAAGATACGTGTTCGGGATGCCTCCGAAGCCGAAGTACGGATATTCTGAAAAACATGAATTATGTCTTAAAAACAAATAACAAATGAAATAATAATAGCATAATAATAATAATGAATATTATTCTGAATATTGTTATTATTATTAGGCATTTATTATGAATAGGCACATAGGAATGTAACAAGAGTCATGTTTAAAAATGGGCGTTTCATTTATTGTCTCATTTCCAGTTTAAGCCCTGCCCACATTCAGTTCTATCCGAATACAGATGCAGATAGTTTTGCCATAGGTACAGATAATGAAATCGCTGCACACCCCTAATATGTGTGGATGACTGTGTTAGAAAGGTGGAATGGGACATTGGGGAGATGGTGACTGATGTTGTGATGTCACAGCTCAGTTTGGGAAGTGAGGAGGATCTGGCAGCTGACCTCCCTCTCACCAGCTTCCATATGGAGAGTGAGAGACCCCCCAGCAGTGAGGAGATCCCACCCAGCCTCGCCAGAATGGAGGAGGAGCAGCAGGGAGCGCAAGAGCGACCAGACAGAGAAGAAAAGGAGGAAGAGGTTTCCAACAGGTATATGACAAGTAAATTAAAGAAGGATTTACACTTGCACTCAAAACATAGAAACATTAATCACCATTGCGTCACCCCCATGTCTCCAAATCCGTATGACTTACTGCACTTTCTTCCGTGGAACTCAAAAGAAGGCATTTTGCAGGATGTCATTTTTTCCTGTTTTAGTTTGCACTGATTGGGAATAGGGCTGAGCCGACAAATGCTATTGGAGAGCTACAATGGAGGAGATTTATGAATAACAATTCAAATATATGTCTTTTCCTTTCCTCAGTAGACAGAAGACAAACTTAACAGACCCAGTGCCTTTCCACTTGATTAAGTGTTTCAATTGGTCAATTTTCAGAACTTAATCTATTAGTTTTGCCTCCTATGGCAAGTATGTCATGCAACATTGTAAAGCAATGGAATACTATTAAAACAGTTGATGACTTTGTCTGCATAGTGAATGTGAAAATGTGTGCTCTATTGCCCTCTGCTGGTTAATCCACTCTTAAGGCATTGGAAGTATACTAAAACCATTTTGTGAGCTCTTTCTTTGTTTTATGTCTTTATGGTTATTTAGTGAAGGTACATGTACAATTAAATTTTTATTTTTTTATTTTTTTATAAATATCTTTTAAATAAAATATTTTTTATTTTGAATGGGCTGTAAGGTGGCTTAGTAGTTTGCATGTTCTCCCTGTGTTTGCGAGGGTTTCCTCCGGGTTCTCCGGTTTCCCCCACAAGTCCAAAAACATGCAGGTTAAGAGAATTGGACACTCTAAATTGCCCCATAGGTGTGAGTGAGAGTCCCCCAGCCACTGGGGGTTGCGCTAGGAAGGGCATCCGACGTAATTTGCCAAGTCAAATGTGGTGATCCCTAATGAGAGCAGTCGAAAGATGTAGAAAAAGAAGATAATTTATTTGGAATGCATTCATAGCATGGCTTGGCTTATGTGCTCATTTCACTATTTGCTTATGTCATCTAGCTATTAAAGTGAGAGTACACCAAAAAAAAAAACAACAAAAAAAAAAATTCTTTCTTTAGTGGAACACAAAAGGAAATGATAAGCAGAATGTTAGCCTCAGTCGCCATTCACATTCATTCCAGCTTTTTTTACACACACTGAAAGTGAATGGTGACTGGGTCTATTTTTTTTGCTTAACATCCCCATTAGTGTTCCACGGAAGAAGGAAAGTCATACAGGTTTGGAACAACATGACGGTGAGGGTGAAATATCCCTTTAACAACAAATATGAAATTGGTCAGAAAAAAAGGTGCATTTTTAAAAAAACAAACAAACAAAAAAAAAACATTAGTTTTGTTCAGTGACAATATTTAAGTTGTACTTTTGTTTTTGTAGATTTGTCCCATCTCCAGAGCCTGCCAGTATGACAACACGGGGCTGGTTTCGCAGAAAGCCCGTCCACCGAATGGCTGGAGCCCAGCGGACCAGCTATGACCTACGAGAACGCATCTGCATAGGCAGTATGACAACCATGGAGACTGCTGTGTACCAGAAAGTACCTACAGATGAGGCTGAGGCACAGATGCTGGCCAGTGCTGACCTGGATGACATGAAGAGTAAGCAGTTCTGAAGCAGATGTGATTTATTAAGAGGCATTTAAAGAAATAATTCACCCAAGAATGAAAATTCTGTCATTATTTTCTCAGCCTCCTGTCATGCCAATCCCATGTACTGTTATGTTTTATGTGGAACACTTAAAGATCATTTTTAGTTCATAGTGACCAGGGCCTGTGAGGCTCCAAAAAAGACTTAAACACATCATAAAAGAAATATAGTATAAATAATGTATAATTTTACAGAAATTATTCTTCTCTGCTGCAGTTCTAAAATCTCATTCTCCTGGCACGAAACATCAAAGTGCCATTTTTGTGTCTTAGTGTGGTTGCGTTTAAGATTCAAGAGAAAGCCTATCAGTGAATAACAAATGAAAGGTTATTAAATTACATTTATTAAATTAATAAAATATTTATTTTCTCCCAAATATGACAATTTTCTCATAATTTACTCACCCTCATACCATCTCAGATGCGACTTTCTTCTGCTGAAGAGAAAAGAAGATTTTTTTGAAGAATATTTCAGCTCTGTAGGTCCATACAATGCAAATAAATGGTGACCAAAATTTAGAAGCTCCAAAAAGCTAATAAAGGCAGCATAAAAGTAATCCAAACGACTGTGGTTTTAAGTGAGAACAGACCAAAATGTTACTCCTTTTTCACTGTACATCTTGCCACTTCAGTCTCAAGACCCAATCATGATTTCAAGCTCGATTACGCTTCCTTGTGTTTGACGAATGCGTAGAGCACTTGATGGTACGAGGAATTGTAATCAAGCTTAAAATCATGATTGCAATGGAGACTGCTGATGTCAAGACTTATAGTAAAAAATGCATTATTATCTGTTCTCACCCAAAACTGAGTTTCAGAATTCATTGATTTAACCACTGCAGTTTTATGGATTATTTTATCCTGCCTTTATGTGCTTTTTGGAGCTTCAAAGTTTTGGTCATAATTCACTTGCATTGTATGTTTCTATCAGTTTCGCAGAAGAAAGAAAGTCACACATCTTGGATGGCATTAGGGAGAGTATATGGTGAGATAGTTGAAATTTTGGGGTGAACTATTCCTTTAAATTTCAGTCTGTTTCTCACACAAAACTACTGTATGGCGTCAGAAGACATACAATGAAGCACATTAGATATATGGACTACTTTTAAGGTGTTTTCTTTTGTGTTCCACAGAAAAACATTATTAACAGCATTTGTGTTTGTAACAACATCAGGGTGAATAAATAATGACATAAATAATACGTTTTCATTTTTGGTGAACTATTCCTTTAAAAATACGTTTTCCTTGGCCTCCATATCTCCTGCTACAGTACATAAAATTCAGAGTTTTCTCATTGTCCCTGTAGCCATGATGAATTAAGGTTAAAACAGACAACCTGCATGTTGTTGTGGTCATTGAAGCTTAACTTAAATCAGTACAATAACTGAAACAAAATGAAATGGCCGTGTTTCATTTCATATGTCATTGGAACCACACCAACGACTGGATTTCTGACCCCTGGTTTATCTTGCTTTTGACAAGCCAAAGTCTGTTACCCCTCCAAAATCTTATTAAACTCTCACCCTAGAGGAAGGGAGTGATGAAAACACTGGAAGAACACCCTTGAGCTTGTTTAATGTATTTTAGAGGTCTTCATTGGCAAGTCTTTTGGTAAGTTATGGGGGACTGGGGTATTCATGTCCATACTCATGAATGTGTTTTGGTGGAAAGTAGATCAGTGGGATTATTGGCCGGTCACAGGAACAGCACTTGGCCTGCCGTCTCCTCCCTTTTCAGCAGTTGTAAACAAGCCTAAGAGATGTTCAGATGTGGTCAGGGTCACTTGAGCTGCGCCATGCACCAGAGTACTTCCCGTTGTTTTTGCATTAATGAATATACTTATAAAGCAAACTCAGCCGATTGCAGGGAATGAAAGCCCCAGACTGTTGAAATCCTCTACAAGAGGCAGCAGCCAGTAATTGGGACTTTTCACCAATAGGGTGCACTGCCCCAATGGATAGTTCACCCAAAAATTCTCTCATTATTTATTCACCCTCATGGTATCCCAGGTGTGTATAGGTGCGTCCCAATCCGCACACTTCTGCACTATTCTACGCCATTTTGTAGTGTAAGTAATGCGAGTAGTACGTTTACTCTGAAAATGAAGCAAAAAGAAGTGTACTTTAAGTACCCGGATGATGCACATTTTCAACCGTCAAAACGGAGTGTGGAATATTGTACACTTCATGCACTCAGCACTAGCGGCTTGCCGAAGATAGCGGAAGGGGTGGAGTTACCTGGCTGTGCTGCTGGTCTGACAAATCAATTGTAAATAATGAAGAATGTAGCAGCTGGCGAAGCTTCAGTGGTTCATTCACCTTATAAATGTGAGTTTAATGCTTTACCATCACCACAAGCTGTGTGATTGTATGTTGTTTTAGATACAAGTGTTGAACTGATATTAGCTAACCTGCTAAAGCTAGTGGCAACACATCACGTGCGTTTGGAACGTCACTTCCATCACCTGTTAAAAGGCGAATGCTTCAGTGAAGTAAAAAAGCATTAAGTGTTCCATTTGGGACGATACTACACTTTGAAACTTCATACACTACAAGGCTGAGTGCATAGTATATTTTAAAAGTGCACAGTGTCGTTTGGGACACAGTTTCTGACTGACTTTCTTCATCAGAACACATTTGAAAAATAATAGAAAAATATCTTAGCTCAGTAGGTCCTTAAAATACAAGTGAATGGAGATTTCTTTTTTGACGCTCCAAAAATCACAGACATTCAGCATAAACGTCATCCATACGACACCAGCTGTCAAATTAATGTGTTCTAAAGTGACATGATTGTTTTGGTGCAAAAAAGGTAAATATTTAAGTACTTTTTGATGGACTACACTCCTGAAATGGAATACATAGACTATCAATTAATGGCCAACAAAAGCCTTCATCAGCCAAATAACAAAGGACAATGCATCTATTGCAATTGCAGTTAATCTAGGATGAACTTCAAAGACATTAGTCAATAATCTTAGTTCATACAAAATCTTTGTTAAATACTGGCCCTAAACACATACTTATACTCATTTTAAACCATTACTTGCATTGCACATAAATAAGTAATATCGGCATTATATTCATGATGTTAGTCAGAGGGGAACTGGCCCCCACAGTTTCATTTTCTGTTAATGCCTGATTTTCTGTAAAGCTGCTTTGAAACGATGTGTGTTGTGAAAGCACTATACAAAAAAAAAAAAAAAGACGACTTATTTAAATCTAAATTATGCTTTCGGTCAGGAGCGGTACACACGTGAAACATAATCGCATTGGCATTTGAAACACACGAGAACTACCACAAGTTCGCCACTGTCTGAAGAGCAACGCTGTTTACAAGTGAGAAGGAGGAGCACTGTACAATATCTTGGTTGTTTTTGTTTAGATCTGTATTGATCTGTTTCTTTACTCACAATTAGGGATGTGCCCGAAGCCGAATACCTTATTCAGAAAGGCACGGATAATGACTTCAAAATTAATAATGGATTCACCCGAATAATATACAAAATATTTGTTTGACTGATTATCCAAAAAGCATAAGGATAAAGTGACATTTCAAATAAACATATCCAAAATTACAACAAATTTATGAATCTGTGCAGGCACTATTTTTGAAGTGTAAACCTTATGAATGAAAATGCGCACTTTATAATTTCAGATCGGATGGGCACGGACTTAACTCCATTTGTGGTCTCTGTAAATTGTGCGCATCTGGATCTTATCAAGTGTAACATTAACTTAGATACGACATCATATACACTTTCCACTTCATGAAATGTCTATGTTAATGTATAACACGATTCACACATTATTCTCATGTATTTATTTATTGCCTAAACCTGAGCGCAATGTTAAATTGCTGACCTGAAGTGATGATTTCATAAAATCTCTTAAAGTTGACCACATTTATATTCACATCAGCAATTAAGGTTTCATTTTTATTCCGAAAAAAAGTTTAATGCTCCATAGAGTATTCATCTATTAGGAATATTCCTCCTTGATTTTATTTTAATTTCTTTTCATGTTTGAATTTTTATTTATTATTCACTTTAAAAATGTATGCTTGACATTTCACATTTTGCTTGACACCTCAGAATAATGTTGTTAGACATGAACAAACAAATTAAAATTCTGTTTCATGCAGATATTAATATCTGAAATATCAGGAGAAAGCAAAGTTAACAACATATTCCACAGTTAACCTACAAAAGTTAGCCTACAAATACAGCTTAATCTGGTAAGATTTTTTTTTTTGCGTTTAAAAATAATAATTGTATTATTATTATTATTATTATTATTATTATTATTATTATTAGAAGTAGTAGTTTTAGGCTATTATTACCAAAATGCATAGACAAGGCATATTGTATTAATAGAATCTATAAATGTAAGAGTGTACTTAAAAATGGGTGTCTCCTTTAGTTTTGATGCACTTCCAGTTTAAACTCCGCCCACAACTGGTTCTATCCGTATACAGAGACAGATACGGATAATTTTGTCAGATGAACAGATACAGATACAAAAACAGATAATGGCTCTGCTGCACACCACTACTCGCAATGGTGCATTCGTGTGCTTATCCTGGATGTCTCAACCAAGTGGAGAACGTCAGATTTGAATTTTCTTTTTGGATGAACTATCCCTTTAAGGGTTAGATGCACAAATATATTGGGGAGTCCGGGGCTAGTTGTCACACTTTCTAATCCAGTGAATATTTGTCAGGGTAGGTTTATTTCTGCATGGCCACATACCTTAAAATATTGGCTACACAAAAGCTACATATCATTTTCACTGTTATTGTCCAAGAAAAAGGATATAGTTCATTGAACAAATTTGCCCAAATTGTGGGCCATGCTGTTGGGGTGGAGGGTGGAGGGGGTGATGGGGAATCGTGTCATTCTGCATAATATCTCTTTTTGTGTTTTACAAAATAACAGAATTTTCATTTTGGGTGAACAATTTTTTTTTATTAAATAAAAAAATGGCCCTGAATTTAAAACGCTTGCTGTAAACACACTACAGTTTTTCCAACCAATCGAACGTTAGCGGAGGGATACAGGCCCGTTTAATGAATGATCCTGCTGTTTACACTATGTGGCATACTGTACATAATAATGTAATAACTAAATATTCCACATGAATGAAAGCTAGCAGAGCACACCAGAGTGCATTTAAGTGGATGGATTCCCTCTAGCTGTAATTAACTTCACTGGGCCAATTGATTATCCTTTCCAAAGCCTCCGCCTGCAGCCCTTCCTGCTTTTAGAATAGAGGCAGCATTGACTACTGTACTGCTGCAAATGACAAATCAGGCCACCACACTCATAACCGGCCATTGAATTGAAGTCCTAGATAGCACTATAGCTGACATATTCAATATGGCTATACACTGCTCAGATCTGGCCTACTCCTCTACACCAGGGATTCAGTGATGGCACATATGTCAAAACACTCGCTTATGTAATCCAAATATTTACAGAGTGACTTTCAAATTAAGAGTTTATAATTGCTGACTTTACAGTAAGAGATGCCATAGAAAAGAAAAAGAAAAAAAGAAATCTCTTTTATGTTTTTTTAATTGTTTCTCTTAGTCAGCAATGAGTAAACATGGAGAACAAATGAAGACTTATGCTTCTGTCTCTTTCTTCACCAGTTTGATATAAAGGCTCTAGTAATCTCACGTCTCCTATGGAGTTTCAGAATAGATCTCAATTATGTCTCAGTTGCTTCTCCTATATGGCAATGAGATTAAATGGAGAGCTAATTGAGATTTATGCTTCAGTCTTTTCTTCAGCTTTTCTGTTGAAGACAAAAAGTCATAGTAATTTCTAGTGTCTCCTCTAGAGGATCCAGAATAGATCTCATCAATGTATCTCTTGTTTCTTCTAGATAGCAATGAAAATCAATGGAGAGCAAATGGAGGCTTACGCTGAAGTCTCTATTTTTGACAAATTTTCTCCTCAGAAAAAGACATGAGTAATCTTGCGTGTGTCACCTCTCGAGTTTCACCATAGATCTCAACAATCTCTCATTTGTTTCTCATCGAGAGCAATGAAATCAGCTGGAGAGCATATGAAGACTTGCACTTAAGTCTATCTTTGGCAGTTTTTCTCCTGAGATGAAGACCCCAGTAATTTCTCTAAAGTTTTAGAACAGATTTTTTTTTTTCTCCTTGACAACAATGAGGTTAAATGGAAAGCAATTTGAGACATATGCTTAACTCTTTCTTTGCCTATTTGTCACCTAGTAAGCTAGCATATGTCTCCTAGAGTTTCAGAAGTGATCACAACAATGTCTCTATCGTTTCTCCTACAGAGAGAATTGGAGTACAAATTGAGACTGTTGCTGAAGTCTCCTGCTTCTCAGTTTTTTTTTTCCTCTCAGAAAAAAGACCCAATTAATCTCACGTCTCCTCAGGGATGGGATTCTTCTGGATTAATCCAGTATTCGTTTTTCTCCAATGTAAAAAATAAAATCGGAAAAAAATGAATAAAAAGGTGGGAGGATGGGGGATGTTCATATTTCCTTGGGGGTTAATAATTTATCGACAGTGTCCTGTCCGGTGCATTCTCGATAAGATTGTTTCACCCTAACGTGTCATTCAAACATTCCCTCTGAACTTTACTCACAAACTTTACTGCTGCTTCTGCGTCACGCACATACATTCTTGAGAACGTGTGAGACAGACAGGTTTATTTGAATTCATCAAGACAAATAAATGATTAGATATAAAACAGATTTGAACCATTGCCACTGTTGCTGATAGGTTAAAAATGGCTAGCTGCAATGTCAGTGTTACTGACATGATATTTGTAGTGAAATCATGAAATTTATCTTCATAAATTTATCTTCAGCGTCACCAATATTTTGTACTGGGCCCAAAGGTTTCTAACTGAAGCCCTGTCTTCACATATGTTAAATAAATGGTAAATGGTCTGCGCTTATATAGCGCCTTTTTTAGCCTTAGAGGTGTCCCATTCACACACATGTTCACACTCACATTCACACACCAATGGCAATATACAATATAAAAGTAGTCATTGCCAGTGTATTGAACCATTGTATTTATAATCATAAAAACCTGTAGATGCAGTCCAGACATTAGAAAATATTTATTCTAGACAATTTTTCCCCCGTTTAGATTGGGAAATGAACTTGGGTTACGGATGTAATAAAAATGGACATTAATTTTTGGGACAAAACACTGTTAATTTAAATGCACAATCCAAAAATTACACTAACCACAAGATGATTAAGAGATTATTATGCATCCTACCAATTGCCGCACCTCCAATAGAGTTTCAGAAGTGATTTCAACAATGTCTCAATTGTTTCTCCTAGAAATCAATGTGATTAAATGGAGAGCAAATTGAGACTTTTGCTGAAGTCTCCTATTAATCTTGCATGTGTCTCCTCTAGAGATAGAAGTGATCTCAACAATGTCTCAATTGTTTCTCCCTCTGCTTCTCAGTTTTTTTATTTCTTCTCAGAAATGGACCTAAGAAATCTCACATGTATCTTATCTAGTTTCTGAAGTGATTTCAACCATGTCTCAATTGTGTATCCTAGATTAAATGAACAAATTGAGACTTTTGCTGATATCTCCTGCTTTTTCTGTTTTATTTTTTTCCATCTCCTTTTCCATGTCTCTAGAGTTTCAGAAGTGATCTCAAAACTCAACACTCCTCCAACAAAGAGTATGAAAAATTCAATATGCCCAAAATGAGCTATGCTATCCACATTCAATGCATAGCTCTATACTCTTACTGCATGTTAATAACTGGTTCATGTGAACCTATATTTTATTTCTTCTAATACATTTTGAGAGAAATATTTTAGACAGGTTTGATACCTAAATGAAAGATAATTTATCCGAGAGCTTCACACGTTGTATTCTCCTGAGCTATGAAAGAGCGACCTCTGAGCAATAAGAAGTTCCTTTGTGATGACACTTTTCAATGTCTGTGCATGTAAAAATCTTTTCAATATTTCCAGGCCATTGGATACATATCATTCTTTCTCAATGCTATCAGGATGGTTAGTGGCTTAGCACCAGGCAGGTAACTGCAGCAAACGAGACAGGGTTCTAGAAGCAGCCATGGTTTCCATGGAGATCTGTAATGTGGAGACAGTGCTGTGTAATGTGTGTCAGCATTGCCGTTGTTTAGGATGGAGGTTTCACCTGTGCTGTCTGATAGGGTGGTGTATCAAGCTCTAGGCCTGTGACTCATCCCAGTGATGGGTGAAAACGGGCTACAATACCGCATGACTGTCCCTCATGCAGTCGCAGGATCAATGGACAACGTCATGGAAACTAGAGAGGCAGCCAATAGATTGGTGCGATACCTAAAAAGTAGTACAGATGTATGAACATTTCCTCTGGATCATCAGCCAACTCCAGTGTTCCCTGCTGTTTGCTTGCGTATGGAAGGACACATCTTGCACAACTCGAATCCACTCTGAAACCCTGAGGCAATACATTGTTTTCTCATCAGTTGTTCAGGTGGATCTTACAACAATCAGTGGTTTGACTTTCCAACTACAGAGAAATTGTCTTCTTTTCTTTTTAACAAATCATTCTTTTGCAGAATTTGATTGCAAATGTGATTGTTTGCAAGATTCTTCCTTGTTCCATATTTCTGGACAACTTTGCTTCCTGGACCCACTTTTAAAACCCAGAAGACTGGACTGTAATCTGTCTGGTTTGAGACACAGTCGAATCATTGAGGAATAGTCTGCTTGTGCATTCTGCTGCGTTAACAGAAGAAGGGACAAAATTGCGGCACGGAAGAGGGTGACATCCTGGATGGTCCGAAGATATCAGGTGTGGAGATGACAGAAGTAGAGCAGGAGAAAAAGAGGAACCCCTCAGGGGATGGATGCCCCGATACAGGCACTGGAAAAGGACATTATAGGGATCAGGAAAACATACTGGGGAGCTTCGCTGTGGATGGCTTTGAAGACTTTGAAGAATTTGTGCTGGATTTTGACGATTATGATCTTCTGGAGTCCATCCACTCACACCTTGGCTCCCCATTGGAACCCATTCGTAAGTGTGCTTACTTTATAAAGTTGGACGTAAGATAAATTGTATGGCAATTGTCACAGGAGCATTTTGCTTCACACTTACATCATTTTCAACAGAATTTGTCCATTGTCTATTTTTGAGAATTGTTTGCCATTTAGTTTAGGTGACGTAATGGCAAAAAGCCTCAACGTTTCTGCACTTTTGTGGTAGAGTTTGCAACAGGCAGCACTTGATGAAATCCAATAGTTTTTTCCATTCACATGACTGTGGTTATGACATTGTAAAAGTGCACTCCACCAACCATAGATATTGCTCGCATTGGAAATTGATTGCTGGGAAATTTGAAGTTGTTTTTATTGATCCTGCAGGGATGCACAAGCTAATTAATGGCAAGCTGAGTCCTTTCAAACCGTATCATTGATATGAAAGGTTTCATGAACTCCAGTGGTGTGTGTGTTTGAGTGGGTGGCTTTTGAAGTTCACATTACCTTCCTTTGACACCAACACACACATACATACATACATAACTCAGGGCAGTCACCTCAGGTAGTACTTCATTCATGCATACAATTATTGTGTATTACTGCCACATTGGTCATGTTTAGACCTAATATCGGTCTCTGGTGATCCAATCACTCATAGACCACTATAAATTTAAGCGTAAATGAGTCTAATTTGGAGGTAGTCAGAAACGCATGTGGCTACGTTGCATTTGCGGTGTAGTTATGTTTTCCTGTAGCCCAGCTGGTAGAGTACGGCACTAGCAATGCCATAGTCATTCATTTTTTTTTTAAGGAACACACATACTGGAGAATATAAATCTGAATTTTATTTCATTTAGCAGCTTCACTACAATAATAATCAGCATTCCCTCTGAAATGTAACGTTTGTGATGAGCTTAAAGGGTTAGTTCACCCAAAAATTTAACTCACCCTCATACCATCCCATATGTGTGTGACTTTCTTTGTCTTCTGAACGCAAACAAAGATTTTCAGAAAAACTTCTCAGCTCTGTAGGCCCATACAAAACAAGTGAATGGGTGCCAAAACTTTAAGGTCCAAAATCCACATAAGGGAAACATAAAAGTACTCCAGACAACTCTGGTGGTTAAATCCATATCTTCTGAAGCAATATGATAAGTGAGAAACAGATACATTTTTAAGTAATTTTCCCTTCACTTTCTTGATTCATATTCTTCATGCACATCGCCCCCTACTGGGCAGAGAGGAGAATTTATGACAAAAAAGGACTTAAAGATTGATCTGTTTCACACACACACACCTATCATATGGTGTCTTAACACATGGATTTAACCACTAGAGTCATTTGGACTTCTTTTATGCTCCCTTTATTTGGATTTTGGAGCTTCAAAATTTTGGCACCCATTCACTTGCATTGTGAGGACCTACAGCGCAGAAATATTCTTCTAAAGATCTTTATTTGTGTTATACAGAAGAAAGACAATCATACAGATCTGGGATGCCAGTAGGGTGAATTTATCATGAGAGCATTTTCATTTTTTGGTGAGCTATCCCTTTAAGGCTACATTCACACTAATATGTGTTTGAAAATGCATTGACTTTCCTACGTTCATGCCTCTCATTCACACTGGAACAGTGGTTTCCTCCACCGAAAACTGAGATTTTGAAAATGCTCTCTAGTACCACACACTTAAAAAAACCAATGACTTAAGAAAACTGAAAACGGATTAGAGTGGACATGGCATACACTATGTAAGTGTATTTGGAAGTGACTTGTCAACATGTAACACACTGAAGAAATGTCCTGTGTGTAGCAATGGGACCATAAGTCATGCGTGACCTGTTGTTATTCGGTTAGCAAACATGGTCTTGGACACACACACACAATGGCACAAATTTCACACAAAAAGACAGACATAGATGTAGTCCATTGTAATTACAGTAATCAAACAAAGTTCAGATAATACAGTGGATTTTGAAGGCTTTCCACTGACAAGCACAGGCCTACTGATGTATTTTGAGAAACAATAATGCCCTGGGGCTTGATGCTTTTGCCTTTGTGTAGAGTTTCCCCCAAGGCTTTTCTCTGTGTCTCTGCTCTCCCTCAGTGAAAACTCTGTGTGTAGAGCATACAGACAGTCTATTGCATGGCAATTTCCATCTTATCTCTGTCTCAGTGCCCTATTCAGATAAACACAAACTGTTCCATAATACTTTGAATCAAGTACAATCACAATCCAGCTAATGTCAAATACAGACAAACATGATTTTCTTAATCAGCATGTTTGTTTTGTTTTCTAGTTAAAATATATAAACATCCTTAAAATAAGAGACAATTAATTGAGAAGCAAAAGTGTGTAAGATATAGCACTTGTTTGGTAAAACTTTATAATAAGGTTCATTTTGATAAAAAATTTTTTGCAATGAACAATACTTAATTAAATAATTTATTAATCTTGGTTAATGTTAAGTATGACATGTTAACATATATACAAATTTTGTTTTTATTCATGATTGTCATTGTCAGTTCATGTTAAGTAATGTAGTTAACTAATGTTAATGTAAACAACCTTATAGTAAGAGCTACAACTTGTTTTCTGAGAATATACATTGAATTAAGTTTACTTTTCTTATCCCACTGGAAAAAGGTTTACTTCTTGTTTTAAGCATCACAAAATGTTGTTTGATTTATGCTTAAGACAAGAACAATAGGAAATAAGATGAAGAAAATAATATTGCCCAATATTGCAATAAAAAAAAATCAAATAAATAACAAATAAATAAAATAATAATAATAAATAAATAAAAACACACCTTCATTTGACTACTTAACTACTTTAAACATTTATTTCCAGAAATTTTAATTTGAAATTTCCAATTTAATTTCTTAAATACAATCTCACCACCTAAAGATTTTGCACTGCAAGGTTCAAATTCAAATTCTGAAACTGAAAACAGAAGATGTGTATTCAACTCACTCTCCAGAGTACAGCTAAAAGACATGGCCAGTTTATTGTTGACTCCAAACCCCATGGAGAAGGCCCTGAACATAAGTATGTAGACTTCAGATTTATGCGGAGCAATGTTTTTGTATGAGGGGGGATTTTAAGGCATGAGGAGACAGAGTGAAGCTAGGGGAGAACAGCCAAAAATAAAAGAACTTTGTTTACTGACCATCCCAGAACTACTGGGACAACTCAGACCAGCTGAGGCCTACAGTGTCCTGGCAACCCCCAACCCTTGAAGAGACCTGGCCTTTGCTTGGCACTCAAAACAGCTGGAGAGAGAAGGCTTTTCATAATAAACCCCTTCAGTTATTCCAAATTCAATAAAAACCTCGGGTTGTAGCCTGAAATTATACAATTTTAATCATAGCAATGTTTTTTGGAATGGCCTGTGGCCTTAAGCATCCAAACTACATCATTTTGACTTTCAGATGCACTAAGCTGATATTGTTTCAGATTTCTTTTGAGCCTGATTTTTGCTCTTCTGATTAAATCAAACCTCTACCAAATAAAAGTATTTCAATTTCATCTTGTTAAAAAACTGTCAGACTCTTACTAAATTATTTAATGTGTCTACTTATATGTCCATCAGTGTATGTAGATGCGTCACAGGAGATCTACTGTATGTCATTTTTGTTCTGCTGTCTGAAAGTCATGAAAATTCCCACCACAGTGTCATTATCGGCACATCTCAAATTCTGTATTGTGTTATAGTATTATGTAAAAGTATTCTGAGATGGAAATTGCATTTTTAGTGTTTGATGCCCATCTCTTTGTCTTGCTAAGGCTATTCATAGGTTACATTTTATGCCTCCTAAATACACACAATATAATTCTATTTTCACACTTTTTGCATAAATTGACAAAATTACAGCTTCACCTGGATATGATGCCCAATAAAAATATTCTGCTCACAATTGATATATACCTTGATTTTCCTCAAACATCACTTATTGAATATCAAGCACACTTTTGCAGACTTGTTATAAAAATTATTAGACCGTACAAAATGTATTGCAAAGTACAAAATTATTAGGGGCAAAAAAAAATTGTGAGATGGAAATGACGCGACAACAGTGGGACAGTCATGGTTTTTTTTATTTATATAAATGTTTTTCATACAATAAATATAGATAGTTTTTGTTGCCTTTCAAGAGGGTAACTTCAACGCTTCATCAAAAGCTGATGCTATGGGAGCACCTCCCGATGGTGTTGACTTTGAAACCCTAAACTGTCACACCAGTTTGATTGGCTGTGATGCTTGGCCCTCCGTCTTATGCTGACACCATCATGAGCATATAAACCGGAGCCCAGTCAAGTCATTTATATTTGTATAGTGCCTTTCACAACACACAATGTTTCAAAGCAGCTTTACAATAGATCAGGCATTAACAGAAGATAAAACTGTAATGTCTGAAATGTCTACCGAGTCATCATTGTGTAGTTTGATAAAATACGATTATGAATTCTGTTTAAAAATGATTAATTAAATAATAATTGTATTTATAACCCCAGTGATCAAGCCGAAGTCCTCGGGTTGAGACATGAAAGAAATGTAATAATATTACCATAGATGCCATTCAATTTATTGCAGAGTTACAGATCTCGATCAATGTTTCTGGTTTCTGGTTCCGGCAGACCTAACTAAAGCAGCCTAATTGTGGGTTGGAGGATAAATTAGGTGTATTCCTGGCTAAATAGATGAGTCTTTAGTCTAGACTTAAACTGAGGGAGTGTGTCTGCATCTTGAACAGTGTTTGGGAGATTATTCCATAGTTTAGTAGCCAAATATGAAAAGGATCTACCTCCTTTTGTGGATTTTGATATTCTAGGAACTATTAACAGGTCAGAATTTTGTGATCATAATGAATGTGGTAAAATGTAGAGTGGTAGAAGGTCACTTATTTACTGCGGAGCTAGACCATTCAAAGCTTTGTACGTAGTTAACAGTATTTAAAAATTAATTTGAAATTTATCAGGTGGCGAATGTAACGATGATAAAATGGGGCTAATATGATCAGCCCAGTGCCACAGCATCATTATTTTTCTGTTTTAGGGCAGTATAGATCTCTTTCATGCTCTGTAACCCTAAAGGGACTGTTTGAGTTAGACATGAGAGGATGCGATCCGATGAAAACGTTCAGTCCATTCAAATAAAACAAAAACATACATAAAAAAGTGAAAGGTTCACAGCTTTGGCCACCATCGAGCTTCGCTACCAGTGCTGTCCTTTCCAGAGTTGCACATTATGACTGGACATTCTCCTTATTCAGTGAGAGTTCAGGTCTCTGGGGCAGCTTCCATTGTGGTGCTTATTAAAAGTACCATACCACTAACTGGCAGGTCTATGAGTGGCATGATGTCAGTGGAATGACAACACTGGCTAAAAATGTCAGGAATTCACTTCTTGCTTTCTCTACTGTTGTGTGATATCTTTACAGTAACACAGGATGGTTTGCCCTGTTTTTACTTTTGTATGCCAGAAGATGGCCATGTTGCAACTCAGTGATTTTAAATGTCGTCTAAGCAGCCCTCTCACTTTCCCCGCAGTTGCGATCTGGTAATGAGCTTGTGGCGTGACACAGGTCATTTCGATGCCATTTTTTACTGTTTTGACACCATGTCAGAAGACTGCCATTTCACAACTCAAATTTGGACATCGTTGCGAGGCATGCATTCTTAATATTCCCTGTGGAGGGGTTTCGAATTCCCAGGATAACACAACTTTTGTTGTATGCCAGGAACAACAACACTATTTCAGTCTTTGATGTTGGCTGAATGCCAGAAGTATGCCATGCCCCAGCACAACTCACAAACCTCTTAGCGGCTCCACAAAGCACAAACATGTTCACAAAAGTGAGCAGAAATACATCTTAGACGACTCGATTTAGCCAAGTGATCTCCTCTGTTGGTGGGTGGCATTCAGTTGTCAGCAGCCACACAATGAGCATAGTTGAACACATGCTTTGGTGCATGAGATATCCGCCTCACCTCAACGGTGATCTGTCCTTCACTGTATGGTGAGGGATGCGTCGATTTTACACTGAACCTCCTCACCAAAGATGCAATAGGGGAATTTTCCACATACAAGGCACAGAATTGCTTCTATAGCCGGAAATTTTCTGGTCGCCAAGTAGAGCGGTGGGCTATTGCCCATACTGGAATTGTGGTGTTTAAATTAGACACTTATAAGTCTCCATTTAAGGTAGGTACTCCGTCCATCCACTGGACTGGTTTGTGTCAAGTGAATCACAGATGCATAAATGCTGCAGGCCATTCTTAAGATTTGCCTTCAAGGGGACTGTATTCCAGTTTAAGGACTTGTCCTTTGGAGTTGTCCTTGGCCCCTCGCACACATACGAAATGTGTTGATGTGGTGCAAGCACAGAGAGAGCTAGCACATTGGAAAAAAGGCAACTTGAAAAAGAGCATGCGAGTGCCCAGTCAGCAAGTTTCCTTCTCAGGAATGAAACTTGACTCAGTAACCATGTTGGCACCTTATCAGCAGACGTGTTTAATGCATTCTCCTACACTTGACAAGGGGCTGAGAACCTTGTCATTGCGTCACTACCAGCGAATACTGGGATGGATGGCTGCTGCATCCTCCATCATCCTGCTAGATTTGCTACAGAGGAGACCTCTCCAGTGCTGGCTCAGCCTGAGGGTCCCTCATCAGGATTCCTGCTTTCCTCCTTCCTGCTAACTGGGAAGATGTGTTAAGACGTTGGACAACTACCTGGTACGGATAGTGTCTCTGTCTTTGCATCGAGTCGTTGGTCAATTTTTCCCCACTTTATTTGCTGTTTTTCAGTATGAAGGGGTGTCTATAGGAATACATTTACTACTCTGTTCACTAATGGGCATTTCACTATTAGTAGCACAGCGTTATTGTATATGGCTCCATAGCAGCGTTGAAATTGCCTACTTGAAAGGGAATGTCTTGGTTACTCACATAACCTTGGTTCCCTTGAAAGGTAGGAACAGCATGTTGCTTAGCTTTGCCACACTGCTGTATTTTCATTGTTAAGAGACCGAGAGATACACTCTCCTTCAGTCAGAAAATCCTGATTGTGTGACATTGGTCTCCGGTTTATATGCCCACAATGATGTCACCAAAGGGCAGAGTGCCAAGCATCACCAGCCAATCAAATTGGCATGGTGGTATTGGCTTTCAAAGTCAATGCCCCCAGGCAGTTTCCCCCATTGCATCAGCTTCTGGTGCAGTGCCAGTCCTAGCCTTTTAGGGGCCCTAAGCAAAACTTTGTGTGGTGGCCTCCCGTCAGTGTGTCTGTAATCCCCAAAATGATCCCCCCAACCCTTAAGCCTGTTTCACAGAGCAGTTTCCAAACTAGCATTTAGTTAATTCTAAGGAACATTAGTATTTATAATTTTTTATACTGAAAATAAGTTATATAAGTTGCCAAATTTCAATAAATAAAAAGGAAAAGGAACATAAGGCTATTCTGAAGGGTCAGTTCACAGACAATTTACCAGAAAATATGTAAGGGATTTTTTTCTCAAGAAATCTGAAGTATGAGTGAACATGTGAGTATATTTCTCTAAATGTGCACACTTTGGACTAAACGTTCTTATGGATATTGTTTATTGAAGCATTGACATGGCATGGCATATTCAACAGAGCTTGCATGATTGCACAGGTATGTGATTGTTACATTGTTTATTGCAAATCATATACTTTGTTGCATCTTGATTTTGCATACTTTGACGAGTATTGACTTTTGATGTGGCATTTCTGTCTTAAAACAGTGATCTAATAGTTGGAGAACTGGCGTATGAGCTTTCTAATTATAATATAAAAATTAAATAAGGATTTAAAAAATGATAAGAGACAAACCTTCTTCTTGCTTTATCCTTTCTCTTTCCTGCTGTTTTCTCCCTTTTTTCATCTCCTGATGTGTAGTAACCATAGCCATGATCTGCTACATTATGCATCTCATTTTACCTGTGCATGTCAGAAATTGAATTTCTTTTTATTATTATTGTAATAATTCTAATAACCCCCCCCCCCCCCCAACCCCCTTGTCCTCTTCCTTTACAGTTGACATTACATTAATATTTGCATGTAATATAATTTTTTTTTACCGTTATGGTTATGTTTTCATCAAGGAGCTCTCCTGTTCGCATGGCAACAAATCCCTGTACTGGCTGCTTATAACGTCTTCGACAGCTTGGGGGCCCCCCCGCGGATCAGGGGCCCTTCGCAACTTGCGTCTGTTGCGTAGAGGAAGGACCGGCACTGTTCTGGTGTAGCGTCTTATTCCCTTCTTTTTTAGGCAACCCAAGGTTAAATGAGTAAACAAGACATTTATTTCACTCTTTGTTTAAAATATGTATTTTTATATATATATTTTTATAATGGATTTTCATAGTTTAATGCTGAAGATACATAAAATGTAGTTGAAAGGTATTAAAAAATACATTTGTAAAAAGTTTCCTTGTCAGTTCCTAGTCCTATTTAAGGTGACTGAAAAATAAAAAAGTTGAAATCTGTTCGTTTTAATAAAAAAATAAACCCATGGGACATGAAAGTGCCTGAAGTTGAAGACACACCCTTTTACAAGTTAACATTTCTATTCAGCTTTTTTACCTCAGCTTTTCTCCTCACTTTCAATTTTGAAGGTCACCGCTTCGAGGACAATCCCGGGGTTAGACGTCACCTGGTCAAGAAATCATCACGTTGTCAAGTTCAACGAAACAGCAATAGCTCACCACCTCTGTCCAGTCTGAAGAGGAGGAAGAGGTTGGAGAAGAAAACCCATGAGGTGAGAGAGCCAATAATGTAAATACCTAGCCAGACCATCAGCATAAATTGTAGTCTACATTTCTGCTTATTCTGGCCAAAGACCCCCTCTTTATTGGATATTAGATGGGACTGACATGTTAAGTGACTAGTTTTTAAAATACATTTGTCATTTAGGGGTGGGTTTATTTGAAAAACTAGATTCCACAAGAATAGACCAGCACTGAATAACTTCTTCAAATAATTGCAATGTAGTGCGTCTGTGCAAAAAAACATAAAAATTGTGAACTTTGTCAAAATCGTGAAAATCATAAACTAAAAATTACTTTGATTTATGATGATTTCACAGTCAAAATTCATTTGGTTCGTTTTTATTCCTCCCAAGGAATTTCAAGAGAAACATTTGAGACAAAGTTGATGCTTAAATGAAAGTCTCATGAGCTATGAAAGAGCAAACTCTGAGCAATAAAGTTTCCCCTTTGTGTTGCCTACATAGAAAATAGCTGCCCGGTGACATTGCCAAGATCGTCTGACTTGCCTTAAAGTGACTTTGGTTGCTATCCATTAAAGTGTTTTATGATGTGTGTCTTTTTCTGCCACTGTAGGTGTTTGTGGAGCTCAATGAGCTGATCGTGGATAAGAACCAGGAGATGCACTGGAAGGAGACGGCACGTTGGATCAAGTTTGAGGAGGATGTGGAGGAAGAGACGGATCGCTGGGGTAAACCGCATGTGGCCTCCCTGTCCTTTCGTAGTCTCCTGGAGCTTCGCAGGACCATCACACATGGTGAGAGCTGACTGCTCTGCCAGCCAACTGATGGGCACTTAGAAAGTGTTGTGCCTGAAATCCCTGTCCAATCCTCTAATCTATACACTTTTCTAGTTCAGACATTGATGACAAACTCTGCATTATTTAAATCGCTAGTGCCTACACATATTTTGCAGAATGGATTTCAACCTCGTATTATGCTTGGTAATATTATATTTCAGGCAAAATATTAGCTTCTTTCACCGTTCACTTTCACTGTATGGAAAAATATGTAACGAATTGAATGGTGACTAAGGCTGACAATTTGCCTATTATCTCCTTTTGTTTTCCACAGTAGAAAGAAAGTCATATGGGTTTGGAACAAGATGAGGGGAAAAAAATGATGACAGAATTTACATTTTTGGGCGAATTATCCCTTAAACATCTGGTGTAGTATATGGTTAATTATTCATGACTTTTTCTAATCTTTTGAGAACTGATGATGAGCAAAATTTCAACGTGATAACACTCTTCAACCATCTTGGTTGCATTACTACTAAATGGTTGTTACATTACTAATATTTGGGGTCTCGCAGACATAAAACATGAATAAATGTGACGAATAAATATATTTTTACATGCTTTTATTAATTGACTGGTGTACACACTGTACCAGTGCACTCCTACCATTTGTACATTTTGATTTATTTTATTATATACACAGTATAGATAGACAGATAGATAGATAGAAAGACAGACAGACAGACACACTGACAGCCAAAAGTTTGTAATAATTTACAGATTTTGCTGTTTCGGTAGGAAAAAGTAAACTTTTATTCAACAAAGTGGCATTCAGCTGATCAAAAAGTATAGTCAGGACATTACTGATGTAAAAAAACAGCACCATCACAATTTGAAAAAAGTATTTTATCAAATCTAGACAGGCCCTCTAATTCGAGTGAGCATGGGGAGAGTGGCATATAAACAGCCATGCCACCAGCAGAGAGAGAGAGAGAGAGAGAGAGAGAGAGTCTGGCACAAGGAAGGTTGTGGTGCTCCTAAAGCTGTTGCGTTTAACTGTTGTGTTTGTGAAGCTAATGTGTTTAAGTGACCACGTGCTTGTGAAGCTGATGAGTTTGTGAAGTTGTAAAGCATTGAAGTGGACGATTAAAAGTCTTACCTGAGCCTGGAAAACATGCTTTACTGTGTTCTACTTCCCTTCTGCTGAGAAATCTTGTTACAGAAGTTAACGTTGTCTTTGTTTTTGAGTTGCCACGATATACAATAGGCTGGCATATCTTAAGGTCAATATTAGGCCAAAAGTGGAAAAAAGAAACCATCAGTCAATCAATGTTTTGAGGAATGAAGGCTTGAAATTGCCAAAAAAAAATTAAGATCTTCTGGGAAGAATTGCAAACTTTTGAAAAACAAAAAGAAAAGTTTAGAGTGGGCAAAGAAACACAGACATTGGACAACAGATAATTGGAAAAGAGTGTTATGGATCTAAACCCCATTAAGCTTTTGTGGGATCAGCTAGACTGTAAGGTGTGTGAGAAGTGCCCGACAAGACATCCCGTCACATCTATGGCAAGTGCTACAGGAAGTGTGGGGTGAAAGGTCACCTGTGTGTCTGGACAAACTGATAGCTAGAATGCCATGGATCTGCAAAACTGTCATTGCTCTACGTGGAGGTGATGAGAACTCTTTGAAGTAGTTTAAGAAGTTCTGAAATTTTTTTCAAATTGTAATAGTCATTTTTCATGTTATTAATGTCCTGACTACACATTGTGATCAGCTGAATGCCACTTTGGTGAATAAAAGTACCAATTACTTTACATAAGAGCAAAATCTGTACATTATGCCAAATTTTTGTCTTCTGCCAGTGTATGTATGTATGTGTGTGTGTGTGTGTGTATGTGTATATATATATATATATATATATATATATATATATATATATATATATATAAAAAAAAAAACTGTTTATACTGTACTATAGTTCTGCTGAAGATGTTCTCATCAAGAACAGCTCAAGAATTTCAGAGATGAAATACCACCAAACAAACACCTTCATAGAACAAAAACGTAATTTTGTCATATAAAAGACACCTGTTAACCCAGTATCTATTGGTTTGCCTTTGCATGCTTGAATGCTACATAAGCTGAAATGGGTTAAAATGTGTATTGCTGCAATCTGTTAATAAATGCAGCATGTTTGCCAGCATAACTCTATTCATGACCAAAGTTTTTGATCTACTACACAGGTGCCATAATGCTTGATATGGATCAGACCACACTGCCTAGCATTGCCCACTTGCTGGTCGAAACCATGATAATCTTGGACCAGATCAGAGCTGAAGATCGAGCCAATATGCTGCGAGCCCTGCTGCTCAAACACAGGTAAGTGAGGTCACACATCAATACTCTAAACAAGGCTCATATTGATTCGCCTTGTTTGGCCTTGATGCCAGTGTCTTTTATCACAACAGCTGCATCTATTGGTTTCCTGCTAAATGAAGGGCTGTGTATTACATATGTAACAAATAGGCTTTTATGACTTTATTTCTTGGCCAATGGCACTAGAGTTTTAAATGGCATGTTTCGATTGCAGCTGCATAGCCGTCGAATGGAACTCTCAAACTGAAATTGGTTACATCCAAAGGCGTTTAAATGAATAGTTCACCCAAAAATTTACATATTTGTCAACATTAACTCAATCCCAAAACCAAATTATTTTCTTTCTTCCATGAAACACAGAATGAGGTGTTAGGCAGAATGCACGAGCTGAGGGTCAGTAAACGATGACAAAATTTAGATTTTGGGTGAACTATTCCTTTAAGCGATTCGCTACATTGTGTTTTCTTTACGTTGTTCAAAGTCTGAGTCATTTTAAATGTAAGCTATTTTAAGTATTTGCATTTAACGTGGCTTAGACAGGGCTTTGGGGCTCCTTGTCTCTCATAAAGGATTGTGAAGTGCTGTGTGTTTTCTGATGTCAGAATGATACTCTACATGAGTGCTGCTAACACAATGAAAATTGCATGGGCTCCTCTAGTGAAAAGGAGACTGCATTAACAATTTGTAGGGTTGGGAATCATAAGGAATTTAATGATTTAACCCATTCTTTAGATGCCATTTTTCCTTGTGGATGCCATGTGCACTACAGGTGCAAAGTTAGTGTATGCCATGAAAAGGTGACTTTATAATGGCAAGAACCAATTAATTAACACACTAGAAAGTTAAATGTTTATTCAGAAAATAAGACATGAATTGATCATCATGACCAGGGCTCTGATGCTAATACTTATAGCTACACTATTTAAGATTTTTTTAAATTAACAAAACGTACACCAACAATTTGTCTTCCAAACCATGTTTTTGCCTTACTCTGATTCACTACGGTAAGCCTATAATAATTATTTATGTTTTAGAGCTGTCGGGACAGATTTGGCGGGAAATTGCATACCTCCGTCAGTCATCGGTGCAAGTTTATGTCATATCCGCAAATAAAGAAAAGAAGGTCCAGCTAGCTACTAGAGCATGTGTATATGTGCAGTGATAGGTGTGATAGTAGTTTGAAGCTGAAAGCTTGTAGCCACAGCTATGGATCGTTCCAAAAGGCAAACCTCTGGGGAATAACCTGTTTTCAAAATAAAGACACCTCGAACCGAGATGTGTCTGCAACCAAAAATGGAAATGGACAGAGCCCGTAATAATAAAACACAAATCAACAATGGCTTGGCGGCGAAAACTCTGAGATCTGAAAGGATTTAAAACTGACCCAGAAATGGCTTTTTCTTGCTTTTTAGACAGTGCTAGCCATTCTAATGTGGCATTTTATTATGGATTGTTGTACTGCAGTGCTTGATTAAATTTTTGAGGAAGGACGGTAACAAATTTAACTTATAGTAACAATACTATCTCTAAACCAGTTACTACATTGGCCTATTTGCCTGCTAAGTTATTATAGTTGCCACCGTTTGACTTTATCTGATATGACTTGCATTGTCATCATTGCCTAACTTTGTAACATTATTTATTTAAAAAATATTGTTTTCAATAAGTGAAATAACAATAGAAAGAAAAAGATGGATATCCTAAAAATATATCTTATGATCTGTTGTTTTATTTTATTTTTTGAGGTAAGGGGGCAAGATTTGATGTCATTAGTGACATTTGCTCTGATAAGATGATCACCTGTAACCATGGTTACACCGGCCATCAGATTCATCCGTGCAGAAGAACAGAGCCAAAGCTCAACTTGCATAATTACCAAAACAATGTTCCTCCGCAAGTAAATTGCAGCTTTATGTTTCAACTGGTAGAGGGCCAAAAGTTACATTGTGTAGCGTTAATATTTCTGTCTAAACTGGCCAAAGAATGCAGCCACTTCAGAACCATTAACTGAATTAAATATCATGAAAATCATTCAGTTCCAATAAAAATTAAAAGAAAAAAATAAAAAATACAAAGAAAAAATTGTACCAGTTCTTAATAAGAACAGGCTTTGGATTTCCAACCATTACTGTTTGTAAACGGTGCAGTGACTTTTATAGATACATAGTGTTCCTTTGATTTAACACCCTAAAAGGGTTAAAATATGACAGACCTCAAGTTCATATATGTTCATTAAAAGAAAAAAAACGCTTGTTTGTAGTCTGATACTAACCAACAAATGTATTTATCCACAGTATACATTACATCATATCAAGAATAACAAAGTATGCTATTTCTTTTTTCAAGTTTGAAGTAATAGTTCATACAAAAATACAAATTCTGTCATGTCATTCCAAACCTGTATCATTTTTTACTTGTTTGAATCACACAAGGAGATGTTAGGTCTAATGTCAATAGACTTGCATACATCTGATTTTGTGTTTTACAGAAGAAAGAAATATACAATGTGGGGTTGAAATGACGATGAGGAAAAAATGAAAAAATGAAAAAACAAATACATTTTTGGATGAACTGTTCCTTTATAATCTAATTGTTCTACCTGTTGTGGTCTTTGGGACATTGGATCTGCTCAGAGGTGCATAATCGTGGTCTATTAGAGGTGTTTACTGTTCCAAGCTTAAAACACACACACACACACACACACACACACACACACACACACACACACACACACACACACACACACAAACCTGACCCCTACCCCTAAACCTAACCCTCACAAAAAAACTTTCTGCATTTTTACATTTTCAAAAAAGATAGAGTTTAGTATGTTTTTTTTAAGTGATTTGAATTATTGGGGCACTAGAAATGTGCTCATAAACCTTGTAATTGCCAGTTTGTAACTTTAAAAAAATGTCCTCGTAAACCATGACCTAGTTGCACTAGTAATTGGTGATTAAATATTCTGCTTTTTACATCACCTCAAAAATTTCTTTTACATTTACTCAGAAAAGGTGTGTTTACTATGTGGAAAAAATGTGCTGAAAAAGTGCATCAAAGTTAGGCCAATACTTAATCCTTTTTCATTGTTTTAAGGAATATTCTCAAACACAGTCCTTTCTCAATGCCACACTTTGTCTCAAACGAGGCTTAATGAGCAGACCAATGTCAGCCGCTGGATACGGTGAAAAAATAATGGGCCAAGTGAAACATAGTTGGGCCTGCTAAACAATCTTTAGCATGTTTTTTTTTTCATGATACACAGAGCAGCCAAATGGAGATCACCAAATGAATGCCATAAATGAATTAGTCCTATGTAAAAACAATAAAGATGTTTATTAATTCATTGGACCACCCCTGCTGTCAATTTTTAGACTGTAGGCTTGTATTCTGTTAAAGTATTGCTTGATGTTATCTAGCTTTTCTGTTGTCTTGAGCATTTTTCACTATTTGCTGTTTGGATTTTGATATCTTGGCATGCTGGATTTTGTGTTTGCTTTACAAATATTGAAAGCGAAGATGTTGAATGTTGATAAGCAAGGAAAGTGCTGTAGCGGTTGAGCTAAATCAACAAGAGCAAGGATATTTGTCTCTCAGAGCAGAACAAATGGACTCAAATGATTTGACAGATATAATCTTTGACAAGTCATAATATTTTAGCTCTCAAAGACCTCATGAATTTAAAATAGGAGTTTTGTGGCTTTTAGTCCATGTCTATTAACTTTGAGGCCATCTATATGCTAGCATACTCCTAAAATGATCAGTTTAGCCCTATACCTAAAGAAACTCCTGTTTTGAGTTGGATCTTTTGAGTCTACAGTGCCACTTCACTGAAATGCTTTTTTTTCCAGTCACCCCAATGATGAAAAAGAAGGCCTTTTCCATCGGAACCACTCTGTCAACAGTCTTGGCAGCTTACGGCACAACCACAATCACATTCATGACACCAGCCTGCCCCTTGTATCCCAGGACCATGTGGAGATGCATGACACTAAGGCAGCAGAACATGACAAAGAGGTGTTTGTGACCTTGTTTGTGAGTTGCTTGCTTCTTGCCGTGTGTGCATGTTGTAGTGGGGACCAAGGCTAACACCAGCAAAATGTACCAGAATAACCAGCTTGGCCCAGCAGGGAGACCAGCAAACCACCTTAGACTGTTTTAAGCTGTATAAATGACAATAAATCACTTGAAATGACCAATATTGTCACCTTCTTGTAATGCCACTTGGCCCATGAAGGATTAATTGCTCTGGAGCCATGTAGCTATGCGATGTGATGTGAATCAATTTGTTGGATTAGAAGCAGCCCTGCATTCAGAACAGCTTAAACCATCTGAAAGTGGTTTACTGGTTTTAGCTGTACACCAGGCTGGTCACTGGTAATTTTCATGAGGTTTTCGGGCACTGATCAGCTGGTCAGGCTAGGAGACCAACCGGCTAATGAAGACCAGCTTGTTCATACTAGGAGACCAGCTAAGCCAGCTTAAGGTGGGTTGCATGGCTTGGCTGCTCACCAAGCTGGTCAGGCTGGCCAAATTCGATGGTTTTATAGAGGATTTGCTAAACCAGCTTAAAACATCCAAGGGACTGCTTGCTCGGATCTCTGCAGAAAGCTCTGAAGATTTTGCACTCCTTTCGAAAAGTTTTATTAATACTTTTCAGCTAATTACAGGAGTATAGTACTCCCAGCAACATTTAACACATTTTTACCATGTTTAAATCCACTTCCCCCTACAATGAGTGCTTAAAATGTGAGAAAAGGTCTGTAGATTCTGTATTGGCCTCAATCGAAGCACTGCTAATGCTTGGACATTAAACCCCATTCTCTGAACCAAATGCTCAGTGTCCTAAACCCTTGTGTCGAATCAATCACTCAAAGTCATAAAATCTTAAACTAGTTCAGGTAGTTAGACACCATTTGCAAATCTCATCCACTCTTTTTGCAAAACTCTAAACATATTCTCACTCACTAAAACACATTTTGCACTGTGATGCACTTGTGTTGCAAAACAGTAAACATGGGTGGCAAAAGTTAAGCACAACTACAGTTGTCATCGTTTATACACAATGACTCAAAATTGTTCACACTTGTTTCTAATGATGTGATCAAACCAATTGTTCAAATTATAAGCCAGTTCATAGTGCACAGGTTGCACAGGTTCATTGAATGTTGATACCAACATTGGATGGAAACAATCTGAGAGGCAGAGGAGGAAGAGGAGAATGACGAGGAAGAGCAAGACCAAGAACGATAATTTCAGATGAATTTCGGGCAACTGTGATAGACCATGTTCTAGTTCATGGAATGACAATGAGGGAAGCAGGACAAACAGTACAACCTAATTTGAGCAGATTCTCTGTGACCACCAGAATCAGGACTTTCAGAAAAGAGAACAGGTAATTGTTTCTGTTTACTGCATTTTGGTCATTGAAAGTTTACTGTATACTGTACATTTGATTCAGTACATCACTTTGTCAATAGAAAGGGGGCTGAGGAAAAAAATAAAACCTTTCTTACCATACAACAATTTACATATAATGTACGTATACTGTATGTATTAGTCTGTAAGTGCATTCTCCCTTTTTGTAGAATTGCAAGACTACCACATGAGGGTGGAAGAACTGCTATGTTCTCCCAACAGCAAGAGGCTCTCATTGTTGATACAGTCCTTCAAAACAATGCCATCCAATTGAGTGAAATACAGCAAAGAGTTGTTGAAGACAATGTAAACTTTGACAGAATCAACAGCGTCTCATTTTCATTTAGATTTTTTTTTCTTTGGGCTTTTGCAGTAGGACTACTGTATTTTACAGTATGCAAGTGCTGAATATACAGACATGCAGTACTATATTATTTGCAGTACTTACAGTATACAAAATATTCACTGTGCTAAGTTATGATTACTATACTTTTTCATTGCAAAATGCTGTTGTGAGAATCACCATGGCACCAGTTGAAATGAACTGGGCCTCACACCAAAGAACCAAAGTATGTGGTGATTTTTAATCACGCTTTACTAAAGGTGTGTGTGATAATTAATATCAGACAGCCCCTCCCTCCATCCTCTGGGCACCAGCTAAATAGTTTCACCTTAACAGTAAAATGGACCATTCAGTAAATGTAAATTATGATAATTATTATAATCTGAATGATTCAAGAGCAGCCTAACCCTTTAGAGCTCGTCTGGAATATCAACACAAGGGACACAACAGTTGTAATAAATTAGTTGTATTGCCAGAGATTAACTAACAAAAAGTAAAAAATGGTCCCAATATGCTTAAAGATAAAATAAATGAATAGGTAAATAAAGTGCATAGGATGGAAAGGTGTACAAGGTTATTGGATGTAGCAATGGCAAAGTATGACTATTATCTCATGGAAAGATAAATTGCTGTTTCTCTGTTAATTAATAAGGTGAAACCCTTATTTCTTTTTAAACTAATACCTCAAATCTTTATTTGCTAGACATTTGATACACCTCTCTCTCATGGAGTGAGACTTAGCATGTTAGATGGTTTGCATTCTGTGACATCTCCTACAACTCAGACCAGAGATACAGAATGTTCATTATTATTCTGTTATTGCCTCGCTCTCATAGAGTGAGACCAGAACCAAGACGTGGCTGTTGTAAGGATGGATATCGAGACCAAACATGATATTGAAAGATTAAATATTATGTATGAATTAATTTGTACCACCATAGTTCTGATTGTGTGAACTATTGTGCTAAATGAACAACTGCAATTTACATAAACAGTTCTGCGAACAAACTGTTAGGATTAAAAGTTTGTTTGTAAAGGTTTGTCTTTATGGCTTCTTTGTTTCAGCTGTTGCCACATGGTAAGTTAATGCTGCTTCGAGAGGTCTTGAAGAATATTTATGTTCGTTATCTCAACTCTGGTCTTGGGGCAAACCTTAGGATGTGGGGTTTGAGAGGTTGGTAAGAAACCACTCATGGACCAATGAGAAGTCTTTTCCAACGTATTGGAAGGTCCTTCATGCCTTGTGAGTGGTGTCTTGCAGATGTCTGAGCTGCTTATCTGATGGCTGTGCTTGACATTTGCTTTTGTTGGTCCTGCCACGATCCAATCAAAATGGAGCCACTCTTCTTTGCCTTAACAGTTAGGGAGGGGCTCTGCCATAAACTGGCTTATGGAATGTCATCTGGTCCGATTGTTCACCACAATGCCTTTAATATATACAATAAAAAAAATATTTTTGCCCTGGATGCTGTGTTCTCTATTTTCTGATGTAGTGTAGTGAAAATGGGTAAAGTTTTCAAGAAATGTGTCTTAGCAATTGTTAAATACTGTAATAGTGCAACCAGATACAATAACTGTGAAACTTTGAATATTTCCCATGGCTAACAATGTTGGCAAATTAAATACAGCCCATATTAAAATGAAGACGTATTGTGTTAAATTGATTTAAAGTGATCGACCATTTGGTTTTCTACTTGGTCACCTGAATATGTAAGGTTTGATTTGATACAAAACAAGTACAATGGTTCATTAAAATTCATGAAACTTACTTGCATCCATCCACCCAAACACATGAACAGAACATAAAGTCATATTCAATAACCAATTGCCATCATAGCCATTGAGTGAGTGGAGCTATGCATGTGCTATCTGTCAAAGCTTTCCTGCCACAGCTGCAGGCTGATGTGTGACGTTCAAATGGCACTAACCATTTTCTTCTGTCAACAAAAGAAAAGCCTCCACCCAGTCCCTGTTGAGGGACACCCTGCCGCCAGATCAATGAAACTTCTGGCAAAGATTCCCAAGGATGCCGAGGCCACTGTGGTCTTAGTGGGTAAGCTAAGTACCATTTCATTCCAGGGTTTGTTGTTTTCAGGTCCAGAGATGATGTTGAGTCATCACAACGGAGCTTACAATAATGTTGTAGGGGCCGTTCAGACGTTCAGACGTTCAGATGCAATGAAAAGAACAGTATGCTGGTGTCTCGAGACACGTTTTAAACAGTTTAAATAATTTATGTTTACATGGCACATGTTTAAGTATAAAACAATTAAAATTAAAAAAACAGAACAGATGAACACAAAAACATGTTCAGTATGAACAGCCTCTTAATTGAGGTACAAATACTTATAGTTCACTCAAAAATTAAAATTCTCTCATTATTTACTCAACCTCATGATATGATGTGTATGATGTACCCAGATGTGTATGATTTATTTCTTCAACAGAACACATTTGAAGAAATATTTAAAAATATCTCTACTCAGTAGGTCCTTAAAATGCAAGTGGGTGGTGATTCGATTTTTGAAGCTCCAAAAATCACAGACAGTCAGCATATACGTCATCCATACGACTCCAGCGGTTAAATTAATACCTTCAAAAGTGATATGATCTCTTTTAGTGTGAAAACAAATCTATTTTTAAGTACTTTTTAACTATAATCCAACACTTCTTGAGAGGGTGGAGTTCAAGCGGTCTCATGTGTCATATTCACGTTGCCATGTTACGGACGTAATCTCAAATTCTCCTTTCGATTGAGACATCCAGGAAAAGCTCCATTGTGAGTAAAGAAACTCACAAATACAGATCTAAACCAAAACCAATGAAGCTTCTGTACAGCGTGACACAGTTTTCCTCCCTCTCACTTGTAAACAGCTCTGCTCTTCCATGTGTGTGTTGCACGTGCCAACGTGATTGCGTCATGTTTGCTTACCGCTGCTGACCTGAAGCAACGATTTCGAGTTAAAAAGTACTTGCATATTTATCTTTTTTGCTCCAAAAATGGCCAAGTAGCCATGTCAGAAGACATTCATTTAAAAGCTGGACTCTTATGAATGACATTTATGCTGACTATCTGTGATTTTTGGAACTTGAAAATTTTACCATCCACTTGCATTTTAAGGACCTGCTGAGATAAGATATTATTCAATTTTTTTGTTCTGGTGAAGAAAGAAAGTCATGCACACCTGGGATACCATGAGGTAGAGTAAATAATGAGAGAATTTTCATTTTTGGGTGAACTATCCCTTTAAGCTAAAGCCACGTGGACATTGTTTGATCTTGGCCAAGATTTCGCCAACAACTTTCAGGAACTGTAAAAGATTTTTTTAATTGTTGGGCATAATCGGACAAAATTTCCGAAGTTTTAAAAATATCCGAAAATTTTGAGCTCAACAACTGATGACGTGTCACCATAATTAACTTGTTATTTAGCATTTAAAATCAAAATGACCTCAAGTTTGCTCTAAAGAATGAGCAATCCGCAGATTTCCTCTTTCATCCAGATATTCTTATCAACTTGCGAAAAATTGCTCCGTGTGCATCAGGCTTAAGATGAATGCTTTCTGTTGTTTAATTTTTAGTGTATGAGATAACAGCTGCTATTTCCTGAATTTGGGAAATTTTTTTGGTTGTATATGTCACTGGACCCCTATTTGTGTTGTTCTCAATATTATATTATTTGAATAATATATACAAAAATGTGTTTGTAGGGTGTGTGGAGTTCCTAGAGCAGCCTGCTATGGCCTTTGTCCGACTGAATGAGGCAGTGCTGCTGGAGTCCGTTCTGGAAGTTCCCGTCCCAGTTCGGTTCCTCTTTGTGCTGTTGGGCCCCACCCAGGCCAACATGGATTACCATGAGATTGGACGCTCCTTCTCCACCCTCATGTCTGATAAGGTTTATCATCAATAGTACCAAATTGTGAAATTAAACATTAAGGACAGCAGCTATATCTTATCCCTAGATCAAAAAACGAATAATGGGCTGAAACTGCTACAACTTCAGAATGGCTTATACTTTTAGTATGCTCATATTTTTAGGGTTGTGCAGAGTAAAACAAATTATCAATTTTTCTCATATTATATGTCTGCCATTTTTAATTTAACGAAAACTCTTTTTGCTGGCACTCCAACAGAATTTGTCAAATTTTTACCAACATTTTAGCAGTTGATCTTAAGCCTTACAAGCCTCACAAGCCTTTGATTTTCAACCCCATTCCCCAAACAATCTCAATCGCAACTGACGGAAAACAGGCTGTATCTTGGCAGTGCCTTCGTATATTTAAATTAAACCTCGTATATCTTATTATTTCCATGGTCTGAGGGTCATTTAGAAGTTTCAGGACTCTGTTACTGATCAAAGGTTGTGCATGTATGTGTGCATGGCCTCATAATTGCTGCTTGCAGCTGTATTTTAGTATTTACATTCAGTATCACTGTCTTTTTAGAACTTCCATGAGGTAGCGTATTTTGCTGATGACCGGCAGGATCTTCTCAATGGCATCAATGAGTTCTTAGACTGCAGCATTGTAATTCCACCATCAGACGTTGAGGGGAAAGACTTGTTGAAGACTGTGGCCTCTTTCCAGAAACAGATGTTACGTAAGCGCAAAGAGAGAGAGCACAAAAAATGTGGCAACGCTGTTGCAGGTGCCGAGCAGGAAACAAAAGGTAAAGAACTTCTCCTCTCTGATTTCATTTGCACCTGTTTTTTTGGTTCATTAGCGAAGTAAATCGTATGAGTTACAAGCACACGAATGAGCAATCTTTATTCATATTTACCGATGGCAAACTCAGAATTGTAGATCAGGGGTTTTCAAAGTCTTAAACCATAATCAAAAATAAACTTTAATTTCACTTGCATTGTTTGGACTTACAAATCCTCATTTGTGTTTAGCAGAATAAAGAAAGACTTACACATCTGGCATGAAAATGATGACATTTTTGTGAACTAGCCCTTTAAGATGTGTTTGTTTGTTGTTTGTTTAGTTATTTCGTTTTTAGGCTAATGGTGGCCTTAAAATGACGCTTTAAATTTATTCATGTCATCCCATTATATATGCATACATTTAATATATTACATTGACTGGAGAGATGCAGTTAGTGGTCAGTACAGCGTCTTTCGTTGTCTGGCTGTTTAAAGCAAGGTGCACACTGAGTCCTTTTAGATGTTGGGTTCCCTTTCAAGGAAACTTCAACATTACGTTATGACGCAATTGGGACTACATCAGTGAGTCACATGTCTGAAGCCATGTCATACAAATTAATTGGCTGATGGTGCTTAAGCGAGGACCATAGGGAGCTACATCACGGAAACCATATAGGCGGCTGCTTTGGTGCCATTTCACCAGATTTTCTTACTTCAGTGCGCAAATTTGTCTAAGCCTGTGTTTGTTACTAGCGACTCAGGCCGAAGCGAGGATTATGATCTCCCTTTTGAGTGACAACATGTGAGGGATGGGCACCGGACTTTTCCTTGCGTTTCACTCTCCCTTTGGATGGATGCACCGTTCTTGCCGCCGAGACATGCTCCTTTATCTGTTGCTCGGCCTAGTTCGGTATCGTTGCATGTCACATAGGCCGTTTTCCTTCAAGGAAACGCTGGTTTGGTGGTGTTTTATCGCGGGAACGATGGAAAAGGTTGGCACTTGTTTAAAAATAACCAATTTCTTCTATTTTGTCACCCTAGAGAGTTCACAGACATGTAATGATGCACAGGGCACGTGGAAGGCAAGATGGGCTATCTAGCGTTCTCTGCTGTAAAAACATTGAGTGACCCATTTTTATATATTTATCTGATCGAATTTGGACTCTGTCCCCATCGCCAAGAGTCTTGGGACAGGCATAATAGAATTTGATGTATAATAAGCACAAGTATTCACGAATCACACACTTATTAATGTCACATGCTTTTTCTCCCCATAATAAATGAATGCTGGGGCCATTGTGGCAAACATGCTTGCTCTCAATTCCCTCCATGTTTGCACATTCTTCCGCACTCTGTTCTAGGGAAGACAGATTATCTGGCATCCTCTGCTTTAAATACATTCAGAGTGACCCCTTTTTATACTTGCCTGATCAAATTCAGCCTCTGTCCCCATAGCCAAAGGTTTCGGGACAGGCATAACAGAATTCAATGCATGATAAGCACATGGGTTCTCCCCCAATGTTCACTCCCCCCAATACACTCTTTCCCGTTTAAAAACCAGGTTTCCTATAAACTTAAGGACAACAGTCATTATGCCTATATACAATTAAGGCAAACATTGTTAAACCTCAATCAGCTACAACGATGGAGGCGTGAGGGCTTCCCTCCACTATAATGTAATGTCACAAGTACTGCCGGGTCACTGGTTTGTCACAATAGATTTGAAGGATGCTTATTTACACATTCATATTACACCAAGGCAAAGCGTACTAATTTTGCGTCCTTCTTTACGGACCTTGTACGTTCACAAAATGCATGGATGCAACATTGACGCCTTTGAGGCGTCATGGCATCCACATTTTGAATTATCTCAAAGATTGTTTGGTGTTTGCTCACTCAGAGTGTTTGGCTGCAAAACATCGAGATGTTGCTTTCAGTCACTTAAGCAGTCTAGGGCTGCAAGTTAACCTAGACAAGAGCATCTTGTTGCTGAGGCAACAGACTCTGTTTCTAGAGGTGGAGCTAGACTCACAGACCATGCAGGTTTACCTGTCTTCAGCTCATATTCTGTCTTGATGCAAGTGTCTAGCCATGTTCAAAGTGGGATACATTCTCCCTGTGAGAATGTTTCACAGGCCTTTGTGGCTTATGATCACATCATCCGCTGTCATTCCCCTGGACATGTTGCATGCGCGACCTTCTCAGTGCTGGATGTGCTTCGTAAAGGGACATGACCACTGACATGTGCATTATGTCCTACCAGAATGATGTGTGGGTTCTACCGTGGAAATGGAACCACTTTCTACAGATGGGTGTTCCAGGACAGTTGAATTTGGAGGTGGAACTTCTGTCCAGACAGGTTCTGATGCCTGGAGAATGGACGTTACACCCACAGATGTTGTGTAGCTGGCCATACTCTCTAGTTGCCACATAGGCTCGTGCCTGTTGCAGAAAATCTGGCGCAATAGTGCCAAAGCAGCCACCTATATGGGTTCTATGATGCGGCTCCCTATGGGCGTCACTTAAGCACCATCAGCCAATGTATTTTAGTTATTGTATACAGGCTTCAGACCACGTTACTCACTGATATAGTCCCAAATACGTCATTACACAACGTCTCGTTCGCTCTCAGGGAACCCTGGTTACGTTCGTAACAGAGATGTTTTCAGACTGTACGAAACAATCAAGACTTTGTCCCAATCGTCCTGATATACAGCTTTGACTGTGTGCTTTCTCTCATCTGGCCATCGTAGGAGCAGTCACACTAAACAACTGCGACAGAAAGTTTCTGACACTTCCAGAACTTTGCCGGAGGCTGATTCATTGCAAAGCAATTAATAGGCCATCTGTGAACGTCACACTTAGTGATCAAAAATTGCTAGAAAACAGCAAGAGAATACTTTTATGATTCCCAAAATGTATCCTAGACTGCAAAATCCTGACCAAAATGTGAACCTGGTTTTAGGCTCTAGTTCAACCTTCATTCATAAATTTGTAGTATTTGCAATCCATTCTAAAGGACTGTACTGATGTAAGCTGTAGTAATTTGCATTTTAAAACCAATCTGAAGGGGGGGCATGATGCTTCTGCTGTGGATGTTGACCTGTCTGCTCATGCTCTGTGTTGTAGATGTGAGTACGGATAAACAGGAGGAGGAGGACCAGTTCGATGTTGACCCCCTCAAACGTTCTGGGATTCCATTTGGGGGTCTGATCCACGATATTCGCCGCCGGTATCCTCGTTACATAAGTGACCTGAAGGACGCCATGGACACTCAATGTATTGCTGCTGTGATTTTCATTTATTTTGCTGCTCTTTCACCCACGATCACCTTTGGAGGTTTATTAGGCAAGTAAGACTAATCCCTTGGCTCATCTATCAGCTTTACTAATAAAACAATGTGACTAACTCCATACTGTATGTTCCCATTTATTTAGGTGAGAAGACACAAGGCATGATGGGAGTCTCTGAGCTCATCATCTCCACGGCAACGGTGGGAGTGCTGTTCTCGCTGCTAGCTGGGCAGCCATTGCTCATTATTGGCTTCTCTGGACCACTTTTGGTGTTTGAGGAGGCCTTTTATAAGGTATTTTTTATAAAAACGGATAGACTTTTAAAAGAATAGTTCTCCCAAAAATGTAAACTCTGTCAACATGTGCTCACCTTCATGTTGTTTTAAACCTATATGACTTTTTTTCTTATGTGGAGCGCAAAAGTAGATTTTTAATAAATATCACAGGCTCAATTTAAAGCTTAAAAGGAACCCTAAAAGTATCAAAATTCTCTCATAATTTACTCACTCACATGCCATCCCAGATGTGTGACTTTCTTTCACAAACAAAGCTTTTTAAAAGAATATCCCTGCTCTTTAGGTTCATACAATGCAACTCAACAGGGTCCAAAACTTTGAGGGACAAAAAAGCATATAAAGGCAGTTAAAAGTAATGCAGACAAGCACTGGTTAAATCCATGTCTTCTGGTGCGATATGAAAGGTGTGGCTGAGAATCCAAGCATCTCACAAGAGTTCTTCTTATTTTATTTTTGGCGAATCACATTCTTTGTGCATATCGCCACCTACTGGGCAGGGAGGAGAAGGACTTAAATATTGTTCTGTTTCTCACCCATACCTATCATATCTCTTCTGAAGACATGGATTTAACCACTGGAGTCGTATGGATGACTTTATGTGCTCTTTTAACTATAAAAAGTTCTGGTCACCATTCACATGCATTGTATGAACCTACAGTGCTGAAATATTCTTCTAAAATACTTCATTTGTGTTCTGCAGAAGACAGAAAGTCATACACATCTGGGATGGCATGAGGGTGAGTAAATGATGAGAGAATTTACATTTTTCAGTGAACTAACCTTTTAAGTGGCTATTTAATTGTTCTGTGTGAGTGTAATTTCTACAGTATTTTTTTTTTTTTTTTTTTTTTTTAGAAAAATCAAGGAAATTCATTGGTCAAAATGTGAGGCAAACCTGACACCTGTAACCAGACATACTATATTAAGTTGTTACATTGCATAGCAACTTTTTACAGTTAGCTTTACGAACTGTGTTACTTCACAGAATAATTGTCTATTCCGACAATTAATTTCAAATGTAATTGTATGTTAAACTTTAGTGTCTGATCATATTGCTGTTACTGCTGTTTAAAAAAGATTTTACCACTGTTAAGGGTTTTTGCTTCATTTTGTGCCTATGAACACACCATGGTAAAATCACTGTAACTCATTGCCTCAAGTGGTTTATTGCTTTATTCTCATTGTGTCTCAGCCATTACAAGTTATTGGTAGTTGGATAATTGCGAAAAGATTTTCTCAACTTTCTATCTTCCTGTTTCTCTTTTTTTTGAAATCTTTCATATCACTCTTTTTTGTTCTTTCTTACATTACAGTTCTGCCAGGTGCAGGGCTTCGAGTATCTCACGGGGCGAGTGTGGATCGGGTTCTGGCTTATTTTCATTGTCTTTGTGATAGTGGCAGCTGAGGGGAGCTTCCTTGTGCGTTACATCTCCCCTTTCACCCAGGAGATATTTGCGTTTCTCATCTCCCTAATTTTCATCTATGAAACCTTCTCCAAGCTAATTAAGGTACAGTTATTATGTAAGCATTTGTGCTTTTATGTATTTGGCAGACACAGAAATAGAGTTAAATCTTTGGGTTATTTTTCCCCAGGTGTTTCAAGAGCACCCTCTAATGAAAAGCTACCCTACAGCTCCTGTACTGCCTGCTTTCACACCCATAGACACATTTCAAAGGGTCAGTGTGATTGAGGAGCCCATTCTCAACCAGCCCAACACAGCCCTGCTCTCCCTAGTGATAATGCTGGGAACCTTCTTTGTGGCCTTCTTCCTCCGGAAATTCCGTAATAGCAGATTCCTTGGTGGAAAGGTACAGTGTGGTGTTATTTTTTCAGAACTGCAAAAAATAAATGTCTTGCTCTGTGTTTTTTCTAAACATCCTTAAAACTAAAATTTTTTGCATAAGAATGTCTTATGACGTTTTGCTTCTCAAGTAAATGTATCTTCTTTTTTTCTTTTAAGGATGTTTAGATATTTTTTACTGGAAAACAAGACAAAAATACTCAGTAAGAAAATTATTATTGTTATTTTTTTTTTTTTTTTTTTTTGCAGTGCAGGTAAGATTCTTTGTGAAAAAAGTACTGCTCATTCAAAGTTACTTTGAATAAAAGGTCCAGCTAGATGAAAGTAAAATGTTTTTTTGCTCTTCCACATATGTAATCTTCAAAGGCCAGAAGAATCATTGGAGACTTTGGGATTCCTATCTCGATCCTGTTTTCTGTACTGGTGGACATTTCCATCCCTGATACATACACACAGGTAAACCTCACTGTTTAACCTGCTCAATCTCTCATGTGCTGTGTCCACCTTATTTTTCAACGTATAAATAGGATGCCACCATTATTCCCTTGCAATATCTGTCATCATATTATTATCATTATTTATTATTATTAATTAAAATTATATTAAATAATTATATTAATTATTAGCACATTGGTTTGTAGCAAATAGAATTTTACCGTTTATCGCATTTTGCTATGGTTTCATCATTCACTGAATGATCATTCACAAAATGAATGAGAGATCATTCTAAGATGCTATTCTTCACACAATTGTACAGAGTGGTTATCTTAGTTACCATAGACTTTGTCAGTTCAAACCAGTCTGTCCATTCTCTGTTGACCTCTCTCATCAACAAGGCATTTCTGTCCACAAAACTGCCCCTCACTGGATGTTTTTTTTTTTGTTTGTTTGTTTTTTGGCGCCATTCTGAGTACATTATAGAGACTGATATGTGTGAGAGGAGAGCAGCAGTTACAGAAATACACAAACCAGCCCATCTGGCACCAACAGTCATCCATGCGATTATCTAATCAGCTAATCATGTGGAAGCAGTGCATACAATCATGCATATATAGGTCAGGAGCTTCAGTTAATGTTCACATCAAATGGGGAAAAAATGTGATCTCAGTTATTTGATTATTTGTGCCAGGTGGGCTGGTTTTATATACAGATATACAGTTATGTGCAGGTGAAATAATGTATTGAAGAAGAGGTAGGATATGTTAAAAAATATAAATGAAATATAGATACAAGTAGGAATGGATGGATTGAATATTGCACATGGTTGTATTGACATAAAGGAAAGTATTTGAGGGCAGTATTAACGATTCATTAGGTGGATGGCTTGATGGAAAAAAAACTGTTCTTTTGCCTGACTGTTCTGGTGCTCAGTGCTCTGTAGCACTGGCCAGAGGGCAACAGTTCAAAAAGGAATTCTGCTGGGTGAATGGGGTCAAGAGTGATTTTACCAGCCCCTTTTGTCACTCTGGATGTGTATAGTTCTAGCAGGATGGGTAGGGGAGCCCCAATAATCCTCTCAGTAGTCCGATCTATCCTTTGAAGTCTTCTGATGTCTGACTTGGTAGCTGAACCAAACCAGACAGTTACTGAAGTGCAAAGGACAGACTCAATGACTGCTGAGTAGAACTAGATTAGCAGCGCTAATGTGGCAGGTTGAACTTCCTCAACTGTTGAAGGAAGTACAACCTCTGCTTGGCCTTTTCCAAAATGTTGTCTATGTGGGTCTCCCACTTCAGGTCCTGTGAGATGGTAGTGCCCAGGAACCTGAATGACTCCAATTCAGCCACAGTGCTGTTCAGAATGGTAAGCGGGGTTAATGCTGTGGTTTTCCCCTAAAGTCCACTATCATCTCCACTGTTTTAAGCTCAACTTCCCTTCTGTATGCAGACTCATCATCATCTTGGATGAGGCAGATGACTGTAGTGTCATCTGTGAACTTCAGGAGCTTAACAGAGAGGTCCTTGGCAGTGCCGTCATTTGTGTAGAGGGAGAAGAGTAGTGAGGAGAGTACACATCCCTGGGGGGTGCCAGTGCTGATTGTACATGTGCTGGAGATGAATTTCCCCAGTCTCACTAGCTACTGCCTGTCCATCAGAAAACTGTTGATCCACTGAGAGATAGAGGTGGGAACAGAGAGCTGGGTTAATTTAGTCCATAGAAGAGCAGGGTTGATTGTGTTAAAAGACAATCAGAATTCAATAAATAGTACTCTTGCATAAGTCCCTGGTCTGTCTAGATGTTGAAGTATGCAATGCAGTCCCATATTGACTGCATCATCCGCAGACTTGTCAGCTCTATAAGCAAACAGCAGGTGATCCAGAAAGGGTTCAATGATGTCCTTCTGGTGGGCCAGCACCAGTCTCTCAAATTACTTCATGACCACAGATGTCAGAGCAACAGGTCAGAGCGTGCTATTCATACGCTAATGTGCTGAGATGATCAAATCAAATGGTAAATGCCCCCGACTGTGCCTTAAAAACAAAGTCATTCACTTTTCTGCGTGTTTGAAAAAAAGCAAGATGCACAAGTAAGAAAACTCCTGGATAGTGACGAAGAGTTAAAATTTTCCTCAGAAGTAGTGTGGGACGATGAACGTTTGTATTTTGAAGAGAGACTTGATCCAGCCGAGGATACAATTTCAGACGAGTAAGTAATTTAGTTTTCATTAGTTGACATGCTATTTTATATAAACATACATATTTTACTAGCGGGACCGTTTCCAGACTTGCCAGCCTGGATTCAGAGTATTGAAATTTAAAATATGTCCTAATAAGCAAGTTTTAGTTACATTTAAATGCTGTTTCGGCTAAAGCAGGTATTTAAATTGTATGCTGTATGATACAAATATGATATGTAAAATGATATAAAAATAATATGAATGTTTAGATTAGGGCTGTAAATCGATTAAAATTTTAATCGAATTAATTACATGGTGTCCTGATTAATTAATTGTGATTAATCGCATATACAAATATTTGCTGAGAAAGCCCCTCATATAACAATAATTCAATATATAATGATTATACATATTTATATCAATATATAATTATACATAGTTATCTTTAAATATTTAAAAATTGTATATATAGTGTATATATATATATATATATATATATATATATATATATATATATATATATATATATATATATATATATAGTGTGTGTGTGTGTATATATATATATAAAAATAATATATTCCGATAATTAAAATGCTTTATATTCCTGTAGCAGAAGCGTTAATCATTGATAAGACAATACAAAAAGCGGCTTTAGAATACAATGTGTATTTTACTACCATATTATTGATCATAAGTCAATCATTGGCATACAGTTCACAGCAATCCATTTCACAAGTGAATTTGTCAATCAGTTGGTGATTTAAGTAAAGTCTTTATGTAAAGAAAATGTATAGTCCGATTACTTCTTTTAACTTAAAACTTGATTTTGATCATTAAGTCTCTTCACATTCATTCTTTTTCTGTCACATTCCTCGTTGATAGGCCCAGGGGAGGGATCTTTTGTCTCCTCAGGTGTGAATTACAATCAATATTCATGATAGTTCACGCCTCCTTGCATATTACCTTTCTAACACTAAAAGTGTCTTACAAAAGTTCAATTACTATATTGTTTTGTATGAATGAGTGATCAGGATGGTTTTCACATCAGTTTGTAGCATAAACTCTAGGCTACAAGATCCAATTCTCAAAAGGCTTGTGGACAAATGTTTAGTATGTGTTATATAGCCATATTTCAATTACTTAAAAATTTAGTTTTTTCAAAAACCATGCATAAACGTTATTTTCTCAAAAATACAAACATGTACACACATGTTGCTCACAAATTATTTTAGCCCAGTTTGTGCTGAATACAGTGTTATCAGACTTTAGCCATTAATGTGTTTTTAAGCAGCTGAAAAAAGCACAAATGTCAAGGCATGTCAAAACTTCTTCCAAAACACCCTCAGACCCCAGAGGGTTAAGTGCAGGTTGAGTAGCAGGTAAGTGGAGGGGGGGGGTTGCAGGAGGTGTAAATGTCTGTGTGATGTGAATGTCAGAGCGGGTGTGGGGTGTGAGACTGGGCTTTTCATATCTACAGTAAAACACATTCAGATCGTCAGTCAGTTATTGATTCCCTAAATTACTCTGTCTTTCAGGCCTTTCCACACTGATGCACGGTCGTTAGCTGAGAACTTGTTTTTCAGATTTTCAGAGTAGCTTCTTTTAGCCACTAATCTCCTTTGTCAGTTTGTTTTTGGCCTGACTGAACAAGATTTTATCCCCACTTCTGTAAGCATCATCTTTGACCTGATGAAGCTGCCTGATGACCTGATGAGAGTTTGCATTGTTGTATGTTAAATAAGTCCTTGTAGGAATGCACATATCCTCACAGAAACTGATTTATGATGTCACAGTATCTGTGAGCTCATCCAGGTCGGTGGCTACAGCCTTAAAAACTCTCCAATCAGTGCAGTCAAAACATGCTTGAGTTTCTGCCTGTAGATCGGAAGAAGATAAACCAGATGATCAGAGAGTCCCAAAGCTGCTCGAGGGATTATTGTTGTGTAGCAATGATCCAGTGTATTTCTGTCAGTGGTGGGGTATGTATAAATGTGCTGTCTGTATTTGGACAGTTCACATGTGAGATTTGCTTAGTTAAAATCTCCAAGAATAATAAAGTGAGTCCGCGTCTTGTTTCTCCGTGTCTGTGATCTGGTCAGCCAGCTGTTGCAGTGCTGCACACACACATGCTTGTGGAGGAATGTAAACACTCACAAGAATACACAAGGACATTAGGACGGCACATCTTAAGTGTTGTTGCACCAACATTTGTTGATGTAAAAACACATTCCATCACCACCTCTCGTTTTCCCCGTTAAATCCATGGTGCGATCCGCTCTGAACAGTCGGAAGCTCGGTAGATGTAATGTGCTGTCCGGAATGGCTTCACTCAGCCAGGTTTCCATGAAGCACAATGCAGCAGAATTTGCAAAGTCCTTATTTTTTCAGGTGAGAAGTAATTAGTCTGTTTTGTTAGGAAGAGAGCAGAAATGTGTTAGATTGATGCTCAGAAGTGCGGAAATAAATGAATAAACACAGGACAAACGAACAAAAACAGCATATCGCTCCATATTGAAGCGGCCATCCACGACGCCATCTTTTTCTATAATATTAATTCATAAATATTAATGCAGGTTTACTTGGAAACGTGAAAATAATGCATTGTCCCGTTCTCAGTAAAATAAGAAGCCGATTTTATTAGCGTCTCTTCAAAACAACACTCAGCAGAACTTCACACTTGCCAGAAATGCAGCCGCTTGCTTGCTTCCACTTGGCAAAATAAGGTGGATATCAGTGGTTCTTAACTGGTTTTGTGTTGGGACCCAGATTTTACATCGGACATTGTTTTGTTTTTTTTGCTTGCAGAAGCTGAACGTCCCCTCTGGTTTCTCTGTCACATCTCCGGACAAACGAAGCTGGTTTATTAGTCCATTTGGAGATAAACAGCCTTTTCCGGTCTGGATGATGGGGGCTTCTGTGGTCCCGGCCCTGCTGGTTTTCATCCTCATATTTATGGAGACTCAGATCACCACGTGAGTAAAGCCAGTGTACGATAAGATTATATGAACAGCCCTTCACAACAGATCATCTATCCCATTATAGATGTACAGTGGCCTCCAAAAATATATATATATTTTTTTCATTGCATTAAATAAAGTGCCTAACCAAGTGGTATTAATTATAGAAAGATGGAACAAGCACACTTTTTAAGCTAAATATTTCACACAAAAAATTATTAGGTTTGAAATAAAAAAAAAATCAATAGTTGAATTGAATGAACTCAATGTTTGCATCTTATTTGCGAACCACTTGCAGTCCGGTTTAATCAGCTGCTTAATGTGCTAAAATAGTGCTGCATTTAAATTAAATGTATAGCTCACTCAAAAATAAAAATTCTTTCATCATGTTATTCTAAACCCATATGACTTACTTTCTTCTGTGAAACACAAAATGAGATGTTAGGCATAATGACAGTCACTTCAGTCATTATCATTCATTTCAGCACATACAATATATACGTCCTTATATGTTAATTAGGCTTATTTGCTTTTTCGCAAAACTCAACACTATTTGCTTGAGATTGAGCTAAAGCTTTTTTGCGTTGCTTTTGATAAAAACGTCTGCTAAATGACAAAATGTACTGTAATTGTAAACATGCATGGCAGCAGAAATTTATCAAATGATGATTGCATGGTAGCCTGATTTGCGTAATTAACTTAAATAACTGGATGCTAAACCAAGTGCAGACAGCACATACAAATAAAGAATGCTATCAGCGACAAATTGAAAGTTTTTTGTGAGTTCTAAAGAAGTCAAAAATGTATTTAGATGCATTTTGGTTGTCAAGCTCAGTGGAACATGTACATAGTTAATGTGATGACTTAAGACATTTTCTAAAAATCACCTCGACACTTGTTGCTTTTAGGAATATTATGGGTTAAATACAAGTTAATCTCAGTCGACAGCATTGATAATAATGCTGTCGTTGATTACCACAAAAAAATATTTTGACTCGGCCCTCCTTTTCTTTGAAAAAAGAATCAAAAATTGAGGTTACAGTGCCCTTTAAAAAATTCTAAACTAGCTGCAAACTTGCCGCAAATTTGCTGCAAATTTTTACATGCAAATTAGCATTTGATTCGCCGCAAATGTTTTCCAGAAGTTTGCAGCTCTTCGCCGATAGTGGTGAATCTCCGGCAAACCTTTGGCAACAATGGACAATTTGCCGCAAGTTTGCCGCAAAGCTCATTTGCATGTGAAAATTATCTGTGGCGAATTTCCTGCAAGTTTGCGACAAATTTGCCATGAACTCTCAATTTTAGTAAGGGTGAGGGTTTTACAATGAAAGTGAATGTGGCCAATTTTTGGAGGGTTTAAAGGCAGAAATGAGAAGCCTTTAATTTTATAAATGCACTTACATTCATTATTTTGTTAAAAGTCATGTATTATTTGATCTGTAAAGTTGTAATAAATTGTAATTATTAAAGTCGTTTTAGGGTTGTAGTTTTTGTTGACAGTACATCGTCATGGCAACGAAGTTATGAAATTGGCTATAACTTTACAAAGAAAGGGTTAGTAAGTGGTTTTATTACACTAAAATCATGTTTACATACATATTGTTTATGTCTTGTGGATAAACTTTTGAAAAAGGGAGGGTTTTAACATTCAAAAATGGGCACTTATTCACTTCCATATAAAGAGCCTCACAGTGACCTTCATTTTTGTTTCTTTTTTTGTTAAACGTAAAAGGAGGGGCAAGCCAAAATACATTTTGGTGGTAATAAGCATGCCAAATATGCTATTGATTGAGCTTAATTTGTATTCAACCCAAAATATAACTTTAAAAGTAACAGAAAAGTGAAGTTAGCTCAAGCATAGTTTATGCACAGATGCAACTTGTTTCGATATTTTATGCAATGACGATTAGACATTTTGAAGTCTGATTTAAATGTTCAAATACTTTTGTATTTTTGTTTGTTTTACATCTATCTCATCCCTTCTACAGCTTGATAGTAAGCAAGAAGGAGCGGCGTTTGGTGAAGGGTTCTGGCTTTCATCTGGATCTGCTTCTGATAGTGACATTGGGAGCTATCTGCCCACTGTTTGGCCTGCCCTGGCTGACTGCTGCCACTGTGCGCTCAGTGACCCACGTAAATGCACTGACTGTCATGAGCAAAGCCACTGCTCCGGGAGAAAAGCCCATGATACAAGAAGTGAAGGAACAGAGACTGACCGGGATGTGTGTGGCTATCCTTGTGGGTAAGAAACACTACATTTGTTTGCAAGGCCACGGCCACACACATCCGTTTTTGTTGCAAAACTCTGTTTTCAGGTTCCTAAAATCATAGTCTTCCCAAGTATGCACTACTAAAGAGTGCTTTCGTAAGTACGTTTTTGAGTGGAAGAAACCCTGTTCCAGTGCGCGTGAGAGGCGTAAACGTGGCAAAATCAACGAGTTTTCAAACAAACTGTATTTGTGTGGATGTGGCCTAACTGGTGTGACTCTAAATTGTGTTTGGATGAGCCATGTTCAAAGATATTGTAAAAATGCAGATAAACACACCCCATGTGACTGCATGTTGTATATTAAGGGGCCGTTTAGACCTAACACATTCTTGCATTGAAAAGCTATAATCAGCACAACAGAACAGAATGCAGGTGTCTCTTGAAGTGTTTTTTAAAATTTATTTTAACCTGACACATCATCTAACACTAGCATCACTGCGAGAGACAAGCATCTAGCATGTTTACACAGAAAAAGGGTGCAGACAGAAGCAAAAGTGTGTTAGTTGTAAAAGCTCCTTCAAAAAAGTTACTACATTGCTTGTAAACCTTAAAAAGCATACAGTTATGATAATGAACTACACATGTACACCTACTTATTCATGCGATTATCTAACCAGCCAATAGTGTGATAGCAGTGCAGTGCATAAAATCATGCAGATGCATATCAGGAGCTTCAGGTAATGTTCACATCAACCATCAGAATTTGACAAAAATTTGATCTCAGTGATTTTGACCGTGGCATGATTGTTGGTGCCAGATGGGCTTGTTTGAGTATTTCTGTAACTGCTGATCTTCTGGGATTTTCACGTACAAAAGACTCTAGAGTTCACTCAGAATGGTGCCAAAAACAAAACAAATACATCCAGTGGCAGTTCTGTGGACGGAAATGCCTTGTTGATGACAGAGGTCAACGGAGAATGGCGGAACTGGTTCGAGCTGACAGAAAGGCTATGGTAACTCATATAACGCTTCATTAATATCATGTACAATTGTAGAGAGCAGAATAGCATCTCAGAATGCACAACATGTTGAACCTTGAGGCAAATGGGCTACAACAGCAAATGAACACGTCAGTGACTTTATTCGGACAATAGTATTCCTAATAAAGTTTTCGGGGAGTGAATATTACTGAAGAACTGCTAATGGCGATTATTCATTTTAGTACACGTAGTGGTTAAGCGTTTGATTTCTGCACCACTAGCATATGATAACATATTTATATGCTAACACTCTATCTTGTATCGTCTTTGTCTCGGCAGGTATGTCTATAGTAATGACAGATATACTTCGTCATATTCCTTTGGCTGTGCTTTTTGGGATATTTCTGTACATGGGCATCACGTCTCTCACTGGTATCCAGCTGTATGAGCGAATCACACTCATGGTTACACCTGCCAAACATCACCCTGACCACATCTATGTTACCAAGGTAACCACCTATCTGTGTTTGTGTTTGATTTCCATTTGGTACATGCTACAAGTTTGGATTTAATTTGAAAGCTACTGAGGCGGCTACAAGGTGGCGCAAAAATCTCCATATTCTTTTGTACTATTTGACAAACATCAACAATATAAATCTTGTCTTGTGAAATTGCATTGATTTAAAATCTCATTTAAATGTGGAAATTGACAAAGTGGTAAGATTTTGAAATACTTAAAACAAATAATCATTATGATGTTAATTAAATAAGTAATATTTAAGATGTTGAACTATGTCTGTCACTAATCAAATAATCTAATGTAAGCAAATGTGTGACACTTTTCTCTTTGGAACATTTTCAAAATCATGATGGATAACATGGATCATCAGTTTTTGCACACACTTGTGGTGTTCATGCTAGCTCGAGTGCATGCTGTCATTAAAGCAAAAGGGAGGCAAAGCAAATACTTGTAATTCTAGACATGATTTGTTTCTGTACAGGTGAAGACGTGGCGCATGAATCTGTTCACCATCATTCAGTTGTTGTGTATCATCCTGCTGTGGGTGGTAAAGTCGACTGTAGTCTCTCTGGCCTTTCCTTTCATCCTAATCATGACTGTACCTCTGCGGAGACTCATCCTCACCAGGATCTTTGAGGAGAGAGAGCTTGCAGCGGTGGGTTCTGCTTATTCATGTTTCATTGGTTCATCTCTGGTGCTGTGTGCACCTGGTTTTAAAGGACTATTCTAGGTTCAATTCAAAGTAAGCTGAAATTACAGCAATTGTGCCATAATGTTGATTACCACCAAGAAAGGATTTGTACATGTCCCTAAAAAAACAAGGCAAAATCGTGGCCACTATTTTAAAAGTATAGTCTCAAAATAAACAATATGGGCCCTTTTGATGAGGAGGAGGGCATGGCCGGGCCATGAGGGTGCACGGCCCGGCGCTGAGTCACCTAATCAGTAGGAGAGAGAGATAAAGGGGAGCTGGAGACGGCAGTTCGAGATAGAGAGATACACTCATGGCCGCTGTGTGTGTGTGTGTGTGTGTGTGTTTTAAGTTAATTTATGTCATTTAAGTTCTGTTGACTGTTCTGCCGGTTCTCGCCTCCTCCTTGCCCATCCGAAACCCGGGAAGGAGGAGGGATGCGCTATTGTGGAGTACTCTCTGCTGCCATCCGGCAGGGGAGGAGCCTTATTTATCTGTGTAAAGATATGTCCAAATATAGAGCTTCGTTGTCTTGACGTCATATCGCCAGTGAAGCATGTAATCTTTGTAAACGCTGCAATGCCGGTAAAACGCTGATTTTACAGCACTAAAATCATCTTCAATTAATTGGTGTCAAGGAATGTGAAATTCACCGATGTTGGTATGGACTATTAAAATGTGGGTCTCATGTTGACAACCCTTCACTATATATTCCAAAGTCTTGTCTGCTTTCACGTAGTTTGGGTTTGGGGAACATGTGTTTTAACATTCTTAACTCCATTTAAAGGAATATTTATAGTTTAAATCAAGTTATGCTCAATCGACAGCATTTGTGGGATAATGTTAATTACCAAAAATATATTTTGTCATGCCCCTCCTTTGTGTTAAAAAAAGCAAAAATGTGGGTTACAGTGAGGCATTTACAATAGAAGTGAATGGGACCAATTTGTAAACATTAAAAAACACACTGTATCAAAAGTATAGCCACAAGACAAACAATAAGCATGTGAACATGATTTTAGTGTGATAAAATGTCTTACTAAGCTTTTTTAAAGTTATATACACTTTTACAACTTCGTTGCCATGACGATGTAATGGCGTAAACCATAATACCCCTAAAATGTCCGTAAAAATGGCAATTTAAACAACTTTACATCTCATATAATCAGGGTTGGGAGGGTTACTTTTGAAATATATTCCACTACAGATTACAGAATTCATGTTGTAAAATGTAATTTGTAACATTTTGTTAGATTACTCAAGGTCAGTAACGTATTCTAAATACTTAAAGACAAAATACACATTAAAAATACATTCTCTGAAAAAGCTAAACATCTTATGCAGTGTTGTTTCTAAAACAAGATCAATCAAATTGATCTTGTTTTAATGATTTTTAGATATTTTTACAGGAAAACAATCCAAAAATTATTATCAAGATTATGATTTTTGCCCTAATATCAAAAGGTCTTACTAGAAAAAAGAAATTATGATCTAACGTGAATTTTCTTGATCTAAAAAACATGATCGTGTCTAGTAACGTGCATGTAAAATGGCTAGAAATAGCATTTTAGCTTAGCGTAAAGCTAACAATTTACACAAAGTTTATTTCTATTTCTTCTGCTCCAAACTTACTTCAAACTTACTTCTCTGTCTGCTCGTATGAATGTAACACATCATAAGAAAGTGTTTCACCGCTGTTCAAATGCACTTTTGATCGCATCATTTATATGTATAAATGTTTTCCAGCTGAAAGTACTAAATATTAAATGAAACAAATGCCAGTAAAATGCAAAGTAATCTCTTCAGTAATCAAAATACTTTTTGAATGTAACTGTATTCTAATTACCAATGATTTAAATTGTAACTGTAGTGGAATACAGTTACTTATATTTAGTATTTTAAATACATAATCTCGTTACATGTATTCCGTTACTCCCCAACCCTGTATATAATACACACGTTTAAAAAGAAAAATGTTTTAATAAAATTATAAAGTTCACATTTTAACCCCCTCCCCCTAAAAAAATTCCCACATTCCCATGCATTGTAAGTGCCTCTCTTTGTAACCTAATTTTTTTCTTTCTTTTTTCTTTTTCATTTTCATATTTCATTTTTTCAGAGTTGAAATAATTTTTTGGTGTCAACATAATGCCACAAATGCTGTCAATTGAGTCTAACTTGAATTGAACCCAAAATATTTTAAGAATCATGTGATTAAAGTGTTATTTTTCTTGCAGTTGGATGCAGATGAGGACTCGCCCAATTTTGATGAAGATGGTCGTGATGAATACAACGAAATCCACATGCTTGTATAGACAGAGGACACACAAAACGGCAAACCTCCTTACTGATTAATCAAACACAGACCTCTGGATAACGGTTTCTGTTGGCAAAGGTGTATGAAATTTTATGAACTCTGGTGTACTGCCTTCTTCCAGGATTATTTCATGTGTACTTTAAAATATTTAAATCGTCTAATATAAAAAAAAAATGACCAAATTTGGGATATTATTTTGTTATTTTATTCCCTGTGCCTAACCCCTCTACATGTTTGTGTGCTGATGCCCAATGAGCTTAAATATACAATGAGATACAGTAGGACCCATGTACCTTAGACCTCACATTCTATTAACGTTTAGAGCTGCAATGTGCAATGAAGGCGAGACTAATCCAATAGGTTGGCTCTTATGTTACGGGGCTAATCAAAACCCCAATTCTTCCCAGCTGGTAGTTTTGCACACAGCATGTCTGGACAAGCCTCACTGCCTGCAGATATAAGTTGCCTTGTACTGCGTTATTGTACATCATGAACACCACATACAGCACCTTTTATGGAAAGGGCAGAATTTCCTGTGCAAACAAGGAGTCATTAAAATGTGATTTTATTTGATGTTTTTTCCAAAAATGTTTTTTTTTTTTTGGGGCTGTTCAAAAGTTTTCTTGCTATATAGAAATTTAGCATTAGATTTTATATAGGATTTATTGCCCAATTGTCTTGTTGTTTTTATATTTATTTGTGTGTATGTGTGTGTGTGTGTGTGTGTTTTTATAGATAAAATTTTTCAGGGAACTAATTATGCCATTTCACTGCATTTCATTCTTTATGAGAACAGTTCAGCTGAAATGGTTTAAAGTCACAGAAACTTGGATTTCATCGATTGCATAAAATTATAACTTTTTGAAACAATGCGAGTCCAAAGGCTCTCAAACTGCCAGTGTATATGGATGCACTTATCACTACAGTTTAGGCTTGAGGCAAGAAACTTTTACTCCAATGAAATGTGCTGCCAAATTGTTGGTCAGGTTCATAGAGTACAGTTACCTGGCCTTGGGCCAAATCGTCAAACTTTAGCTATTTTAAAAGGGAGTGCATGACCTTTTAAAATGTTCACCAAGCCAACAAGTCAATGCTTAACTTACCACGTATCCAAAAGTGCAAACACTGTTGCCCTGTGGCAGTTTCAAAACATTGTTCTGTTTGATTGAGCAACCCAACCAGCCTGACTCAGCAACATTGTCTCAACTTATGGCTTGATTTTGGAGGCAGGACTATCTGTTCTGGGAGTGTTCGGGAAATCTGTTTGAAAAGAGTCTTTTTATTTTTTTGCAGCTACGTTAGGTGATGCTAATGGCCCAGAAATGACAGATTTCACTTTAATATTTGAACAAGGATCGGTACTATGATGCAATCTTTGCTGGGGCACTTGTATGCTAGGGTTCCTGAGTTGATAATTTAGCCATCAGCCCGGGGGGCAGAGTACCCCAGGATCTTTTCACTGTCAGTCAGGGTGGGGGCTTCTGGGAGTTTCAGGCTTGGTGCAAATCTAAGGGGGCAATACCCCTCCAAGCCCCCCTTAGACCCAGCCATGATTTTCAGCATTCTTTTTGCAGTTTCATTGAAAGGAATGTTCTCTCACTTTACAAATGGCAGGTTGTGACATTAAAAAGTTGTGGGTATTCCACTATTATCAATCAGACTGACTAGATAACAGGCCTAAGCATTTCATGGATTCTGAGGATTGTCATTATGGAAGGCTGCCCTTTGGACAGTAAATAATGTGCTGTCCATGCGTGTATTGAATTTGTTTGTGCATAATACAAACTTCTGGGGCTAGTCACGCCAGAGCTAGCTCGTTTCATCACATAGTCCACATGTGTTTCGGTTGCTCTTTTTTTCTCTTGTTTTTACCAACAAAAAAAAAAGACATTTTCCAATATAGGAATATCTGTCTTGCTGTACTACTCCAAATAGACTTGTTGTTTCTTGGAAAGCCCAAGACGAAGTACTGCTCTCAATGCTGTCAGGTTGTACAAAGAGACGTGTGGTTGTGAATGGCAGGCCTTTCAAACACTCAATATGAAATCACACATCAGATGTATTTCACCTTGTAACTTTAGTCGAGCTATTCGATAGCTCTGTACATATGCCCAAAGGTTAAATTGGTTACCAGATATTTTTGCTAATTATTAGGGATTTATCTGAAAGATAAAATGAGATGAAGACAGGCTTGCTGTCATTGCTACAGAGTAGAATACATGGCTTTTGAAGCTCTGGCTAGGTTTTTCAGATATATCAAGCAACAGATGTTTGGTTCCCAGAGGATTAATCAGGAGACTTTGTCCTAAAATAGACCCACATTTAGACAGTTATTGACATCCAGTAAGAGTAGAGTGCTGTAAAATGAATGTGGATAGCATAGCTCAGATAATTTGGTCTTGGAAGAATTAAATGTGAATATTTGCATTTATAGTGCAATCTCTGACTTTTTGTTGCAACCTTTGGTATTTTTTGTTAAATCTGAGCAAAGCTTCTGACATTGTGAAGAGCTGAAACTCTAGAGGAGACATTACTGGGGTCGTGATCTCGTGAAACATCTGAGAAGCAGCAATCTACGATAAATAATTCTGATTTTAAAGGCCTCCTTTGTGATTCTTTTTTCCTATAAGGTTGAGATAGAGCTTGTTGGTTGCTCTTATAGCAGCTGCTCTTTGGAGTTAACAGTTTATTGTGTATATACTGAAAAGGGTAATTTACACACGTGTTCCAGAGGCTCCCTGTATTGAATTTGTCCATCTTTGTCTCCCACTCAAAATATTGCTGCAACCAGAAATCCTCTTGCACAGAGTTGAACTAGTTACAAGATTTGATCTATAGAGTTAACACAAAACTTTTAGAGGTTTCACGTTCAAGAGTATATATCATTATTTGTATCAACACTTTTTGCTTTTATTTTATTGATAATTTTACCTAATATTTGTAACCTGGTCACACAGAATCACAGTACTGTACATACAGTATATAACGGGAGCCAGCTAGTATGTGATAGCTGTGCGGTATGTGTAACCCTCACTCCCCTGGCACTAGTGACTGACACTAGGGGCTGTAGCCTTTAGCCTCCTCGTTAGCGCACCCACCTCCCATCCCGAAGACGCTGGTTTGAATCCCGTTCAGAGGGGGTTAAGTAGGACCAGTTACACCTACACTTTTGCTAAATACTTTTTATGTGGCTCGTTGTTTGTATCATTTCCTAGTGAAATGAACACTAGAGGCGCTACAGCAACAATGACTTTCATTCACTTTCACCAAATCACAAGTTAAAGGACAGATTATCAGTTCATAAACACTTCATTTTCACCTCATTTCTCACACAATATTATCTCGTGACTTCAAAACGCTTACTGCAGCGCACGACTTGTGAGGCAAATGTATGCATTACATAACCAACTACTTTTAGTGGGCCTAATGTTTTATAGAAACACCACAGAAGGACGTGGCTGCTTCAGCAATTGTGTTTTTCATGTCACATTTGCTGTTATGTTAGGTTTTTATTAGAAACTTGATATAGCATTAACATTAAAAATCACATGTGTTTGTGGGGAAATGTTGCTGGCTTTATTTTTATTTTTTGACATTTCACCTCGAAACTGCTGCGATATGTGTCATGAGCCACGAAAATCATTCAGCAAAAATGTCTTGGCATTGTCTAAGCTTAGCAACGGGCTAATGCCAAGTTCTACTGAAATCAATTGGGAGTCTCATGTGTGCTTTACATGAGGAGCGCTATTTGTTTGGTGCACAGACGTAGAGCATAGGAGATTTTTGAAATTTTTTAAGACACGTAGTTGAGAACAGGAAACATGACTCGGGCCAGACTGGAACCTGGGTCTCCCAGTTGAGCACCATTGCTCAATATGTCAAAGACTGACCACAAAGCCACAACTCTGACCAAGAACAGTCACTTTTGAGGTTTCATTTTTGTTAGGATGCTACCTATGATGCAAAATGTTGTTATACAGTAACTGTTATAAGCGGTTTCCTGGCTGTTATCACGGCAGCAGATAGGTTGTCTCTCAACTAACAAAGTATCTGGAAGACTTTTGCGTGGTGTGGAAATCTAACAACCTCTTTGTAGTACACACTTGTGTAGGTGTTCTGGGAGCTCAAAGACACTGGCACTTCTGTCATATTAGAGTCATGAAAAGTTGAAAAACAGTTTTTGTCAATTTGTTGGTGGTTTTTAGATGTTGGAGCCATAAGTTAAAAAGGAAATGGTATGAATCGTGGAAAGGCAAAATGAGTGTCTGAATGAGGCAGGTGTTGGTGGATGATGCCACCCTAGTCGTGCAGACCACACACCCGATCATGCGAAAGATATTTTACTGTATAATTTAAGGTCTGAACTGTGATTCCTTACATTTCCTTTCACTTTGTTTTTAATGCTGTGAATGTTGAATGCCATTCTTTTTGCCATTGTGATAAAGTGGATGACAATCAGAAATGTTTGCAGACGGATTATATTAATCTCATTCATACACAAAAAATTTTACAATCAGCAGTCTAGACACAGGGGGAGACAATACAAAAGCCAGTGTTTTGGTTTTAACAGAGCTGTTTATTCAGTTCTTAAACCGTGCATTAGGTGGAAAAAAGTGTTGCTTTAAAGAGTATAAGCTTAAGATACTGAGCGATTCATTGTACAAAGGAAAACACTTACCTCTGTTACATACTGTATTACAAACTATGTTAATTGCAAATTTACTTTGTACATTAGTTTCAGATGAAAATACCCCAAAATTACTCTTTAAGCTCTTGCAGACAAATGTCGATTGATGGAAGAGGAAAAAAAACACCTTGATTTGTACTTGATGTAGTGTTTTTTTTTTTTAGTTTTTTTTTTTTTAGAACATGTCAAAGAACTCTTGTAATTCTCCAAGTGTTGCCTGGTCGTAATTAAGAAGTGTAGTTTGTCAGAAAATAAGACAAACATTTTGAGTTCACATGGTAAAAAAAAAAAAAAAAAAAAAAAAATGTATTACTTTAGCATTAGCAATACTGCAGATATTATGATGTTATGTGAATATTTTAATAGCAGTAGCCATTGCTATTCTGTAAAAAGAACGTTTTCAGAGCACTGTAAAACAAATGGTTATTTTTTTTGTCTCAGAATAAATATTTATTGTGTTTCAGATGTCTTTGTACTGTTTTGTAGAGTAAATTAACATGCTAGGTTGCTACTGTAAGTGAGTCAAGGCTGATCAATACAGCTAAAAAGTTTTGGAGCATGATGGATTTTTTTTTTATATATATATATATATATATATCTGAGTTCCAGTGAGGCACTTACAATGGAAGTGAATGGGGGCCATTTTCTGAACATTAAAATATTCGTTTTTTTTTCATAAATACAACCACAAGACATAAGCAATATGCATTTTGATATGCTTTTAGTGTGATAAAACCACTTACTAACCTTTTCTATGTAAAGTAATAGCCAATTTTACAACCATGTTACCATGACGATGCAATGTCAACAAACCCTAAAATGACTATAAAAATGACCATTTAAACAACTTTACAAAGTTTTAACAGAGGAACTAATATAAGTGCTTTTACAAAATAATAAGCTTCACATTTATGTGTATAAACTCTTCAACCATTCGCTTTCATTGTAAGTGTCTCACTGTAAACTCAATTTTTGCTGTTGTTTTTTTTTTTTTTTTAAAGAAAATTATACATTTTTGTGGTAATGAACATTATGCCACAAATGCTGTAGATTGAGCATAACTTGTATTGAACCCGGAACATTCCTTTAAGAACTGTGGTTAATAAATCAAAAATAACTAATAATACAATATTCAAATAATAAAAAAAAATGCATTAACATCATTATTTGATATATAAATTGATGCTTAATTTATATCATCAAACAAAATCATTGCATGTATTGTGAATAATCTCGGCCAGCACTATCAAAACATCTGAGAATACTAGTAATTTGATTCAGACATTGTGTTGTTCATTTAAAAATATAATGCACTAGGCTGTCAATTGTCCTCCATTGGCAGTTTAGACTCATGCAGTTTGAAGTACTGGCAGAGGAACGGTATCATAAACGGGATGATGGAACTGGTCCCAATGAGCGCTAGTAGTATGTGCAAAGCTGGATCCTTCATGTAAGAGCACAGTGAGAAATAGACCTGGTGGATTTCCATGAAGATCTTATGTCTGAAGGAAGCGTGACTGCAGCATGTGTAGTTTGCAAAAATCTCTACGCACATCATCAGGTTGATGTAGTATCTACAAGCCCATAGGAAACAGCAGACTAATTAGACATCGATTTCACAACCAAAGAACGCAAGCACAGCCATTTCTCTTTCACAAACACCCACGTAAGAATGTGCGAAATACATCATAACTGCTTTGTTCGTCATTAGGACTGTAACAGTGTTTACGCAGCCTGCTTGAAGGGATAGTTTTAACCAAAAATGAAAGTTTGGACGTCATTTAGTCACCACCCATGTCGTTCCAAATCTGTGCAACTTTCTTTCATTGGTAGAACAAAAAAGGTGGATTTTTAAAGAATATCCACTAAAGTTTCACAGAAAAAATAAGTCATACATGTTCAGAACGACATGAGGGTGAGTAAAGATTTTCAAAATGTCTCTTTTTGTGCTCCACAGAACAATGAACAAGTTATGCGGGCTTGTAACAATATGAGGATGAGTAAATAATAACTGAATTTTCCTTTTTGGATTCTTTAGCAAGCTCATCAGGATAATTACTTGGACAGATTGCTAAATATTTTGGTTTTGGACAATTTACATGGGCTAGCTGTTGTGAAGAAGAGTGTCCAAACATTCTGTAGTCATGTTCTGTGTTTTGGCATGGCTGTACTTCATGAAAATGTTATGTTACAAAGAGCACCCCAGGGAAGCAGAATGACTTGACAAAGAGAGAAGAGCACATCTCTAACTAGAAAAGTACATTTTGTTAAGAAAAAGTCTTAAAATGTTTAAAAAAGTTTGAAGGTTGTATAGGCCTTATGTACTTTGAATGCATTAAGTTTTTTATAGATAGATAGATAGATAGATACCTTCTAGTGTTTGGCCAGGGACATTTTATTTGGTAGTCAGTCGTTGCCATGGTTTGATTAAATGGTAGAATACAGTTTTCATAAACGCTATCATCAAAGGTTGCTTTGTCACATGGTACGTTCCTGCACTTGTCATCTCTTGCGCCATTCACCAAGCCTTAGATAAAAAAAATAAAGCAACAGATGATGCAAATGTATTAGAAGAATTAAGAAATGGTGCAATAGACATTACAGCAATTAGAGAAGCATAAATAACGCAAAAGATAATATCTGTAAATATCCATGTCCTCTAAAAACTCATTTAATTGTTTGGCTATGGGGAGTCATGGGAAGGGTCTGTTGCATCCACTTCATTAAAGGAATAGTTCACCCAAAAATTAGAATTCCATCATCATTTATTCACTGTCATGTTGTTTCAAACCCTGATGACTTTCTATGGAACACAAAAGGAAATTTAAGGTCGAAAGTTCTTTTTTTTCTCCATATAGTGAAAGTGAATGGTGACTGCTGCATTCCGCCTAATATTTTCTTTTGTGTTTCACAGAAAAATAAAGTCAAATGGGTTGGAACAGCATGAGGGAGAGTAATTAAGTATAAGTAAACAGAATAAAAACTATTTGGAGGAGCTATCCCTTTATAGCAGTTCAAGGGGATGATATGTTTTGGAACATTTTCAGAAAAACAAAAGTTTTTTTTCTGGTTCAAAAACGATTAAGAAATTTTGTTCGGTGACAGCGTGAATGTGAACAGATAAATATACACTAAATGGAACTAATAAAAAAAATGCTGACTTGAAAACCATGATAAGCAGCAGCAGTAACTCTGCTGTAATTTTATTTACAAAAATAAAATATGAAAAATTATGGACAAGGCATATACAAGGACTTTTGTAAACTCTATGAAGTGTTGACTCATGAATCAGTGTAAAAGTCTAAACACTGTGATTCTGTGGCACTTTCAAAACATTGCTGTTTATTTGAGGATCGGACACAGCAACACTGACTCCACCAGTTAGTTTGAGGCGGAACTATCTTGCTGCCAACCAATAGAACACAGAGGGCGTTTCTCCAGGAAGCCTGTTTGAAAACAAGCATTTTTCCCTTTGGTTGCGCTAGAGGCAAAGGAATTACGCACTTACGCTTTAAATCAAATTGCATCGCTACTTTTAGCTAGTCACTCCACAAAACTGGTTGCGTCTCTCACAAATGTACACACAGAGTGTTTTTGATTACCTGTAAATGCTAAACACATGATGACACTGGTAGAAATCACCAAAGCCTCTCTTCTGTCCATTCCAAAAGAATTCTATAAAAATCAGAGCACCTGCAAGTTTGTTAATATTCCAAACAACACCTGTTGTAATGGTGTTACGTCTTGCAAACAGATCTGTGCAATTCGCCTAAGGGATATACTTTGTCTTGAAGAGAAACATAAGCCTCAGCAGGGTGAGAAGATAAAGCACAATATATAAGTGGTCTCTTTGTTTGCCCGACAGCGCAATGGCTGAGATCCATTTGCTCACTTCATCATGTTTCCAGAGTTCTTGTTAAGATGAGTCTCCCACATTTTGTGATTTATATCTTCCACATTTGCCTGACTTTTACTGACATGGGCAAGATGTGCATTTTCTTTTGGCCCTGATTTAATTGAACAAATTTTTCCACCAACATGTTTCTCAGCTGGGATCAAGCAGTGTCAAAATATTAGAAAAAGACTCATTCCCGCAAGCACTCGTAAGCCTTTGTAATTCTTTACACCCACCATCTTTCACTATGAAACATGTGTGAAAGTCCTTGTCTTAACAAAAAAATGGGTTTACATTTCTGTACAGAAAAACAAGTGCTTATATTGATATATTATTGGAATATTTTGGAAAGCTGATCCCTGCCCAGAGATAAATTTAATTGCTCAGAGCTTGCTCTTTCATGAGACTTACTAAAATATAAATTTTGTCTTAGAGGTTTCCCCTAAAATTACTTGGTTGGGAGGAATAATGTTGCCATTAACCAGGTATAAATATATAGAGGTATAAAATGAATGGGTGGCACATCTCATATACTTTTATCTTGGGAGATCATATTGATATTACTGATATTTGATAGCAGACTTTTCTATCTTGGCAAATCTCAACACAATCTGAGATATTTTTTTTAGAGACTTAGAGAAGGCACATGTGAAAATAGTCCCTATTGTGATTATTAAAGAGATCTTGTTTGTGATGTCTCTATCTTAGGGGTACAGCTGTCTGTATAAACCATACAGCAAGGATTTGTCAAAAATAGACAGAGGCACTGCTACTTTGTGTTTAATTATGAAAACCCCCTGTTCATTTCCCACGACTCAACACATTTTGAAAACACACGATTAGTGCATTAGTTCTGCAGGATTTCATAGTGCTTTTTTAAAAAAGCTGATTAATTAGTGTTTTTCAAAACAGTCTTTTTCCAATCTTTAAAATAATATTTTGCACTTACCTTGCCTTTTGAGCGGCCCATCTAATTACATCACCTGTTTATATGCTGGAGGATAAATTCAAGATCCACACTCAATGTTAGATTCAATGTTACTCTTGTTGTAAATTAGAGTTGGAATTTGCTTTCGGAAAGACTCTGGACGTCTGTTTCCTTTCCCAGTCTGGTCTGCATCCTCCCCTTTAGTTCTCAGGCATGTGTTCCATGTTCCAGTATGTCCCAGAAGACAAGGACAAGCTGAATCTTGATCATGAGCGAGGACAGAATCACAATACCAGTTTAAAGTAGCTTTCACACAAAGATGGGCTACTAAATTCAAATGCAATATTGCTTTATTGGTTGCAGTGGATCTCAACTGTTTTTTCTTCAGGTATGTAAAATTATTGAAATGATCAGATGGGAACTCAAAATTTTGCTACTATATTTTCTGGTAGCCTGGCATTGACCCCATTCTGCCAAGTTACTGAGAACCACCATCTCCAATCAGGCATGTTTGCATAGATTCAAAAGTGTTAACCTTGGTAGCTTAGCGAGTAAAGACACTGACTACCATCCCTGGAGTCACGAGTTTGAATCCAGGGTGTGATGAGAGACTCTAGGCAGGTCACCTAATCAAACAAATTGGCCCGGTTGCCTGGGAGGGTAGAGTCACTCATCGTGGTCACTATAATGTGGTTTGCTCTCAGTGTGAAGCATGGTGAGCTGTGTATGGATGCTGTGAAAGAATGGCATGAAGCCTCCACACACACTGTCTCTGCGTTAACACGCTCAAAAAGCATGTTATAAGATGTCCGGATTGGTGGTCTCAGACGTGGAGGCAACTGAGATTCATCCTCCGCCAACTGGAGGCCTCTTCTGTCCAAGAGCCAGCATTGCCAGCCTCATCTGTCCCAGAGCCAGCGTTGCCAGCCTCGTCTTTCCCAGAGCCTGCACCGCCAAACTTCGGTCTCACAGAGGAGGAGAAGGGCACCAGGTACAACGTTATTTCCGGAAAATACGGTAACCACGCGGCCTAACCTTAATACTCAGTGGAGTAAACTGTAATCTTAGAGAGAAATAATATCCTCTGAATTGAGCTGAAGTTTGATTATGTGAATGTTATTACTTCTCATTTCCATGGGACTAGAACCCTTGTTTCTGAGTTTGTTTCAGTAGCACCACAGGAAAAGGTAAACACATTAAAATGAATGCTAAATTGTCTGATGGGAGAATCTAATTGTCAGTAACTTGGCTTGATCGATGTTAGGGTACTCGGACATTCGGAAGCAACATTCCACCTTCCCATTTGATAATGCTGTCAGAACAGACCTGTGACCTATTTTTTGTCACAACCCACCAGTTGAAAAGAGGGCTTGATGAAAAGAAAAGTTGTTTGAGGGGTGGAGCATGTTATTACATTCTGATGAAAGATTATGAAAACAAACATTTTAGTTCTTTGAAATAATGTGCACAGTTTTATTCCAGGTTGACTCTATAAAGGTTATGCAAATGTCCCCCCTTCCTATTCCTAATCTGCATCATTACGTAAATTCATTTATGAGCACTGCCTAGTGCATGCTGTTGGTCAACATAATGCTAACAGAGATGGTGATAAAATGGTGCCAAGCAAAGGGATTCCAACAGACCATAATAGCTGTTTTCTCATCCATGTAATTTCATTGCATATTAGCATTTCATAAATCAGTTTCTGCAGGGCAGACCTTTCCATGACCTCTAAAAAGGAAAATTGGAACATTTGTGTGTGCACGCTTGTAGAGGGGAAACATTTGTAAACATGAATTAGGTATGCAAGTGAAACTGCAGGGGGAAAAAGGAAAGCTGAATCAGCCAGGGTAGTGCCTTGAACCTTTTCCATTAAATCATTTCCCTGAATTCTAACCATAAAACTTGATGGGTGTCTGAAGCTAGGCCAAAAAGCATTAATAATGCCCATTTTTTTTGTTTGACTCTTAATGCTTGAAGTCGAAGCTGGGGTTTGCAAAACAGAACGAGAGTAGAGTTTGGCAGTCTATTGCATTTAATAAATATATTGTTAAAATTATGAAAAAAGGGCAGAATTTTAAGATATTTTCTCATTTCAATACAAGTTGCATTAGTAGCATAATGTCAATTACCACAGAAAATATTGTCAGCTCATCCCATCTTGACTATGAAGCAAAAACTGCATATACTCTAACAACTTACCTCCGAGACACTGGTTCTGGTCCCGTCGAAACCAGGAAGTCATTGTGTTCACATAAACAATGATGAGCATAATTTGGTGGTTACATTTTCCCTCTAAAGCCCAAAGTATACTTCGGTCACACTTACGTGTGCGTACTGAACTGGACATTTTACGCAATTATCGCAACAACAGGACACAAAGGTAAAAACATCAACAGTGGAAGTGCATGTCAAAAACACGTGTGTGAGGAGGTTAGGAGATACCTGCATTTGTATAACTCAAATCTGAAGGACTATAAAGACAACCTTATGGTTCTAAACTCCTGAAAGAAAAATAGTTCAGTGTCTCATACAATCATAGCACGCATGCGGCAAACACCTTTGTATGCACGCACAGTCATATGGAGTATATTTTGACAGGCTTGTGTTCTGCTGTAAGCAGACACCGAGCTTTCACATCAAAATGGAAGTGTACTTTGGGTTTAAGATTTAATTTGACTAACGGTTAGGATTAGAGTTGGGGTTAAGGTTAGGGTTAGTTTAGGGTTAGGTAGGGTTAGGTTAGAGTTAGTGTTAGTGTTAGGATTAGGGTTAGTTAGGGTTAGGGTCATGGCGTATTGTTTATAAAATATAATTTCCTAATAACTGTATCACATAATTTACAACAAAATATACAACTCGTGACACTCTTTAGACATTTCACCCATAAACAGGATCTCAAACATGCCCTATCGTTCAACAGCACTTCCAGCTTTGGCCACTGCGGGGGAAGAAGTTTGAACTTAAGCACAGACTTATTTCAGCTGAAGAACTTTCAATCAACTGTCACCGAATTCAAAGTGAGATCAGTCTAAAAATAAAGTATAGCTACAAAAACTTTTACATGCATTACAATTATTTAAAAACATTTGACATCTTAAAATGAGACTAGTGTAATCGAATAGCTTATAGATCTTGTCCTTTTAAAGTTACATCCATATCCAATCTCAGTTTTAATGTCATGATCACATTACAGCGGTAAAGACGACAACATCTACATGATATGAGCAAGGACACCAGAAAGGGACTGTTTATACATAGCAAACTCCACACACAAGAATTACTTCAGTGATACATAACCAGAAGTTTATCCACCCTAGAAAATTAGTCGCACCTCAAAAAGGACAATTTAGACAACTGTACAGCTCAAATAATTAATGTGTTTTCACTTAAAGATTCATGTAAGTGCTTCATATAAATTTGTGTCACATGTCTGCTTTTAAACCCTCTGGAACGCTGGCTCTGTTTGCTTCCATAGTATTACTGCAACTTGCTTTAAAAAACCCATGCCAGGATTTCCTTGGTAACTGATATGGTCATGAATCACACCTCTGTTGTTCCTCCTGCTCACCACCAGAGGTCTCCATCACATTGTTATTGTCTTTTACTCTTTGGACTCCATTTCCCATAATCCCCAGACCTGTCAATAATTACCTGCTCACCTGTTCCTCATCTACCACAGCTATTTAAGTCTCACTCTCACTCGTTATGAAGTCTTACATTTCTGAGCGTTTTTCACTGTTGTTTGGTACCTGCCTGATTTCCCCCTGTTTGATTCTCTGCTGCCTGCCTACGTTTACTACTGTTTACCTGGACTACAACTCTGATTGTTTGCTGAACATGGATCACAACTCAGATGTCTCATCATTACAGAAGTCTTCGCCACAAAACGATCCAGCGGCTTTCCTGCAACCCACCTCCGAGTTCTCAGCGCAAGTGAATGTGCTGGCCGCACACCACCAACAGCTTGATCAGCTGACATCACTATCAGACGGGCTTGTTAAAACTATGTAAAGCCTCTGTTTGCCAGCATTAAACCCATCAGCTCCTCAGTCAATCCAGTGGCTCACCCAGTTTCACCAAGCACATTTATTGCAAACCCACGGCTTGCCTTTCCTGAGAAATTCGATTAGTCACCAGCCAAATGTGAAGGTTTTCTACTCCAGTGTTCCCAGTTTATTAATCACCAACCCACACTATACCTCACTGATGAGAGCCACATTTCCTTTGATTGTTTGTCTCTTATCGGTAAGGCGTTGGACTGGATTGCAGCAGTGTGGGATGGCGACAGTGCAACATTCCCTATGTACAACTACTTCAATGATTTCGAGCTGCATTAAAACATCCAATAGGAGACGAGGATGCTGGAAATCAACAGTCTAATCTTTTTCAAGATAATGCTCCACGCCATTCCACAATCCAGTCTTTCACGACTCATTGCTCAAGAGCTTCACTGCCCTTAGCACTAAGTTGAACTATCTGCCACTAATATCAGTGCGAAGGGCCACAAGGACTCTGTCCCACAAACTGTCAGTGCCCTTGCCTTCCAAAATTTTATTCCACGTTATGGCCGCCGAGCCAGAGTTCCACATCATGGCCGCCGAGGCCAACGAGCTAACGCCCATGACTGCCACAGCCAACGAGCCAACGCCCATGACTGCCACGGCCAACGCACATACCTGCCACGGCCAATGAACTGGAGGCCTCTTCCGTCCAAGAGCCAGCATTGCCAGCCTCATCTGTCCCAGAGCCAGCGTTGCCAGCCTCGTCATTCCCAGAGCCTGCACCGCCAACTTCGGCCTCACAGAGGAGGAGAAGAGCTTTTGTCTTCGAGACTCTGCCCATGTTCACGACCACAGAGGTTGTCTCCGAGACACCATTCATGTTCACGACCACAGAGGTCGTCTCCGAGACGCTGCACATGTTTACGACCACAGAGGTTGTCTCCGAGACGCTGCCCATGTTCACGACCACAGAGACCTTCTCTGAGACTCTGCCCATGTTCACGACCACAGAGGTCGTCTCCGAGACTCTGCCCATTTTCACAACCACAGAGGTCATCTCTGAGTCTCCGCCAGTGTTCACGACTACAGAGGTAGTTCCCAGGACTCTGCCCAAGTTCACGACCACAGAGGTCGCTTCCAAGTCTCCGCCAGTGTTCACGACTACAGAGGTAGTTCCCAGGACTCTGCCCAGGTTCACGACCACAGAGGTCGTTCCCGAGACTATGTCCATGCTCATGAACACAGGGGTTGCTCCCAAGACTCTGTTCATGCCCACGATCACAGAGGCCGCTCCCGAGTCTCTGTTCATGTTCACGACCACTGAGGTAATTTCCCAGTCTTCCTGGACTCTTAGCCTCGAGCCTGCCATGGTTCTGCCTTCTACAACTTTGCGCCTCGAGACTCCCACAGCTCCGCTTTCTATGGCTTCAACCCTTGAGTCTTCCATGGCTCCTCCTTCCATGGCTCCTCCCTCTGATTCTCCCAGGGCTCCAATTTCAGTCCTGTGGCCCCCAACTAGGCCTTCTGATTCAGTCCCCACCCTGAGCTGGTCTCCTGGCCGTCAGCCTGATCCGCTCTGGTATCCCTGGTCTCATGGCCATCCACCTGGCCTGCTCTGGCACCCTTGTTCTCCTGACTGTCCAACTGACCTGCTCTGTTATCCCTGGTCTCATGACCATCTACATGATCTGCCCTGGTTTCTGTGGTCGCTTCAGGAGCCGCTCTCTCTTGTTCCTCCTGCTCACCACCAGAAGTCTCCATCACACTGGTTTTGTCTTTTACTCTTTTACTCTTTGGGGATTTCCCATAACCCCCATACTTGTCACTAATTACCTGTTCAACTGTTCCTCATCTACACAGCTATTGCTATCATTGCGAAGTCTTGTTTTGCCCTGCATACATTTCTGAGCATTATTCCCTGTTTTTTGATACCTGCCTGATTTTCCCTGTTTGATTCTCTGCTGCCTTCTTATGTTTACTACTGTTTACCTGGACTACTTTACCTGAACTACTACTACAGGATTGTTTGATGGACATGGATCTAAAGTACGATGACTCAGCATTACATATATCATGCCACAAATGCTGTCAATAATAGAGTTTAATATAGCTTAACTCGTATTGAACCCTGAACGTTCCTTTAAAAACTGATATACAGCTAAAGCTTAAACATGCTTGCTAAGTCTTATAATACCCTTTTTGTTTATTTAATACTTCAATGTAGATTGGGTAAAATCCAAACATTCCATATTGGAATTCAATGCAGTGTTTTGATGCATACATGTTTCATGGCCATGACAACAGTTTTACCCCTTGGTAGTGGGTCACTGGTTCTCACTAGTCCCAAAATACATAATATACATGTAAATACATTACTCTCAGGGATCCTAGATCAGTGTTAAAAGCCCGTTTTCCCACATATTTTATGTCAACATTGGAACCCATAAAAGGCCTCCCACTGTGTAGATTAAATATAAGAGCCATGACTTAGACAACACTGTGAAACCAAAATGCACTATTTAAATGTTAAGGACTGAGTTGTAAATATAATAATTATATAATATTATATAATAATATATATAATTTTATTATTTTATTTTTTTTTAATGAGGATTTCTTTATTTCCTGACATGACATGATTCAAGGCATAATAGATTTCAAAGAGATGCAATAACCAAAGAGATCACAACATGATAATGAAATTCTGCTTTTTTTAGGGAGTGATGCATAACAATTTCAAGTCATTTCAAGCAGTTGAGAAAAGCCAACACTAAAAAAAATAAAAAAATAAACTAAATTATTAATCCACATTTTTTTATCTTGTTTTAAAAATGTCTAAACATCCATTGAACATAGGTTTGGTTTGAAAGTTGGACATATTGCAAGGAGGATATTTTTTTGTAAAATGTTGATGTTAAGAATTCAAGAAAGTGTATTATAAAAAATGTGTATAAAAAATACAAAATTTTCTTATATACCAAGGCTCATTTTCTACTCCTCGGTCCCACCACATTAAATATTATTAGGGCTGCAATCGATAATTTTTTTTAATAGAATTAATTACATGGTGTCCCGATTAATTAAACGCAATTAATTGCATATACAAATATTTGCTGAGAAAGCCCCTCATGTAAATATAATTCAATATATAATTATGAAATAATGATACATAAAATGATACAAAAAATAATTAAACCAAAATTATATATATATATATATATATATATATATATATATATATATATATATATATATATATATATTTATTTAATTATTATTATTTTTTTTTTATTATTTTTTTTTTTTCCGCAGATTGATCCTTTGGAAAATAAACAGTAATTTAAAAAGTATGCATCAGGTATGCATACAGTACATCATGGCAGTATTTGTGGTAGTGCCTTTAAATAATGCTGATTTGCTGTACATAAAAAATCCATTGTATTGCAGATTTGTTTTTGTTTTTTTAATAGGTCTGCAGATCAGCATTAAAAGTATAATAATACAAATACAGTATTCTGTCATGCTTCACTGCCCTCTTGTCATTCCAAAACCTTGTGGATTTGTTTGTTTGTTTGTTTGTATGTTTTTTTTTATTTATTTATTTTGACAGACCTGGATATATTTTTTTTATTATTTTCAAGATTCACTGTTCACTATATATATATATATATATACACAGTAAATCTAAAACAAAACTTTCTATACAGCTTACATAACAAATAATCCCTCTTACTTTTTAAGCATGTAATCACCTGGCTTGATTCTAGTATCTAGTAACTGTCACTTTTCAAAATCCAATTAACAGAGTGCAACAGTTAGGTTTCGAAGAAAAGTCCCATTAAGTTTTTACACAGGTGAACTGATTTTTAACAATTACTTAAAACCCTTAAAGACAGACTTGCCATGAGCTCTTAAGTTTTTATTTGGTTCTGATTTACCATCAGTTTTTACAAAGTAGTTTTGAGTTATTATAAAGTCGTGTTTAATAGCAGAATTCCTGGTGACTGTGCTACCTATGATCCTGAAGGGAAACGATCCACCAATCAGAGAATCGTGGCAAACAAAGTGCACCAAAAGAGCTCTGGAGAGATGGCCCACTCTTGTGACACACTGCGGATGATGTGATCAGTCCCTACACTCTCAAACGCTTTTTAATTTCTTTGCAAATATCTGAATATTTTGCAATCAAATCTAAATATATTAATTCTATACTTATAATCAACAAGTTTGAAACTTTACCATACTTTTTAATTTAATTACATTTTAGGGAATTATAGCTCATTCCCTCATTAAATAAGTGCCTTAGCTTTGTCTTTTTGTCTGATTTTCAAATAATTTTTTTCCTTCAAATCCAAATTTTATAATATTGTGATTCACTTCGGAGCTGATTTGTTTGGTTAATGGCTTAGAACTCTTATGTAGGCTTTTAAGAAAACCATATTGAATAAATATACAGTATGGGGAAATACTTCTGGAACCCAGATGGCTAAAAAGTAGGTGGACACTGTTGCACTCTATCCCAGTTATTTAAATGAATTCCCACAGCGCCCTACATTTTTCCGCATTGACTATCCTGTTTCACTCAGAAATACATCACAATACGGAAGTAAAATCTCCTGTGAACTGCGTTTCATGTTGACATTATCTAAACTCACACATCTTCTATCTTGAGTACCGGAAACACCCAGAATTTATATACACAAAATGGGAATAATTGATGAGCTTTCAATCTGGCCTAAAGGATAAAAGGAAAAAGTGGGCATTAACATAGTTAATATAAATACAGTTTCGCAAAATGAGTTTTACGTGCCGTAGTTTCACAAGATTTGCTACAACAACTTTGCTTTTTATTCACTTTCACACAAATCACCAGTACAATGGCTGATTATGATAAATTAACTTATTTTTGCACTATTACTCAGACTCTGCTATGTTATTATATAGGAAACACTTTTACTATAACCCACAATTTGAAGGTTAGCATCTGTTGTAGCTCCCTTGATAGCATAATGGACTTTGAACTGGGTAACCTAGGTTCAAGCCTGGATAAGCACTCAAACTGACATATAAGACACAAGTGTCATAGAGGCAACACAAAATTATGTTGTTGCTTTAGGAAATGTGCTTATAATGTTTGCACTATCGATTCAGTTTAGGCGTTGGTTAAGGGTAAGTAGAGTATGTCTGTTTTGGTTACCTCTCATTTGCTTTTTGGACACTATTGTTTAGGTTTAGGTTAATGTTTTAGGTTAGGGAGGTAAGTTTTACTCATTAAAACCTTACATTTAAAATGTATAAATTCACCTTAAAAACCTTGTGATTACAGCATCTTTTCACTCACTTTTGGTGCCCCTGCTAATCATTTCACATGGAAACTGCAGCCAAACGTGTAATGAAGCATGTCATTCCGTTTTGCAAAAATGTTGCCATGGTTACGTCATTTTCATGAGATCAGGCTGGTTTTAATGGTGCATTGATAAGGGAATCCTCCCCAAAGGGCATGCATGCTGTTGACTTCTACCCAAATGAACTCAACCAGTCGCAACTCTACCCTGCCAAATGTAGTCAAGAGTACAAAGTACAAAGATAAGAAAACAGCAGTTGATTTTTCATCGGTCCAGGGGAATAGCTCAAATTCTGATAAAACTTAATCTAAATAGAGGAATTAAACAGGCATTTGGAAAGTCTTTTTGCAAAGAACAAGGGATTCTGCAGATTTTGCAGCCATTAGGGTTTCAAGAGCAGACTTGCTTGGTTGAAGAGAGGACTTTAGATATCAGATCCAACTGAACACAACAGATAACACATATATTATAAACAGTATGGAAAAGATACAACTTATGAAATATGATTTCCTGGGACTAAAGCCAATTATGGCAACTCATTGGAATATATGGCTCCATAATAAAGTACTCTCAAAGTGTCCTGCTTTTTGCATACAAAACAAAAAGGCAAGCTTTTTTGGAGCTTACATCACCATTATTACTTTTTTCCATGTTAGTCTTTTATTGTGGTATTATCTATGATATCTGAATAAACCCACACCTAAACGTCACGTAAAAATATGTTGAACTTCGGTATACATATTTGTCTAGGTTCTTGGCCAGAATATGCTACAATGACGAAATGTATGCAGAATGCCAAACGTCAGGTTGCAAGACACTACCCTCACCCTCCAAAAACTTTGGCAAATTGCAGGCCCCTCCCTCTATATCAGGACATAATCCTCCAGGTGGCACTCGAAGACCAAGTACTTCAGTGACCCTTAGAAACACTCCGGTCCCTGCTGCCATTCTTTCTAGAAATCCAAAGGGAAGACATCCAGGCAATTCTCCACACACAGTGCAAGTATTTATATCTGGACACAATGAGGAGACTGTGTATCTTGGCACTGCATAGAGTTCAGTCCTTTCAGTTGCCTGGAGTGCTAAACAAATTACAGTGCGGTGTGGGTCGGATAATTAATGAAACATGGAGAATGCAGAGTGCATGATGTCCACATAAAGCTGTTTATCTTACCTGATGGTTCATGATCTGGGAGTAAAACTGCAAAGAACAAATTAAGTGTAAAATTAAATCTGCCAGTTACTTGTCCAGATCCCCTAAAATAGAAAAATGCACACACTATTATTGATTGCCTCATCCATGACATTTTACTGTGTTCTGCAGTCAAGGACAGATTATGATCCTGATCATGACCATGGGCACCAACCTCATGTATTGCGCAATAACTTCACGAAATGCAAAAACTCAAAAATTAAAAGATACACATATCTTACATCGTTGGAAAGCTGAGACTCTTGTGATTCGAACGATGTAAACCATTTTAATATACACTTAACACAGCGGGTACAATCGGTGTATTTATCAGACCACTTACAGCAAAATAAACGAATCCAAAATGGTAGAAACTCACTTATAATGCTCATCTTACTCTACTGATCCACTTCATTCCATCAAAAATGGTTTAGTTACACTGTAAAGGGTCCATACAATCCAATTCAACAAAGTTTTTGGTCCATAACACATTTATAAATCAATAAACACCCACGTAGCATTTCGAGCTAACCAACAGAGCTGACACAACTTTGTATTCTTTGATGAATCTACCTTGAACATGTAAACTTTACAGATATTTTTATGTCAAAATGTCCACTGACCCCTGGACTTTAGATGGACAGGTCATTTGAGCCAGTCGGTGCATTTTAGAGGTGTGGCCAGGTATCAATATCCTTGAAGCCTATACATACACTTGGATAAACATGTGTAAAACACTCATTTTCTAATGTATTGTTATCAAATTTTATATTGGGTTTGGTAAGGCTTCATGCTGTGATCTAATTGTGTTTTCCAGCTAATACCTCCCAGCTGTAGTTATCTGCAGGCATCTTTTTACAAAAAAAAATGTAGGCGAAATTTTATTTCCCCTTTTTGAGTGTGTTCAAAGTTCTATTACTCAATACAAGTAAGACTTACAGTGATTCTGACTATTTAGGAACAAACCTCAAAGTCTCCCCTTTCAAAAGAGACCAAAAGCATGCATATACTCCAAAGGGTTCAAGAACAGCATGCATTTTAATTTGGGTAGGCCTTTTTTAGGCATTTTTGGCAAATATTGCAGGATGTTTAAAAGGTTAAAGACTCTTTCTTATAACTACACACACCGTTTACACCATGGTATAAAACAAATATATATATATATATATATATATATATATATATATATATATATATATATATATATATACATATGTATATGGACAGTTAGCCTGTCCTTGAATCTGATTGGATGAGATGACAGTCCATGAGCAATGATGGTCTGGCACCATCAGCACTCCGACAATTCACTGTGTGTGTGTATCACTCCGCTTGTGTTTGTGCCATTGTAAACTTTAGTGTAAGATCTGTTAAGAGCTTCTGTTTGTCTTTTTTTGTTACATTACATATGTTAGCCAGTAGGTGGTGGCAAAAAAAATCATTTTTGTGTGTAATGTGAGCCAGTTAGGTCACGTAAAGTGAATCGGTGTCAGCTGTTTACATACAACAGTTCTTCCTGATCGCTTAAAAAAAAAAATCTGGGAAATAACCTTAAATGGCTTTTACTAACAACTTAAGCATTACGGCTCATCACAGACTGATTATAAACAACGGGTGCTGTTTAAAATGGCAGAGGAAATTGTGGTTTCTTTAGTGATCGACTCTTGCGCACTGGCTACTGCGAAATAGGGAGAAATACCAACATTTGTATGCTCTTTTTCCACTGAGAAAGCTGATCTTCAGAAAGCTGACAGCATCTCTGCTTGGGAGTGGAAACAGGTGATTGCACATGCTCTCTCTCTCTCTCTCTCTTTCTCTCTCTCTCTCTCTCATACACACAAACACACACACACACACATGTTGGGTTTCCATGTTTTATGGGGACTTTCCATAGACATAATGGTTTTTGTATTGTACAAACTTTATATTCTATTCCATAAACATAACCCTCACAGAAACATTTCTGCATTTTTACATTTTCAAAAAACATAATTTAGTATGATTAATAAGCTGTTTTCCTCATGGGGACTGACAAAATGTCCCCATAACATCAAAAATTTCGGGTTTTACTATCTTTATGGGGACATTTGGTCCCTACAAAGTGATAAACACACACACACACACACACACACACACACACACACATCCTTGTTTATCCAATAACATGTTAGAAACAGCACAAGCCATGATACTATTTCTGAAGTGATTTTTTTGAATGACTAACGGAGGCTTGGACACATCATTTGGATTGAACTAGCAACGGCAGACTCTGATCGGTTACATAAGAAAGTTGTTCCATGCACAAATGCTTTTTTATGACAGTGCTCAGTTTTTGTTTACTCAGAATTTTTTAAATGTACTTGTTCATTGAACTGTTGTATACAAACAATATCACATTCGCAATCGTGCTATATGGCCCTAAATCACCACTGCAGTGAATCTTAAATATATACTGTACAGTATATATATATATATATATATATATATATATATATATATATATATATATATATTGCTATCTTATAATTGTGATTTTACATTTCACATTTGGGTCTTAAAAATCACAGAATTTTGACCCCGTTTATACCTGGTAGGTGTGGGCGATATGATCAAAATCGTATATCACAATGTCACTAATTTTATATCATAATAACAATGAAAAGAGAGTAGGACACTCTGAATGCGACCTTCTTTCATGGGAATTTGGAGGATGCATGAGGTGTATCCTTCGAGTGCAATCACAACCCACAATTTTTTGCTTCAACAGAACGAACATCTTTGGCTAAATAAAATGACACCAATTTGCTCTAAATATGATGTTCAAATGCAAGTAATGTTAATTCATAAGTTGAACTACCTCAGTAGATGGGTGCAGAGTGTATACCATGTATAATTATAGTAATATATCAATGATTCTTGAGATGAGGGACAAAACTTGTCCTGCATACAAAAGTCATATTTATGTTATAAATCAAGAAATTGATGATAATAAAAATACTGGAAAAGATAAATCTAATGGAAATGTGTATACTCAGGGCATTTATTACTAATATTTATAAATATATTCATTAGATTAAAAAAAAAAAAAAGCATGCTCTATACTTCGAAGCACATGTAACTTAAACTTTCCTTACAAGAGGTCACAATGTAAAACTGCCAAAAAAAGTGTTTAAAAATGCAACAAATTCATAAATATAATTATCAAATGAAAGGTAGGGATCTTTAAGTTATCAAAATAATACATAATGGAAACTTTAAATTCTATTTTCCATAAAAAATGCAAGCAAATTGGTGTACTCACTTTGCGTCAACTCCATCAGATTTGTATATAATCCTGAATAAATCAGACAATGTCATGTTCAGCTATAAGTCTGAGGACCCCTTTCCCACTTCCTGCTCATGGTGGATGCAACAGTAGGACACGTGGTCTGGTAATTTTTATATTTTGTATTTTTTTATCAAATAATGAATCTCTGTGGTCACAGCTTCAACACGTCAGCTACATCATTCCCATTATGAAAATGTATGTTCTTATATCTTGTGGGATACATTTTGACATTTTAGTTCAGGTTATTGAGGCAGCTTCAGCTGAGGAAAGAAAAAATGGCTCCAGTGTCCAGCACATCATTAAGATGCAAAAAATATTCAGTTTTGTCAGCTCCATCAGAATTTTCAGAATAGTGTGAAAACAGATAAAAAAAAATGTATGGAATGTATTTTATCACTTAACTCCTTTACTGAGTTAATATCAGATGAAACTTTTTGAACAACTGGGCCCAGGTATAATGCGTCAGGTGAGACACGTCACTGTTTACACCTGGTCTTTTAAAAGTGTCTCCTGTGGTCACTTGTGATCAGATATGGAGGGGAGGGACTTTGTTTCATGATGACATACATCAATCACTATGTCAGTGTACTGCATGATAATAAATCACATTAAAGTCAGAAAAAACAAAAAAGCTAAAAAAAAACTTCGCTAACACTGTGTTGGAGAGCAAACGCATCGTGCAATAACTTAAAACGTTAATATCACGAGACATATTGAAATGAATTGATATCTACCCTTAGCTGATCTTTTCTTTAAATAACCCAATGTTACACAATTGCTGAACAACAATAAATTTAGCAGATTATTTAACATACCTCTTATTCGTGTCGCTTCTAGTCTTGGTCTGCTATAAGGTGTGCTCTGCTGGCTCATACCTCTAACTGTAAAGCCTCCCCCTATAGGACGCATCAGGAACAGCAGGGGCATAAAACTGACTGGGCCGTAAATCTACCTGTATCCAATCTACTTTTATATGTATCGTATTTTCATGGGGATATAATTTATTACAGCTGACATTTACATGTACAGAAAAGGTTTGAACATCAACCGTAACAAAATCAAATTTAAGTTACTAAGCCTTTAGTGTGAACTTTATGTCCCAAATTACGTGAGACCTTACGCACAGCTGATGCGACCCAACCCAGGTCTGCAGCCTCCCCCTACTCACTCAACCGCCAAAGTTGAAATGCAGTGGTTGATTGACAGTAGAAGGGTGGTGCGTCACTGCTGCCCGGATGCACTCAGGATGGATTAGCATTTACGAATCAAATGCAATGCGGTCTCATGCGTTTTTGACCACATTTGTATGTGGTTTTAGTGATCTGACAACAAAAATGTTCAGACCCTGTTTAGACCTGTATTTAGCGATGACCACGTTTGATCAGATTTCCACTCAAAATGAAGATTTCTGAATATTACATGTAAAAGAATAGTACCATAACTGACATGTAGGTGGCGCTCTTTCTAGAGGAAATGCTAGTAAGTTTAGAGATGGTGTTGAGGGACCAACTTGTCAGACGTTACCTCACAGACCAATCCAATCTGGCTCAAACTTCATCCTTTGCGAAGTAAGCTCTGCCTGTAAATCCCAGAATTTACCCATGGGTCAAATGCAGGAAGCTTGTAAACTGTGGAAAAGTGTAAAAGCGTTTTTTCCTAATGCTCTCTTGCCTTGTGCATTAGTAGCATGGAGCAGGTGTCCCTTTGCTTGGATGCCAGTTTGCTCAATCCTTAGCTGCCTTCCTGGATATTTTTTTCCAATGTTTGACTTTTTGACAATGTTTGAAATTTCTAATTATGAAAAATTTCAGTTAAGACTTAAGAGGTAGCCTGTTTCCCACAATCATGTCTATTTTTAGTCAGAAAAAATGCAATATTTAGTGTGGCACAAGAAGACTGAGTTTGTTTATCCGCTTCCATCTGCAAAATTCTGGTTGTGACCTTGCAAGACATCGAATTATTTGGCAGTGCCATCTCCACCTTTTCCTGTTCTTCTATTCTCCAAAACAAATTCTTTTTAACTTGTTATTACCTACCCACCTTTGATTTTTATCTTCTTCTGTGGAACACAAGAGGAAAGTGTTTGAAGAATCTTCATACTCTTTTCCATACAACTGCTGACTGAACAGATCATATCTGTTATTCTCCAAAAAGGACTGTTTGGCCCACCTGGTGGGTCCTATGGCCCACCTTACATCTTAGAGCTGGAGCCAAGCCTGCTTGAAACCATAAAAATATCCCCTTATTCATTCTCCATTCTACAAATTTGAGCTGTCAAGTTGTGTTCGACTGTAACACACACAAAAACCAATGCCATTTTGGCATCGGTGACATCAAACCTGATGAAATGCATTGACACAACATTTTTTAACCAGAAGAACACCATGAAAGAGATTTCAAAGCTTTGATGGAAGGGAAGTTTATCAATGAATAACCTAAATTTTAGACTGTTCCTCACAGAATGCCTTCAGAAGGCTTCAGAAGACTTGCAGTATAGCATACATTATAATAAGGGCTGATGATTTAATTAATTATTTGATTTAGTGTGATTAATTATATTGTTTAAAAATGCCCACAATTAATCATGTCCCCAGATTTTAACAACATGTTTTCCTTCCATCATAGAAATTCATGTTTTCAGCAGGGGGCAGTAAGTGGAAATCTGGCTGTAGAGACGTGTTTTTCTAAATGCCAGACTACATTTAACTTGACACAGCATCCTAAAACATCCTAACAAAAGTGCTTATAATAATTCTCGGACAGATTGACGAATTCAGTTGCCAAATGGATGGCTGTGCTGTAGACCAATGAAAGGCTTATGTTTAATAATATGGAAATAAATATACTACCTTCTAAATATGTTGTCTAATCAATGCTATTCTTGTCTGCCACAATAATGTGATGTATTTTTATTTTCCCCCCTTTTTCTCCCAATTTGGAATGCCCAGTTCCTACTACTTAGTAAGTTGGTGGTGCGGTTACTCAGCTCATTCTGGGTGGCGGAGGACAAGTCTCAGTTGCCTCTGCTTCTGAGACGTCATCCATGCATCTTATCACGTGGCTCGAGTTCCGCATGTGGAGGCTCATGCTACTCTCCGCGATCCACGTACAACTTACCATGCATCCTATTGAGAGCGAGAACAACTAATCATGACCACTAGGAGGTTACCCCATGTGAACTCTACCCTACCTAGCAACTGGGCCAATTTGGTTGCTTAGGAGACCTGGCTGAAGTCACTCAACACACCCTAGATTCGAACTCACGTCTCCAGGGGTGATAGTCAGTGTCAATACTCACTGAGCTTACCCAGGCCCAAATGTGATGTATTTTAATTATTACATTTATTGTGCATATTTATAATTATTCAAATATGATTATTTATAATAAATTAATCATTTTATATAGAATAATTTTTATCTGGGGGCATTTCTCTGCAAATATTGATGTACTGTACAAATTTTAATTGATTTACTGCCCTAATATTAATTCACATGGACTGTACAATTATGTTGTTTTATATTTTCATTTGGTCCTTTTCTGATCTTGACAGACGTGAAAACTTTTTAAAAAGACTCCTGTTGTGTTTCATGTAAAAACTAAAATAAAAATAATAGCATACATGTTTGGAACTACACGAGGGTGAGTACATAAGACAGACAGACAGACTTTTCATTTTTGGGTGCATTCCAATTCCTATTATACAACTAGAGTTCTTCTTGTCTGAAAATAACCATCATAATCCATCAATTATTCTTGTCCATCAGAAAGAAAACTAAAAGTTCCTTCTGACAGACGATCTGTTAAGCAAATTTGACGGCATGTGTACTTTTGCTGATGACATACATGGATTTGTATGCTCAAGACTAATCAAGACTTCAGCCTAAAGTCTCCAAAGTCTCTTTCATAAGCCACCGGCCACACAGGCATGAATACCCCACAGAATCGTAGACAATCCATTAAACAAAGAATCCTTATGCCCGACAGCTTGTCACTACAGGCTGGAGTTACTCAGTCAGCGGCTGTTTCTGTGCTCATAAATCAACAGTGATCAACAACATTCAGTCTCTACGGCAACCATGAGAGACAGACACATGGGGTAACAGAAGCACTGTTAAAAAAACATGGTTCCTGACTCACGTGATTCATACACAGAGATGAATCAGAGTGATTTGCTCTAAGAAAGACACAAGCTAAATACAAAATGAGCAAAAGCTGTTGTTGTCAAGCCCAGCTTTTCTGGCAATATGGCTAAAAAATAACAGTAGCGGCAACCAGCAACATTTACATTTAGTCATTCAACGACTTACAGATGAGGAACATACCTAACAATTTTTCATACAAACTCAACAATATCTGCAGTATCACACTGGCAAGTTCCAAGAGTAGCTATAGTAGTATAGAAGCTTGCGCGGAAGAAAAATACATCTGTTTCTTGAAAGTTGAGATTGTTTCAGCAGATCGGTTGTAGATTAGAAGCTCATTCCACCACAGTGGAACAGAGAAAGTGAATGATTGCGAAAAGGACTTTGCGCCTCCACCAGGCACTGCTTGTTCATTGTAAGCATTAAATAAAAGGGTACTGTTACATTTGCTGTCCTGAGGGCCAAAGTCAAGGCATTGAATTTGATGCGGGCAGCTACAGGTAGCCAGTGGAGGGAAATCAAGAAGGGGGTGACGTTAGGCTTCTTTAGTTAATTGAAGTCAAGACACTTTGCACCATTCAGGACCATCTGCATCACACTAGATGGGACTAGTGCGACTGCAAACAGAGCATTGCAGTAGTCCAGTCTTGAAATGACTAAAGCCTGGACCAGGAGCTGTGCAGCATATTCAGACAGAAAAGGTGACAATTATTATTGCTTTGGAATACACCCCTTTCATCCAGTATGCAAATAATAAAGGACTGAATCCATCGCAAAAGAATAAAAAAAAAGGCTAAATATATATATAAAAATATGTTGATGAGCATATTCGTTTCAACAGTGTTTTCAAACATCCTGTAAGCACAAAAATTTTGCTGCAAGTTAGTCCGAATTTAATGACATTTTTACATTTGCACAATGATGACTCTTACAGACATTACAGATATCACAGCTTAATTTTCTGTGTGTTGTGAAAAGTGCTATACAAATAAAAATGATTTGACTCGAGAGAGTTTGCTGGATGCTAAAAAACAAATTACGTGTTTGCCTAAGGAGGTAACCAGGGGCAGACTGGCCATAGGGAGAACCAGGACTTTAATCGGTCGGCCAGCCACGAAACGGGGGCCAAACAGGCGACGATAAGCTGAAACGGCAAGATAAGCAAAATGGTGCCACGATATGCCGAAGGGGGATGCGACATGTAGAAAAGAACAGTGACCATCAGTGTTGGGCAGCGGAGTCACTACTTTTCTCTGTAGCGATGTGCTAGCATCATTAGTTTGTTATTAATGTAGCTTTTCAGTATTTTATTGAAGAAGTGGAATTGCACGCTTACAACCGCTAGAATATTATTTTCAGATATTTTCTGATGATATTTCAGCAGTCATGGCATGTTCTGTATTTTCTGTTGGCTGTTCAGAATCAACTACCGATTACCTATTTGCAAATGAATCAATCTTTTGAATCTCTTTTTTAATTGATTTTTTTATTTATAATAATAAAGATATTTTATGAATCAGCCATATAGTAAAAACCAGAGGTGCACTGGCCATCTGTAGAACCGGGACTTTTCTCAGTGGGCCGGCCATATGCCATAGGGGGCCACAATAAGCTGAAGGAGGCCACAAAACGGTGCTGCGATATGCTGAAAGGGGCCGCGATATGCAACACACATTACCAAACCTGCAAATTCATCCTGTAATTGGCTAGTGATGAAAAAGGTGTTTATTAAATTCAACACCTGCACATGCATCTTTAAACAGCTCTGTATTGCAGTATCAAAACAGTAGACTATTAGCATCAAATGCTAATAATGTGATAATCAAATATGCCGATGATACAACTATCATTGGGCTGATTAGTTCAAACGATGAATCTCATTATCGCGAGGAGGTGGAGAATGTTGTTCAATGGAGTATGGAAAACAACTTGCTTTTGAACACTTCAAAAACGTGTGAACTTGTTATTGATTTTTGTCACAATAGGAATCAGGTGCCTATTACTATCCATGATTCCGATGTGCAGATTATTGAGAAATGTAAATTTTTGGGTGTGACTCTTTCTCATGATTTGAACTGGAGCTCTAATACGACTAACATTGCTAAGAAAGCGAGACAGCACCTCTTCTTTTTACGTAGGCTTCGGGAGTTTACTCAAAATACTACGATTCTTTTGAACTTTTATTATTGTGTAATTGAGAGTGTCCTAACCAGTTGTATTACTGTACGGTTTGGTAATCTCACCTTGAAAGAGAAAAAGGCTTTGAACAAAGTGGTTCGCTCAGCCAGCAGGACCATTGGCTGTACTTTGCCGCTACTGGAGGTTACATATAAAGCTAGACTTTTGAATCGGGCTTTAAAACTTGTTAATGATGCTTCAGGCCATCCTGCAGGGGCCTTCTTTAAGATGCTTCCCTCAGGGAGAAGGTATCGTTCTGTCAAATGTTGTACTGATCGCCATTTAAACAGTTTCTTTCCCCAAGCTGTGATCACTTTAAACAAAGCACTTTGAATTAGGCACTTTAAATTATGTATGGATTTTATTGTACAGTGTTTTATTATTGAGTTTTTATGTGGCACTTGCTTGTCTGTTTACGTTATGTCCTTTTATGTGTTGACATTGCACTTTGAGCTTCTTGCACACTCTTTTCCAATGTGGTTTTATACTGCAAATGGCTAATAAAGTGAATCTGAATCTGAATCTGACTACACAAAAACACAAAGTAGGCTACCGTGACATTTCATCTTGCTTTTAGACATGTAATAAATGTAAATAAATGTAATTGTGTGTAACTACTCTAAAAGGATAGCTTTTAGCTCAGCTTGCTTTTTCTGGTAGCTTAGCTAGCTATTTTTGAACAGCTAGTCTAACACGTTACCTTTATTGTAAGTAGCCTACCGTAAAATTATATAGAAGTATAATTGTAAATGGGATCTTAAAATGTGAAAAAACATGACAAATCTTTGTCATTTTTTGATTTTTTTTCTTTTCTTTTTTCTTCTTTTTTTAAAACAGTTTTTTTGTTGTTGTTGTTGTTTACCTAATCTATTTTTTCCTAAAACCAAGTTACCACAGTTTTAGGTTAAATGTAGAAGGCTGATGGTATTTTGGCTGGAACTATGGTTACTATGGTACTCTTTTTGTTAAGCACCAACCCAAGAAACAAAAAAGCTGTCTGGCAACCAAAACAAATACACAAGCGTACACATTCTAACAATTACTCCCACAAAGCAAGCGCATTTCTCGATAAACCCTTAGATGAAACAGCCAACAGTCAGACTGTAATATGCAGTGAGCCTTTATTTGACAGTCTTGCGATTTGACAGGCGATTGACGTGATGCAATTTCGGAGTAACATGACCGCAAATAGGACCCTGCAGAGATCTCAGGCGAAGCTCACCTGTCCCCAATAGCACTTTTACTTTTCTACCTGAAGTCGCGTGCAGAATCCCAACATATCAGTCTTTAAAGATAACGGAATGTTGTCTGCATTGCTCTGCAGTTTGCTGCTCCTGCACGGCTCGCTCGGGGAGATCGTGTTCCGCTGCCCGAGCTGCACCGCGGAGCGTCAGGCGGCGTGTCCCAAGCTCACCACCTCATCTTGCGCAGAGATAGTCAGGGAACCGGGTTGCGGTTGCTGTCCGGTTTGCGCCCGGCAGAAGGGCGAGCTGTGCGGCGTCTACACGCCCAGATGCGGGAGCGGTTTGAGGTGTTACCCTAGCGCGAATTTCGAGTTACCACTGGAACAGCTGATTCAGGGTCTCGGACGATGCGACAGCAAAGTGGACCTGGAGCCCACCATGCCCATCCCGGACCCAGGACACAGTGGTGAGTTACATTGTCTGGAAACTTAAACTGATGCGCAACTGTTGCCAAAATGCATGCATAGCTATCGCAAGGATAATGTTGCAATGTAGCTTTGATCATGTCTTCTCTCATCTCCATGTCACTGTACTTGGGTTATCAACATTTAAGTCAGGATCAAAGCAGGGTCTTTGTTCTGGCACTCTTTTCTCCACCATCTTGTTTGATTGTTTATACAGCCCTTTGTTTGATCACCAACTTATGCCTAATGTGCTTATTATGCATATGGTTACTCATTCTTGATTTTGTTTATAGCAGTTTTCCCTCAGTCAAGGGAAACCTGAAAATGTATGGACATTTCTAAATAGCCTGGAAAAGTCATGAACATTTCTATAGTCAATAAAAAAGTTCACAATTATGCTCATCTTAATAATATTTAAAAGGCTAGATATTGCTATCTGTGACAGCAATCTTTTTACATGATCACAAAACAAATCCTCATCTGGTCACTCTTCCCTGATTTTGTTTACACCAGGGTTCCCATGTTCATGGAAAACTAAATATTTTGCTGGTAAGACATTGCTCTTTGCGAATGATTTTAATCCTTTTCCAGTAATCGCCAGCGAATGGAAAACTCATTAAAATGAATTGAAAAGTGTGGAAACTGTGTTATGTTCACTTTAAACAGTGCTTTTTCCATGCTTTTATTGTTTTGGTCCTTAGTTTTGATCAGTTAGCACAGACCAACTAGATCAGTAAGCAGCATGACTCCTTTGAGGTCAGCTGCTTTTGTGTGTGCTTAAGAAGCAGTTGGAGATCTAATATTTTGCTTTTGGGTGCATGGCCGGTGTTGAAACTGAATTGTGATTGATCTGTTGGCCATGAGCCCATTGCTCCAAACTATAAGCAAACAAGCTTATCACCTGTTAAACTGTCAATACTGTGACATTTGACTTTCAGATGCATCAGTCTCTTTACTCTTCCTTGTACTCAGCACTTTTTTTGAGTCTAATATGTGCTCTGGTTGCCAAAAAGCATGAATATTTCATTTATAACTTAACTTTTGCATATAAAATTGGAATAAGTGAAACTATATTGACCTTTCAAACCATATTGACGCATTCTAGTCTTAAGGCATGTTCCTTGTTTAATTGTGCATGATTCATTACTGCACATTAGACAACAAAATTTGTCTTTGTAATCTTTTTTTCATTGGATGTCCCGTTTCACTCAGAAATCCGTTTCATGATGACTTTAATTGTATAATAGACAATGCCACCCCTTGCGCTGATGATGCCACTTGCATGATGGAATGTAATCATGTATCTTGAGGGTTACAAGACCTTCTTTTTTACTCTAGAGTCTAGGATGAGCAGTTTCAACCCATTGCTATGCCAATGAAATGTGACCTAGATTTCTAAAAATAAAAAAGAATTGTCAAATTACTGATGTCTAAACTGTGCCAAAGGCCTCTGATTTGAAACAAATTGTCTGTCATTATCATGTTGTTAAATTTCCAAGAAATCAAGAGGAAAGGCCAATGTCGCCTGGCACAAATTGGACTTTCGCACAGTGGACTTTGATGCCTGTCCAAGCACCCTTGTGAAAATCTCCCCGACATGCTGTCTGAGCACCGTCTGAATGGTGTATTTTGGGATACCATTAAGCGCTAAACAAGAGTTGCCCAAACCCAACAGTGGCAATTGATCTGCTCTCCTCAAACCCTTTCATACAGTTCTAGACATAGTGACAGCTTCAGAAAAGAGAAAAAAAACTATGATTTTTACCATTTAGTCAGCCAGAAGTCACACTACATGGGACACAGAGTGACAAAGCGGCACAGTGACACATTCCCATTCATTTTCAATGAGAGCACAGTGACTTCTGGCGACACAAGCAGCAGTGACAGGACAAGATGTAGGTGTGGCGAGTGATATGACAAAATTGAGATTGCAAATGATGAGCGGCATTCGGGAGCGACTACCTGTGGGAGAAAAGGCAGGGTCATTTGTCTCCAATGAGATACTGTTGTCCAGTGCATTAAAGACAGAGATGTTGCAATATTTTGAGGGATTTCACTGCTCTATATGGTTAGTTTGTAATCACATGCATGGGTATAATAAAACAATAATGCATGGAAAATTGTGTCAGATACTGTTGGGATTCTGATTGAGTTGTCTTCATATTTTAATTGATTGATAATGATATTAGAGGTCGACTGATATATACAGTATGAGAGTGGCCTCTAGAGGTGAAATAAAATCACTTCACTGATGCCTTGTGGTTTTTGTTTTGACATGAGAGACTACACTCTAAATAGAGCGGAACAATTCAGATGCGGATTTAAAACATCAACAACAAAAAGTATGCATACAGTACACATTATCATATCATTATAAAGTAATTCATTTGTTGACTAGAGGCTGCATTACATTTACATTTATGCATTTGGAAGACGCTATAATCCAAAGCGACTTACAGTGCCCTTACTTCAGGGACAATCCCCCCAGAGCAAACAGAGTTAAGTGCCTTGCTCAAGGACACAATGGTGGTGGCTGTGGGGATCAAACCAACAACCTTCTGCTTAGCAGTTCTGTGCTTTAGCCCACTACACCACCACCACTCCACATTAGTAGAGAACAGCTGTATGTTTGCCCACAAAGCTGAGAGGATGCTAACATTAAAGCTAACCTTAAACGGTTAGAACAATGTGACAAAAATACATGCAAGTCCTACCCAAATGTTTAAACGTCACGATTGTTACCATCTATTACCATCTAATTGCATTAGTTTATATCCAGCTGGTCATGTTTATGCATTCGTTAGCCAGCTAATTTGCATTTTAAAGCTAATGTGAGAAAGCAAATTAATACCTTCAGGCAGCCGAGAAAAATGCATAAATATATCAGAAACACATCTGATTTCATAAAAAAATGTAATCCTCACTGTAATACGATGAATTCAGATCGGTCACATTCTTGCACTAAAAAAGGATAGACACAACTCAACTAATACAGTTTATCAGAAAGCAGTTGTCTCAATTTGCTCTTAAAGTTCTTTTTAATTAGACACATCATCTAAAAAAACAGTGATCCTTCACAAGACGCTGAATAAACAAAAATAAAGGGAAACAAAGATGTACGTCTAGCACGCGTTTACATAGAAAAACGAATGAATGTTTGCAAAAACGCTCTGTGTGAACAGCCCCTTACAGTAGGTGGAGGTCTTTGGACGTTGCATCTTGCTTTCTTATAAGTGTTTCTCAGATTAAGCAATGATTTGTTTAATGATTTGTCAGGAAAGATGTTCAACTTTGAAATGTGTATCTTGAGATCGTTGCGTTTGGTTCCAGTCTGTTGTGTTTTGTCTGTTTGAACAGCCCCTGGCCTGGGCTCATAGTCTGAGCCACTTCACCACGAGTTCAGCCGAATACCACTGCTATCTTGGAATATTGCTACTCTACATACAACTGTACTGAATAAAAAACAATGTGGTATTTTGCTGTCATTTTGAAGCTCGAATCAGTGCAACTGTAACACAATGTGAACTGTCTATTGAAGCGTTTTCCCCCCTCGTTTTACTTTTGAATAAACATTTGAGAATATGGACTGACTAAAACTTTTAATTTTTTTTATTTTATGCACATTAGGTGAAAATTAAATGCTCTATTTTAACAACCAGGATAGGGATGCTCTTTGCAATAATAGAATGGCACTGAATGGTTTATTTATTTATTGCGCCCTCTTGTGGACTAAGGAAACAACGTCAATTTTAAAAATCAGCTGACTTTTAAAATTTGCATATTAGTTCATATATGTTGATATTTATATATTCATTTCATTTAAAAAAGTACAATATATTTTCATGTTTCAGTCAGTGCTGATTTTTTTAAAATTTTTGTAATAAAGTTCAGTACTATTTTACTTTGAGTGCTAGTTTTAAAAACTATCGGTCGATTAATCGGTTATCGGTAGGTACTGCCCAACTTTGTTATCGGTAAAATCCTCGGTCAACCTCTAAAATATATGATGCATTGAGGATTGCTGCAGGTTACGTAAAACACTTTCCCTGCAGAATGAGGCAAGAGAATTGATTCCTTGTCAAATTAGAATTATATCTTAGTTTTACCATCAGTGTCATCTTTTATCAGCATTTCAAAAGCTACTATGGCCAGATGTGCATTCCACCAATAGTGTTAGAGTGACAGCAACTTCGTAGTACAGAGACTAGCAACACCAAGTGAAAATGCTGTTTGTGGTGTAAACGGGGCTTTAGGCAGACTGCTAAGGACTGATAACAGGGAGCCTCAGACATCATTCACTTTTATTGCATACTTTTCCCATGCGTTCATTTCTGAAAAAAGAAAGTAAAATACGTTTGGAACGACAGTAAATTTAACTGAATTTAAATTTTTGAGTCAACTAACCCATTAAAGAGTTTTTCTACCTGATTTGACTAGGGCTGCACGATTTGGAGTAGAAGTTATATTCATCAAGTTATATTTTCTTCAATTATTTTGAGAAAAATGACGATTGCGATTTGAACTGCAATATGCAGGGGAGGGGGAAGTACGTGATTCCTTTTGACAAAAAATGTGTAATGTTTTGCCCATGGTCTATTGCTAATAAAAAGACTTTGAAGGTTCACACTTGAGTCCTCTTAAAAAGAACCAAACTCACAACCAAACAAACAATGTAAAAATGATAATTCTCATTAATTGATTAATGAGTATTAACTGTAAAATAAACCTTAATTTAAAAAAAACTATATTTTAAAAAACAATACAGTAGTTTTACAATAAAATGTTTTGTATTGAAAAAATATGATTTTCCTGTATAATTAATGTTAAAAAAGTACATTGTTTAACAAGAGAGTGCATGTAATTTTTACAGTAAATTACAGTAAAAATAAAATAAGTGTTCCCACAATTCCCTGCATGACCCGTCATTTTTAATGATATTTTATGCGAATAGTTATGTTTAATCTTATTTTTAAGATCAGTTACATCCAAAGCAACTTACAGTGCACTTATTACAGGGACAACCCCCCGGAGCAACCTGGAGTTAAGTACCTTGCTCAAGGACACAATGGTGGTGGCTGTGGGGGTTGAACCAGTGACCTTCTGATTACCAGATTACCAGTTATGTGCTTTAGCCCACTACACCACCACCACTCTGGCTAATTCAAACTGATTTCAAGCTGGCAAATCAAGCTGATTTTTACAGTTTCAGAAGGTTAATATCAAGTTTATGATGTTTTTTGACTGTAAATTTAACAGATTTATTATTATTATTATTTATTTATTTTTTACAGCAAACAAATAGATAAATAAATAGTGAATCAAAGAGAGAACAATAAATAAAAACACTTGTCTTCTTTGTATTCATATTTCACTGTGCACATGTTTTTGTCCACTTTGTGACATGGTCTCAGCCCAATATTCTTGATGATTTGTTTTTGGAACCTAGTGAACTTGAATATTATTATAAAATATTTATATATTTCTGTAATAAAATATTAACTTTCTGACATACGGTCCAGTTAATCCAAAGCGTTCTAAACCGCTGAGCTTTTATTTTGACGGAAAACTGCTGGAAGTGTTTCTGTGTGTAGCTAAATTCACAACAGCAGAACGTGATCCTCATTTCAAAATTTTCTCCTTCTCTGTCCACAAATACCCAGTGCCATGGGGTGTAATATTTGTAATTGTATATTAACTTTTAGCTTTTAACATGTTTGGAATTAAGCAAAAATTAAATTGTGCGAATCTCGAGCTCTTTAAATATAACGTGCTCAGTACATGTAAGGAAATGGAACCGAGGACAGAGCAGCACACAATGGCTGTATCGTTTGGAAAGCTGTGTCCTCTGGAGGTCACATTTGTCAGACGCATACGTTATCAAGGCTGTCTCGATTCAGAAAAGCGAGTAGGACACTTCAAATGCAGCCTTTGAATGCAACCTTTCACGGGAACTCGGCGGATGCATGAGGTGAATCCTTCGTGGGCACTCATAACTTTGCTTCAATGGAAATGTCTAAAAAAAAAAATGACACCAATTTGCCTGTAAATATGATGTTCAAATGCAAGGTATGTTAATTCCCAAGTTGAAGTGCCTCAGTAGATGGGTGCAGAGTATATAATATGTGTAAAGTACACCCGTAAAATCTATTTTCTTTTCTCTTTACATCTTTATGACTCTCCTGAAATGTACCTCATACATTCCCTTCTAAAGGGACTCTCTCTCAAAGCGCTCGTGCTTGTTAATATGTGGCGTGCTGTCATAGCAACCATGTTACATTCCGTTTCCGTTTGTCCTACGAAGGCCGTCTCGTTTAAACGAGGCTTGTTTAAAAGAGGACACTCTGTATACTGCAGCCGTCAAAGGTCCTACCTAGCATGCAGCCTTCGAAACGAGACACAGACAATTTTGGAAGCGAGCAGCGCAAGTAGACTGTTTATTTTATTAAATCGCAGGCCTCATCGGTTTAATAATCTCACATGGTCATATGGCAATTTCGATTTTATTTCGATTAATTATGCAGCCCTAGATCTGACCCTATCAAATTACTTCCATTGGAGTAATTTCATCGAGCCTCTGCTGACGGCGCACGCGCATAGGAGCGTTTGAGAAGCATTTCACATGCTCTTCCAGACAGGAGCTGCTCTGGGTTGATGTCCGCTGTGCGGCGCTCGGAGTTCAATTGAATGACACACAAATGCGCCATTCATGGCATTTACATAGTCACTTAAAGTTCTCTTGTTTGGGCATTAAAATGTGATTGGAATTTAAAGTGCACAGTTATCTCAAATAACCACAATCAGACGATTATTTAATAATTGCGACAGGCCTACTCAGTCATCTTAATTATTTTTTTTACTTTTACAGTTAATTTTGATTTTACCACATGAAGCACATTTTCTTCGTGTTACCTGAGATTTTTTTACAACCTAGGGTGAACTGGTTTTGTGAGTATAATTTTGGAAAGTTTTTATTGGAAAATATTGACTTATCTGTGTTGGCCCGGTAATGCATGCTTGTTGTTTAGCGTCTCTCACTCTCTCTACATTAATTAATGAGTGAAACAGTGAGCCGATCTAATGAATTCAGAGGAAGCTCTCTATTATGGCTCATTAATGCAATGAACTCTGATTGAATGTAATAATGAAAACTCACTAAAAGGTGTTGAAACCAGGACGTCTGATCCACCTCTTTGTGCTCACTGCATGCCTTTGTGTTGTTACGGCATGTTAACTCAGCAATTTAGCTTTGAGAGAATGTTGTGATTTGGCATCGTGACATTGCATTCTAACCGAAAGCCCATATGCTGCATCGAGGGATATGAACTAGATTACATGCAATACTGCAGAAACATATCCTTGACTTTTGAGTATCTCTAATTATTTAAAAAGCTCACTGTTGATACTGTATGTGTGTGGGCCCAACTGTGGGTGCATTGCACCACCTGTAGTTAGCTTTGTTTATCTGTCAGACTGCTGCCTCAAACATAATCCAGCATGCATGAAGACCTGATGAGAGGAACTTGTTTAGTAATGACATAACATAGTCAGTGCACATATGCCTGCTTGGACACTGTTCTAATTGACCTTTCGCTAAGCTCCGCCCCCCTTGGCTACCGTTGCATGCTCTGACAAGCTCTGCAGAACTGCCCATAGGAACGAATGGGATATTGCAGTGAATGGCGCAGTATTTGGCCTAAATGGATAATGGAATAGATAATATTATTACATGGGCTGGAATGAAGAGTGGCATTGTAAAACATATTTAGCTGACATTGTTTGTAAAAGAAATGATTAAATCAGACAGTAATTTGATGGAAAACTCTGTAGACTGTGAATCAGAATTGAGGCAAAAAATGATCACAGCCACATTAAAAGAGAAAAGCATCACTTGATAGCGATTACAACCCTCATAATATTAGTGTAAGTGAAAATAACTGCTTATAACATCTTTTAACACTCATTTTGATGCTGTGAACTCTTTATTACTATCTCCTGTACTAAGACCTCAATCAATACATAAATGAATGCTAGGTTGTTAGCTTTAATTTACCTTGGAGCAAATGTAGGTGCTCGCTGATGTTATAATGCAAATATAATTTGGTAATGAGAAATGACACACTTTAATCTATAGCATGCTCTACTCAATAATTATTTAAAGATTTTTATTTTTTAAAGAAATAACAAACACTCTGTGTGTCATCTCTACGTACCTCGTATCACTATTACAAGTGACAGCAACAACGTTTTTTTTATTATATGATTATTTCGATAAAATCTCACTTAAAACTACTCAAACACACATAACTCCCATAGGCTCTGATTGTAAAAAGGCAAACGCTTATCAGAGTAATTACGGCGGGGCAACAGGTACTAAGACAGGATTGGTCAGAAACGCTTTTAAGGCGGGGCTTAGCGAAGGGTCAATTGCATAGCATTGTGCTTAACTTTGGATGAGCTGCATGCAATAAGTTAAAAATAGGCCCACAAGTTTTGTCCATATACACATTTTCAAGAGGAACTTTATGTAAAATGTGTCTAATTGTGGCCTCAAACTCTTTTGCACCATACAGTATGTGTATGACTTGTTTTAGTGTAATAACTTCCTTGGACACATCTATGTATTTCTATCATCACTGCGACCTTTAGCATGGCACATAAAGAAAAAGTTCACCAAAATGTTTTATTTTTTTTTGTCATTCAGTCCCATATTTTTCTTTCTTCTGTGAGACAATTTTTTTTCATGTTTGTCAAAATGGATAACGGTTTATACTGACTCTGAATAGGACAAAACTGCACCATAAAAGTATCAACCCGTTTCGTAGGGTTTACTGAAGTCTTATGAAAGCTTTGTGTGAGGAACAGACCAAAATTTTAGCAATTATGCACTCATAATCTTACCCTCTGAGCTGGAGCTCAAAAATATTACTCATTTGTGTTCAGTTCATAAAGTAATGGCAAACACCATTGGTTCTTGCATGTCACATGACGGATCACAACACAGCACATTTGAATGTTCGCAATCTCAGATTTGAGAGCTGTGGCGAAGGGTGTGAACATCAGTAAACAACTAAAATGTTGTTCTTTTGGTTTCGACCATTGTTTAAAACAACAATTTATGCATGGTGTAACGTTTGGGAAGAAGTCAATAGAGCTGGATCTATTTGTGGCAAAGGATTTTAATGAAAAGATAAACAGATACAAATAATGGGTAGACACAGGAACAAATCAAACATCCAAGATGGGAAACAATAACGTAAACAAGAGAAAAACATCCACGAAGGGCACAGGCAGAACACGGTAGGTCTAAACACTTTCAAATACATTCAACAACTGACAACACTGAACAGAAATCAGGGCATTAAATACACAAAGACAAATGAGAACATTAAACACAGGTGAGGAACAATAAGGAACAGCTGGAGGTGATCAGAGCAGGGGATGATGGGAAGTGTAGTCCATGGGGAACAGATGACAGAGGTAAAACACAGGGCAGACAACAGTGAATCATGACACATGTACCCCCATATCTCTTGGATTTTACCATGTAGGGTATTGATGTTGAATATGCCAAAAGGAAAGTTACTTCTAAACCTTAATCTGAAAGGATATATATATATATATATATATATATATATATATATTTTTTTTTTTAGGTTAGGTTTATTTTTTTCCTCCAATATTTCGATTCACATTATTGACATAACAAGATGTGCTAAAGTCAATAATGTTTTATAATATACCTTCCTATCTCTGTGTATAAATTAAAGAATGAAGCTGCAACCTTTCTAAGGTTAATTTCTTGACCTGCAGTTTTACTCCAAAATCATGTGTGAAAACTGTATATTTATAGTTTATATGTATCTTCAAAAAGTATGAAATGAAATAAAAGAAATTAGGCCATTAAAATAGCCATCTGAATATTAATTATTCAGCCTATTACAAGACTACTTGCCAAATAAATGAATAAATAAACATGAAACATTGTTTTGAGTTAAATTTATTTTATTAGCTTACTTTTAGAGATTGCGCAGTGATCCGAGAAGTAGGAAAGATGACTCGCACTACTCGGATGACCGATCTGATACGTCTTGATCCCTAGTTGTGCGGTTGTTACTCAGAGATATCAAACCTCTAGATGGAGCCATTGACCAATCAGAATTGAGTTTTCCAGAGCGCCCTATAATAAGCTAATTTATTGAAACGCTTGCTCTAACACATCATTTAAAAAAAAACAATACATTCTGACACTTGTATTATAGACCCACCTACATTTACACTCTTATTCCAATGTGAAAAGCTTGTGCGGTAGCTCACCTGATAGAGTGATGGACTTTGGACTGGCTTGAGCCCAGTCAGCACGCAATCATGTGAGACGAAATTGTCATAGAAGCGACACGTGTCGCATTTGCTTTTAGAACACTATCGGTTAGGTTTAGCTGTTGGTTTAGGGTAAGGGTGTCTTTATGGTTTTCTTCTCATTAGCTTTTAGGACACTGTTGGTTAGGTTTAGATTAAAATTTTACATTAGGGAGGTACATTTTACTCATTATAACCTCCATCTAACATTCACCCTAAAAACCTCGTCTGATTACGACACCCCTCGCTGGACATTTCACTAGGAAACCCCAGTGAATTGTGTTATGAAGCATGTAATTTCGTGAGATCAGGCTAAGATAAAACAAGGTACTGTACAAATATGCTCCTGTGAGCTTATGCACCATTTTCCTACAGAAAACCCAGACTACACTGTCCTCAAAATTGTCTCTTCACATGCATTCTGTTTTTATGTACTGATTTTTCTCTCCATTTCCTCTCATCTTTATCCTAGCTAGTGATTTATACCTGAGGTTACTCACCAATTGTTTCTTTGCCTTTCATTGTTCACCATGTATCATGTGTACCATGATTACCCTCAGAACCCTCTGGGGACTGATATGCTGAGACACGCTCTCTTCAACACCTTTGCAGCGCCTGGGGTGGGATGCCTTGTGTGGCGGTTGCGTGTTGAAACCTGCGACCCCAGAGAGGCTCCTTGTAGGCACCGTGACTTTGCTTATGCTCTTGGGCATCTGGGTTGTCACGGGTGTCAGACAAGCAATTGAAATAACAAAAACACTTGGTCCTTTTCCCCCCAGGCCATGCTAGACAACAACCCCCAACAGACAGGAGAGGAGATGAAGGAGCGTCAGCAAAATATACAGTCTGAGACATTAAGCCATCTTTCACTACGTACTATAAAGCTAGCTGCCTGACTGATACACAGTTGTCAAAATGTCAATATTAACTGCAGCAAGGGTATTCAATATGATATTACTGCAAAGAATATAAGTATAGCTGCAGTGAGGCTTTGTTAATACCTCTCAGAGGTACATTCCTGTCAGTAGGCCCATTATGTTATGCCTGACAAGATTTATGATGTTACTGTTGCTGTTACGATAAGTGCTGTCATCTTAGCTGTTATGCCAAATTCAGCTCAGTTTTAAGCCTATTTTGATTCATAATTGACCTAGAAAAGGAAAGTTATTCTAGATAAACTTTAAATGTTCAGTTGAAAAACCCAAATATTGAAAGTAACAAGGGTTTTCAGTATATATTGCAGATAGATAGACAGACAGACCATCCATCCATCTATCCATCCATACATCCATCCATGCCTCTCTCTTGTCAAAATGTCAACCGTTGTGATTTTTAGTGCCGTGTCAGGTTAAAAATTATGTAAACTTTTTAGGGCGCATCTTGAAACACCTGTGTCCTATTATATTCATTGTGCTGCATCTAGTTTTTTTAGAGCAAGAATGTTCTTTTTCTGAACAGCCCTTCACTGTTTAAACATGTATTTGCAGGTTAGAAAATAAATTCCCAAGCTTGTTCAACATTATGTTGGATTTAGCTATATCACATACAATACGAAATGATTTATTTTTGAGTTTTTAATTGGAATTGCAATGATGACTGTAACCTAATAGTTTATTATATGGGTTGCTATAACTTTTGGTAGGGGTCATCTAAGCTTTGGATCCCACTAAGACACCTTACCAGAAGGAAATAATATCGAGAGCTTGTAGATTAGATGTTATAGCTCACTGTGCAGTGTAGAAAAGGGATTTCAGGTGTTTTAATAATTTTTATAGTGTAAACTCATAACTGCTTTTCTTACCAATTCATCTTCCTAAAACCCACACTTAGCATTGTGCCAAATGTTATATCACTGAGTTATATATGTTTGTTGTTCAACAACTTTTTAAAGAGCTCAGGCAGATCTTGACACTTAGAAAGCAGTTGTTATGGTGCCAAGTGTATATCAACACTGTTCCACAAAAAATGAATCTAAGGCATTTCCTGAGGAAAACTTTTACTTCAGGCTATTTCTTCAAAGGCTCAAATCTTAACTCTGAAACTAGGTCACATGTATTTATCCGATCCTAACTAAATCTCAGGTTTTATGCTTTTGAGGAATACTACAGCTCCAATGAGCATTCACACTGAACGGCCCCTTTGTAGGCTTAGTAGGCATGAGCTTCACTGTCAGCGCTCCCACTGGTAGTTGCCACATTGCGTCACTTTGATTTAAATAAATTTGTTCTCTGCTCAATACTGTTGTTTCGCCAATGGTCATTGTTGCTCATGTTATCACAAAATGCAACATGTCTGTAAAAAAGAATGGCGTCTGGATATTGGGTCATTAGTGTGAGCTATAGGTCAACTAATAGTGGACTTTGCTGATAACGATAATTAAGGTGGTGGAAAAGGCTGATAACCAATTAATCGGCAGGTAGTTTTTAAAAATTGTTGTTAGTCTTTCCTTACTGTGACAGGCACAGACATAGAAGCTGACAGAGTCCAAAATGAGTAAAATACTAGATGCAAGTTTATTATGTAACCAAATTCCATGAAGTAACCCAAACATTTGGTGCAAAATGCAGGACTTTTAATTCTTAAGCCTGAAATAGAACTGGGACTCATTTTGAAATGTTGAACTTGTATTGATTTTAACTCAAAGCAAAACAAGCACTGTTAAGATCATCAACAATGTGTAACAAGATAATTATTATAAAATAAAATGGTCATACAGGCTTAAATATCCTGAATGTGCAGTAGTTCATCAAGAGTAGGTCTTTATCATTATTCATAAAAAAAGAGCATCAGCGATTGCTTGTCAGTTGTCTTTTTGTCAAGTTTTAATAATCGTAAATTAGCCTACAAACAGTGATTTTGACAGAATCTATGCTATGTTAGAATGTTCTAAATGTAAATATTCACCAAATTAAGCTTTTTGTAGCCTACATAGTCACCAAATGAAGGGTTTTGGCCACAGAGGAACATCGAGGAATTAGCGTTATATTTTGACGCACATGCTAGGTTCAAAAAGCAACTATCGGCACCGATAAATTGGTAAAAACTTTATAAAAAAAATCTGTCAACCTTTGGTCCAATAATTGTAAGGGGTCGACGGAAGCGCCGGTGCATCCTGCTGGATTTTGTTCAGCATAACAGCGGAAACAACTTAAAATATTTTTGGGCATACAAATAAGTGTAAGACATCATTAGAAACTATAAAGTGTCTACTTTTATTTGTGTACACTCACAATAACAACAAAACCTTGTGCTTTTGTATAATAAAGAAAATAAATACTGTGCGCTTTCAGCCGTTTCGGTCTCTGCAAGCATATTTCTGAAACACGTCACAAAAATAAACTGAAACTCCGCGAATACTTATCACACAAGCAGGAAATATATGTCAGAAAGCTTAACATGTCTACTTTTAAATAAAACAAATCAAATTTAAAACAAATATTCTCCTACAATGTAATCTGTATGAAACAAAGCGATGTAGAGTTTCTCCTGACTCAGCTAATTATCCCTAATGTGATCACACCCACACGCAGAGGACGCTATTCATACGTTAATGTGCTGAGGCAATCAATGCAAATGGTAAATGCCCCTGGGGCAAGTTGGATGGGATGCATTATATTGATCAAAAGTGACAGTAAAGACATTTATGATGTTCAAAAACTTTCTATTTCAGATAAATGCTGTTATTTTGACCTTTCTATTCATCAAAGAATCCTTACATATTACATTTTATTCTGTTCCCAGGGGAGGGGTCTTTGTCTCCTCAGGTGTGAATCAATATTTATGATCATTCAGGTATTGCATGTTGCCTTTCTAACACTAAAAGTGTCTTACAAAAGTTAAATGACTATATTGTTTTGTATGAATGAGTGATCAGGATGGTTTTCACATAATTTTGTAGCAAAAACTCTAGGCTACAAGATCCCGTTCTCAAAAGTATTGTGAATAAATGTTTAGTATGTGTCATATGGCCATATTTCAGTGACTTCTTCTTTTTTTTTTCTTTTTTTTTTAAAAACATGCATTAACATTATTTTCTCAAAAATACAAACATGTACGTAGCCCAGTTTGTGCTGAATACGGTGTTATCAGACTAGCAATTAATATGTTTTTAAGCAACTGAAAAAAATCACAAATGTCAAGGCATTTCAAAACTTCTCCAGGGCCCAAAAAACAGCCTCAGACCCCAGAGGGTTAAGTTGGTTGCTTGACCATTTTTGTTCTTGGTTTAACCTCGACAACCATCTTTGTGTCATGGCACATGATACATTTTGGTTATACAGCTGTTTACGGAAACCTCAATATCTTGGCCCCCTGATGGTCCTAGCTCTTTGGAAGAAAAACTGATCTCTAGAGCACATTACAAGGTACATGTACATATATAAACATGTTGCACATTCTTGTTCCTTAGACTTGAATTTTCTGTTACTCTGGCTGAGAAACTCAATGTGTTAAAGACACACCATAGGTTGAGGACATCAGCGTGGAAAACTGTGATGTTTTTGTAAAATCCTTCCACCCACCTGGACCAAGAACATAATTCACAATGTCTACTTTTGTCCAATAATTGTAAAGTTGGTTGCTTGACCATTTTTGTATTTGTATTTTACTTGGTTTAACAACAATGGCCAATTGTGTCATGGCACACAACACATTTTTATTATAGCTTTATTTACAGCTGTTTAAGGAAACCTCAATATCTCGGCTCAGAATGGTCCTAGCTCCTTGGAACAAAAACTGATCGCTAGAGCACAAGGTACATTTAAACATGTTGCACATTCTTGTTCCCTAGACTTAGAACTTAAGTCCTAATTTAATGCTCAAGATTGCTCAAAGTTCCACTTTTAGGGGCAGTTTAAAATGGGAAGTTTCTCAGTTTTATTTTTTTTCCCCTCCCCTTTTCTCCCCAGTTTGGAATGCCCAATTCCCATTGCGCTCTAGGTTCACTTGGTTGCGTATTGACTCTCATCAATCCAGGTGGTGGAGGACAAATCTCAGTTTCCTCCATGTCTGAGACGTCAATCCATGCATCTTGTCAAGTGGCTTGTTGAGCGTGTTACCATGGAGACATAGCGCGTGTGGAGGCCTCATGCTAAAAACTGACTTTAGCCATTTCCTGAATCTTATCCATACTCAAACCACAGGTAATTTAGAGAGCCATCTTTTGGCTTACAATTTACATAACTTTGTAAGTAACTGTACTTGTTTGCCAGACTAAATGGACATGAAATTGAGATATTCAAAACCTCCAAGGGAAGCCATTCGGCACACACCAAAACCAACAGTTAGCACTCGCAAACTCTCCCACACCTGGTCCTGTTTTGTCATACATTGGCATAGTTTTCCTCTGAGTTGTGTAGTTCCCCAAAGAAAGGAAAATAAATTACATTCTACACTGTTATTTTGTGCCTCCGTGATAAGTCCTTTGAAGCTACAACCTTCACAAAAGGCCATGTAGTTATGCAATAGAGAAAGAGCGCCAGATACATGCCGGCTTCTCAGGCATTGCAGCTGCTGGTGTTTTTCTTTCATTACTTTTTCATACGGACATATTCTACTCGCCAGGGTGCTCACTGCAGCATGATTGGTAAAACAACATGGCTGTTCAACTCTCTCTTCATAGCCGTAAGGGTTGAAAGATAATTTTCTGTAAACGTTTGACAAACAGGGTGAACTGTTGACCGGTTTCTGTTAATGTCAGTGTCTTCGGGTTGGATTCCCAGCATGTACTGGGCCTAAGAGACAAGGATTTGAGGAACCCTGCTTAATAAATTTGCATGCTGGTCCAAGCTGGTTTGGTGCTGGCATAGGTGATGAATGAGGATAGACATGTTGTACACCTTCAAAAAATGCTGGGAAATCAACATGGTCTTTCTGGTGAAGCTAATTGACCATTGGCATCTTTCTGGTTAAGCTAGTTCAGAAGCCTGGTTGAGACACCAGCATCCAAAACACAAATCCAAATCCAAAACCAGACAGACCTTAGTTCATCAACAGACTGACCAGAGCTTATTTGTTATAAGAGCTTCATGTTGTGTGACAAGAGATTTGCGTATCACATATGTCATGGAGCAAATGTTTGTATATATTTATTTAATTTAATTTTATGTAATCCTGGAAAGAACCTGTAAATACAGCTCATTAGAACAGAATGTATAGATTAGGGCTGCATAATTCTTACAAAATGTCATATTGCCATTATTTTGAAAAAATTGTGGTTTCAATTGAACTGCGATATGCTAAAAAAAAAAAAATAGCAATTGATTCTGTTGAAAATTGAAATTGAAAATTAGGGCAATGTTTTGCCATGCTTTACTACATTTAAAAAGACTTAAGGCCTCGATGTACACACACCGAAGTTATTATTCGCTCTTTGAGCCAAAAAGAAGTTAGAAACAACTGAGCAATGGTATACTGTTTGCCAACATTCAGACACTGGCCACACCGAGATAAGATGTTAAAAGAAGCTGTTTTAACCACTTAATTATGAGTTAAAGTAAAAAATATGCAGTACATAATGTGTTATTTGTCATGCTTACATTCTAAATTCATCACGCTAATACTAACGATTATTTTGATCATCAATTAATCTTCGATTATTCCTTCAATTAATCGATTAATTCGATAAAAACAAATGAAAATCTTATTTATTTTATTTTCTTAAAATATAATAATAATAAAAAAAATCTGAAATGTGGATTTTGATCGATTTACGGTACTGAATTCACATTTATTTACTCTCACAAAACATTGAACAAAGCCTGAATCATGAAAAGTTAAGTTAAGTGAGTTTATAATTATTATTATCATTATTTTTAGTTTCAGGACATATGCAAAACAGTTCCTTTACTTATAAAACTTAACAAAAAGTATTGTTTATGAAAGAGTAAAATGATTAATTGGGGATGGAGTGTGACTAAAAATCCAGCAGAGGGCAATAGTGACAACATAATAGAAATATTAATAATTCTGCCCAGCCATAATTAATTTAGATACATATGTATGTACACGGTCACTGATTACATATATTTAATGTTTTTTAAATTAACATTGTAGGTTTTAGAATAGTATTGTCACTTATTACATGTTTCTAAAATATTATTTTCAAAATACATGTATGATTATACAGGAACATAATGTTTACCATGGTATACATTTGATAGTGAAATCAGACATTTAATTTGGCATTATCAGGAGGACATTCAAGAGACTCTCTAGAGACTTGCTCACTGTATTACATGAGGTGGAGCAACCAAAACACTTTAAAAACATGAAAAGCTACACAATTGATTACATTGAATCTGAAATCATGGAATGATGTTGCTCAGTTGAATTAAAATGATTGAACTCCCTTTCTCCATTACGATCATTGTGATTGACGCGAATGCGCCAGCTCGCTCGCTCATCAAAGTTTAACGGATTCTCGCTTGAGGTAAAAACAAACTGTTTTGCGAAATAAGTTGAAATACACACTTGATTTTGAATTCACAACATGTACACATTATAAAACATAGAAATTAGCAGGAAAATGTAAGTGATGCACTGGAGTGAAACAACTCTCATGCATCAAACAGCACTCTGTCAACTTACCTGATGCAGCAACCGGCCCTCATAATACTCTATGCTTATTATGATCTTCTTTGAAGTCTTTACTAAGTGCTCTCATGCGCTGGACAACTTGGGTCATGTTTGTTCTGCTTCAATTTGTCTCTGTTGTCTTGTTGCAACACATTTTGGACTGTAAAGTGACATCAATGACGGGGCTTCTCCGTGCTTACCACAAATATACAAGTAATCGATAATGAAATTTGTTGTCGATGATTTCCATTATTGATAACTATAGATATTTTGTTGTTGCAGGCAGCCCTAATGCTAACACGCTAACACACTCTACATAGCCATAAAATGCACAGGTAACACTGTTATTTAATTTAGAATGACACTGATACTACTGCAAAGATGGGTGTATAAAAGAGTTTAAATGGGTAGAATATAGACAAAAGAATGATGATAGGCATATCTTACTTTGGGCTGATGTGTGATTGACTTTCGGCTGCACGGCACATGAGTGAAGCAGCATGTCAAACAACAGTGAACATGCAATAAGTGTATTTCAATAGATTTGATTTATTTTGTAAACTAATAAACACACACACACACACACACACACACACACACACACACGTTATGTTCTTGGAAAATGTCTATATGTGAACAATCGTGCATATGCTGGTAAGTTTGCACCAGCATGCTAATAACTGTGCATGCCCATGTGTTCATATTTATCTATATGCCTATGTGTTCGATCTTAACTGATGATGATGCTTTAGCAGGCGATGCAAAGTTTTCCTGAAAGTTTGCGCTGGCAAGCTGTTAAGAATCATCAAAATGATGTCATATGAAGTATACCAGGCCTTTAGGAACTGCACTAGAGACTTGACTAGCAATTGATTTTGAGGAGGGATGTAAATGGTTTAATTGCTGTTAATGAATTACTGTTAATATAACATGTATAAAACATTATATAACATGTATAGAAGATGCATATTCCAATTCATTAAAACTTCACTTTGTTGATTGTGGTATTTTTTTTATTTGAAATTAAGTAAAATCATAACACTATAATTGTGACAGCATTTGGACTTGTACGGCAGCGTAATCATGCTGCCTACCTTTTGGAACCTTTTGATGCCTTAAAAGGGTGCCTACATAGGTACCTCACTATTTAGTATGTGACATTAAAAGTGGCACTTGACTTTTCAACAGCCTGTCACGTTTCAAGAAAAGTAACTGAGAAACCGACCCAAGCCTTGAAAAGAGTTCCTGTCCACTCCCCAACCACACAGCCCACACACTAAGCCTTTGAAAAGCGAGAGGAACTGTGAGTGGGACGTGTTGCTGGTGTCGGCCCAGAGATGAGAGTGTGGAACAGGGATGCTTGAGAGGATACGTAATGGTAGGTGTCTGCTGTGAAGCACACCCGCCAGTAATTTCTTCAATGAGGCAAACTCTGGCAAAGTTGCCCGCCATTTCAGACACTAGTCTTAGGTCTGTTCCTCACAATTGGGCTTGAAACGTTAGACCACATTATACAGTGCTGGACAATGCTCTGAGCAATCATAATCCCATCTCTGAGCTCCCACTCACCCAAAACTGACATCATTCAGATGAGAACCTGTTCTGGGCGTGTTGCCTGAGGATTGTGCTCTCAGAGCAGTGCTTTTTAATGTCAGTGAGCCAGATACAGAATAGACAGTGCTGAGATCACTGACCTGAACATGGACGAGGGCTTCATAGGGCTGTCTAATTTTTATTATATGCACTGTAAAAGTGATATTACCAAGAGGAACATGTAACCAATATGCCCCTGGAAGACAAAGTACTGTACATATTTGCAGGTAGATTCCAGAACAGATGTGTAGAAGCTTTGTGCTTTGATGCTTCCTGCAATTTAAAGTGAATGATTTTACTTAAAGGAATGGTTCAGTACCAAATTGAAACTTGTTATTATTTACGCACCTGTATGTCTTTCGAAATGCTCTTGTTATGCTGTTATATTTGGTTTGGGATACAAAAGGAGACATTTAAAGATCTTCAACCAACTTTTGGACGAAGTGGCCCAAAACAGACGAAAACACAACAAAAGAACTATAGTCAAGTCAAGTGGTTTTTATTGTTGTTTCAGCCATATACAGTTAGTACAGTACACAGCAAAACGAGACAACGTTCCTCCAGGACCATGGTGCTACATAAAACAACATAGAACAAACCCAGAACCACATGAGACTACATAGACTAAATAAAATACCTATTTAAAGTGCACGTGCAAACATGTGCAATAAGTATGGGACAGTACAATAAAATTACTAACAATGAACAGGACAATAGGCACAGAGTGAGACAGTGCAGCGCCGACGAGTAAATTGTAGCGCAAAAAGATGCCAGTTTCTAAAAATGCCAAATGTAAACATAACATACTATGATATAGTGTTCTATGGACATAGCAGTTATTGAGGTAGCAGACAGTTATAAAGTGACCGTAATTAAAGTGCAACTCAGGACAAGTGTGTGTGTGTGTGTGTGTGTGTGTGTGTCAAACCAGTCTCTGAGTATTGAGGAGTCTGATGGCTTGGGGGAAGAAGCTGTTACACAGTCTGGCCGTGAGGGCCTGAATGCTTTGGTACCTCTTGCCAGACGGCAGGAGGGTGAAGAGTTTGTGTGAGGGGTGTGTGGGGTCGTCCACAATGCTGGTTGCTTTGCGGATGCAGTGTTTTTTGTAAATGTTTTTACAAAATGTTTTCTCCTAAAGTCAACAACCATCTATTTTGTTTTGTCAACATTCAGGGACAGGTTGTTGGCTCTACACCAGTCCATTAGCTGCTGTACCTCCTCTCTGTACGCTGACTCGTCGTTCTTGTCATCGGCGAACTTGATGATATGGTTCTAGCTGTGCATTGCTGCACAGTCGTGAGTCAGCAGAGTGAACAGTAGTGGACTGAGCACACAGCCCTGGGGGGGCCCCAGGACTCAGTGTGGTGGTGGTGGAGATGCTGTTCCCGATCCGGACTGACTGAGGTCTCCCAGTCAGGAAGTCCAGGATCCAGTTGCAGAGGGGGGTGTCCAGGCCCAGCAGGTTCAGCTTTCCAATCAGGTGCTGGGGAATGACTGTGTTGAATGCTGAGCTGAAGTCTATGAACAGCATTCAAAAGTACGAGTCCTTTTTATCTAGGTGGGTGATGGCCAAATGGAGGGTGGTGGCGATGGCGTCGTCTGTTGAACGTTTTGGACGATACGCGAACTGCAGTGGGTCTAGTGAGGGGGGCAGCTAGGTCTTAATGTGCCTCATGACGAGCCTCTCGAAGCACTTCATGATGATTGGTGTGAGTGCGATGGTATGGTAGTCGTTGAGGCAGGACACTGAAGAATTCTTAGGCATGGGGACGATGGTGGTGGCCTTGAAGCATGTTGGAACGACGGCACTGCTCAGAGATGTTGAAGATGTCGGTAAGAACATCTGCCAGCTGGTCTGCACATCCTCTGAGCACTCTGCCAGGAATGTTGTCTGGTCCAGCAGCCTTCTGTGGGTTGACTCTACGTAGAGTTTTCCTCACATCCTCCGTGGTAAGACAGAGCACCTGGTCATTGGGAGGAGGGGTGGTCTTCCTCGCCACCACGTCGTTCTGCACTTCAAACTGAGCGTAGAAGTCGTTCAGCGCATCTGGAAGGGAGGCATCTTTGTCACAGGCAACTGATGTTGTCCTGTAGTTGGTGATGGCCTTGATGCCCTGCCACATGCGCCGCCTGTCACCGCTGTCCTGAAAGTGACTGTGGATTCTCTGGGCGTGTGCGCGCTTTGCCTCTCTGATGGCCCGGGACAGTTTGGCCCTCACTGTTCATAGGGCTGCCTTGTCGCCTGCTCTGAAGGCGGAGTCTGGGATCCTCTGCAGCGTGCGTACCTCCGCAATCATCCATGGCTTCTTGTTGGAGCGTGTAGTGATGGTCTTGGAGAAAGTGACATCATCAATGCACTTGCTGATGTAGCTGGTCACTGATGCTGTGTATTTCTCCAAGTTGGTAAAATCGCAATATGTTGCAGCCTCCCTGAACATGTGCCAGTCAGTACACTCAAAACAGTCCTGAAGAGCAGAGATGGCTCCTGCTGGCCAGGTTTTCACCTGCTTCTGAAGCGGTTTTGCACGTCTGACGAGCAGTCTGTATGCTGGACGCCTTAGGCGTCATATGGCTCCTGAAGAAGCATTTACGATGAAGGTCATTTTTGGAGCTTGACAGCCTGAAAATTAACATTTATTACCTTAATGAGCATGACAAGCAACAAGATAATGCCATGAATACAAACTCCTCTTTTCAAAAACAGACATTTTGGCTCAAATTTTGTTTAACTTGATGATATTCATGACTGTTCTTTAAATTGACCATCATGGATTCTGCCATGATTTTTTTTTTTTTTACTCAAATAAGAAGGATAAAGTTTCTTTTTGTTAGTAGTTCACCTGAGATTTGCCAGGCATGTATTGACTTAGAAGGTGCGTATCTCTTCACAGACTATCTGAATCAAGAGCTGTCATTAATCCCTGCTTTTAACTTTCTCTCTGCCTTGCTTTGATGCACTGCCAGAACACTGATCCTGGGTTTGCTGTCATTAAAAAAAACGAAAAAACATATTGGTTGCAGTCTTTGACCTTAGAGGGATAATCCATATTCCTGCGCATAAAGTCATTGCAAGCCATTCAGAATTTCTTGTGCAACCTTTCAGAATTCTTGTGCAAGCCATTCAGAATTAAATTGACAATACTTTTAGCAATCCATTTTCTACATTTAATTTGAATTGAGGTGTTGAACTGGATGCAGATATGTAATTTGAATTTAAGCATTTGCATGGTTAATTTGGTGCATGGGTCCTTAAAATGTTTTAAAGTTGCAATATGTAATATATTTACTGTACTAAAGCATACAATTATCATAATAGGTTATATATTATGATATTATGAGCCGGTTTATAGTTTGCAAACAATAAAAACATTGCAAACGTATACATTAGCTGATCAACATACAGTGTAAGGCTCGTCGCTTGCATTGTCAGTTTGCTTGTTCCTGTTGCATGTCCTCAACCTGGCAAGTCACGTGATCTTGGAGTCTGGGGAGGAGGGGGTGGGGGAGAGAACTCTCTCTCCATTACGCTTGATGTCAATGTTACATTTTGCTCTTTTAAAATGTCTAAAATTCAGTTTTCCAATTTTAGGCCATAAAAAAGTCTTAATATCTTAAATGGTATAACACAAAAGTCTTAATTATCATTTGAAGATGTCTTAAATTTGAGGACAGAAAGACGGGAATCATGATATGGCCTAATGTGATTATTAAACTGCGAAATGATGCGATTTAATTAAATAAATATACTATAGTCTGTGTGATACGCTGTAGATGTTTGAAAGAGGAATTGTTACCCTGTTTCTGTTTATGAAATCAGGTGGGGCACAGACATTTCAAAATAAGAGTCCTTGATGAGTGGCATGTTTATAGTTAGAAGTCCCTTTTTATGCATCAAATCATTGCATAATTTTTCCTGGTTATTATTGGTGTTTTGTTGCACGATATAATGCATGTGGGATTTTATTCAATGTGGACTTGTCTATCCTATACATTATGTCTGAAAGGAAGTCACAGGAAGGAAAGACCAAAAACATATTTAGCAAATTTTTTATATAGATTTTAAAAACTATCAGTCAATTTATTGCTATTGGCTTTCACCTTATCAGTGCAGCAAAATGCAGTATTTGTTGCCCTCTTACTTGTATCCATAAATAGCATTAATTGTTTTTGTTCAGGTCTTAAAAGTAATTTTTTTCTGTTTGAATTACCCATAAGCTATATATTTTACTAAGTTTATATTTAGTATGGTACAAGCATGGTGCAAGAAGACTTTACTAACAAGAATTCTCTAATTTACCCTAAAAACTTCAACATGGAGCAAAACAACTTGAAGAATGATTACAAGATATAAACCTTAAACCTGTCGTGCATATTTTGGTAAATGTAATATGTCTAATCTGTATTAGATGTAAAAAAAACAAAACAATACATTTCTCCCCAATTTGGAATGCCCAATACCCAAAGTGCTCTAAGTCCTTGTGGTTGCGTAGTGACTCGCTTCAATCGGGTGGCGGAGGAGGAATCTCAGTTGCCTCCACGTCTGAGACCATTAACCTAATTGTGGAGGCTTCATGCTATTCTATGCGGCATCCACGCACAACTCACCACACGCACTACCAAGAGCAAATCACATTATAGTGATCATGAGGAGGTTACCTCATGTGACTCTACCCTCCCTAGCAACGGGCCAATTTGGTTGCTTAGGAGACCTGACTAGAGTCACTCAGTACGCCCTGGTTTGGAACTTGCGACTCCAGGGGTGGTATTCAGCATCTTTACCCGCTGAGCTACCCATGCCCTTGTTAGTCAAAATTTATGATTTTTGTGTAGGGCTGTATAAAAATATACATTTTCCAGTTAATCACTATCTTCATTTGAACTATTCCGCTTATTAGTTATTAAAATCTCAATATTGATGTTTTACTTTTACTTTAAAGTTTACTTCAGTTTTGGTTGTGTTTATTGTTGTATCTGTTAAATAAATAGCAAAATATGTACGCAAATGGATATTGTCAAATCATATTAAATGACTGTGTTGAATTGTAATGTTTTGAATTCCTCTTCATTTCATTCCAATTCTACATCCTGCAGGCCATGGCTCATGAATTCCAACTCATGAATTCTTATCTTCTTAATTTTGCCCAAATCTGTAAATCTTATACTTCCGTCCCTTAGGAGAGGTAAATGGCACACGGTCTCCTCCTCAGAAGAAGCCAGGCAAAGAAAACAACTACCAGCACATTAAGGAAATAGCTGTGAAGCAGCATCTAAACAAGCAGAGGACCAAGATGTTCAGCCCCCAGGAAGACCCCAAAACGCCTCACCCCAGACAGGTGAGTGTCCCTCTGAAAATAATTCAGTTTCTGCTCTCTTGTTGTACCATCTTTCAGGTCTGAGTAACCCAGCACTCAAATTTAGCTGTCATCTTCACAGATATAGAGTAAGCGGGCGTCTCCTTCTCTGTGTCACTGCATGACATTAACACAGTGTGTAGGTACCTGCGATGGCCAAGAACATTTCCCATTACATAATTGTTAAATTATGTGTAAATTAAAGTGAAACAGGAGTGCTTTGTATTCACAATCAAAATCCTTGTTTACAATTTTGCTTGAGTTTGGCGCATACCTCCGCAGACTGCAAGCCCAATTTTAAGAGAATTAGCCTTAAGGGCAGTGCTATGCTTTAAATCATATGTGCAAAGTTAATGGGCGTGGCCATAAAGTTTGGGGATTTTCGTGCAAGTATGCGCTAAGTCTAGGTGCAAGTGGGTTTGGTGAAATTGCACGTGCAAAGCGCTAATGGGCTGGGTCAAGTGTAATTAAATTTTTAAGTTCTTTTCTGGTTGTTGAACCATCTGCGTCTTATTATATAGTCAATTCCTTGCCAAGCGCCAGCAATATAAACAAAGACAGCACATTCATAAATAGTTGGTGGCATAAATGGTCTATAAGCAATGAATTAGAAGAATATGGTTATTTTGTGCATTTACTTGTTTGCATATTTGTTTTGACACACTCCTTTTATACGCATGGATAATGCGGTTCATTATTTGGATTTAGGCTCCATTAAAATTATAGAGAATGTAAGTAGCCTATCATTAATCTTTTGATCAAGTGGCACACAAATCCGGGCTAAAATTAACAGTGAGTGTATCCACCCTCCAGGTAATGCTTGTGCACGCACTTCATTTCTACCAGTCGATTTTGCTTTTAAACATTTAATTAATTTATTGAAACACTAAAAACCTAAGCTAAAAATATTTCTAAATTCTCGGATTCAACCTCCCTAACTCCCCAGATTTGACCCTCTCCAACTTCTTTCACCAGCTCTTTTTGCGGTGACTTAAAAGTCACTCTACGACAACAGGTGGATAATTACTAATACAAATTATATCATAAATAAAATTGTAAATATAAACATAAATATAATAATAATGACCACAATCATATTAATTACAATACTTATTTAAAAATAAACCATGACCTCTAGAAAGTTTTCTAGAGAGATTGGTCATTACTTTATTACCACCTACTGGTATCTCCAAACTGCAAATGTATGAGCAAAGTTTAAACTTTGTCCTGAAAACAGAAGTGGTTCTAAAATGTCTATGCTCAATTACCTATTTTTCCGAAAAATAGCAAATTGCACTTTGCTCCACTTTATTAACATACAATACACACACAGTTTATGCGCACACACCCACAGGTAGCACAAACACTCTAACCAACACCCACTTGCTCTTTGTGCTGGCACAAAAGTTGTGCTTAGATGGTAAATGGTAAATGGTCTGCACTTATATAGCACCTTTTTAACCTTAATGGTATTCAAAGCGCTTTACACTGTGACTCATTCACCCATTCACACACACATTCGTACACCAATGGCGGCAGAGTGCTAGCCTGCCATTGGGAGCAACTTGGGTTTCAGTGTCTTGCCCAAGGACACTTCGGCACGTGGAGTCGTGTGGGCCAGGATCAACCCTGCGATTAGTGGCCGACCCTCTCTACCAACTGAGCCTCAGCCGCCCACAATTCTGCTTAGAATTGGCGTTCTAACAAAACTTGGATAATACGTAGCGCACGGTGTTTGCGCGTAGCCCTGCGATTAGCTTGGCCACGAATATAGACCTCTGCGCGTGGATCACTGCGCTTCAGAAGAGGTTTAACTTTACGTGCTCTTCAGGAGCAGCCCGCGGTGTGGGTCAGTGAGACAGTCTGAGTTCAATTAGAGTGAATAAATAATGCAATAACACCAGACAATGAGACACACAAACATGGCATTAAAATAAATATTCACTTAAAATTCCCTTATTTGGACTGTAACAGATGATTGGAATTTGAAGTACACAATGATCGCGGTTGATTATTTAATAATTGTGACAGTCAAATAACTGCAGTTAGATCAAATAACTGCAATCAGACAATTATTAAATAATCGTGCAGGGCCAGAGCTGGCCAAATCGATTCCCTACACGGAGTTCAATGAACATTGGAGGAGGGGTGGGGTGCGAGCTGCGAAGTGATCGTCTGTGTTCCGTGACTGATATCGGGTCTTCAAATAATGTATAAAATGCTAGGAAGGGCAGCCGGTGGAGGGTAAGATGGTGCTCCCCTACGGAGTTGGTGCCCTACGCAGACTGCATGATATGCGTATATAGGGATCGACGGCACTTTAATCGCGACATACCTAGTCAGATGGGTTTGGATCAATATGAGGGTAATTAAATGATGAAAGAATTTTCATTTTGAGTGAACTATCCCTTTAATTCAGGAAGTGAGGCAGAAAGTTGGTCCCCTTTTTCATTAGTTACTGGCAAAAAAAGACTGGATGACATCAAACAAATTTGATCTCTTCATAAATTTTGACAATTTTAAACATATATTCCTGCTTTGTATTTTTAAAGAAGATCATTAGTGAGGTGAAATCACAAACTTGTAGAGTTGGACCTGTCATTGCAAAGACGGTCTACGTAATACAAAATGTCCAGTAAACATTGGCTGTGCTGGCCTGAAAGTTTAGTGGCAAACATTGCCAAAGTTGAAGTTTGAACTTTGAGTGCTGTATTATAACGCTTGACGGGGATAACACTGTAGTTGATGCCTCCCTCTGTAGAGTTCAATACTTTGGGGAATGCTGACAGGAGTGTCACAGAGAAAGACCTATATTCACCTTGGTTGTCATGGTCTTCAGTACAGTAGTGCCCTCTTCTGGTTATCAGACTTACACTCCACATACACAATAGCACAGACACACAAAAACAAAGCAAAAATGTATATAAGGTGCATAATTTATCACTTCGATATTTTATTTTCATGATTGGAGCCTTACAAAACTTCTGTAAGCTTTTTTTGAGTGTTGTTCGATTTAGGGCTTTTGAAAGGATTTCTGATTGATAACTTTCTTAGTCACCTAATTAACAACGACTTCTCGTGTAAAACAGAGCACACATTCGCAATCGGATTTCCAAGGAAGAAAAACAGCTGCTGTCTACTGATAAAACAAAGAATGAACGAGCACTTGTCGAATTTGGCCATCGCGCAAATCCACTGCAAGTTAATTAACTTTTCTTGGACATGCACCTGGACCTTCAAATCCTTTGCCAAATGACCACTGCAATAAGACCTCATTCCAATCAGCATTCTCTATCAAGCATCATCTACAGTTCTGAGCCAATAGACAAATTGTCTTACTAATTTACTATTCTTGGCAAGTTGTTTTTATTGATTTTTTATTTTATTTTGTAACGGGTGGGTCTAATAGTTTTGTAAGTAGCAGAGATACTAACAAAACTATCTATAGAACACTTTTGCTTGTTTTTGCCGTCAATTTATCGCAAAATATTTTTGGGTGAACTATCCCTTTAAGACACCTCTTGTTGTAACACTTTCATACTTGCAAGACGGATAGATTGTGCAATTAGTCTAATGAAACAGAATAATGCAAAGTGTTTTAAATTACCTGGGGAATTCGCAATGTAGCTTAATAGAATTTTGCCAACAAAATGATTCAAAAATATTGTGAATATTTAATGCATCACCCAGCCCTAATAGTAACTGTATAAAACAGCTAAATGATACACTGATTAAACAAATGGATGTTTGAAAGCAGGCCTACAAAAACCAGCAAAGTAAATGAAATATAAGAAGGTCAGAAAATAAAAACACAATGCAGTAAAGATTCAAACCAATGATAATGGTAGCATAATAAAAACCAAACTAAATAAAAGACTCTTTTGTGGGGGCCATAAATCAGTAGCATAACATCACATATCTCATGTGAAGTAGATACTGAAGGAGAATGCCAGGGTGACGGCATGCCCGATGACAGCAGGGGGCTGTTCATTGCTTTGTGATGGAGCACTTTTCATCCACATGTTACGGATAAGATCCCTGGCAGGCCCTATTACCCCAGTGCCTCTCATCCCAGGCCAAGTGGGGAGCAGCCATCATGAGAGATAGGGAAAAAGAGAAGGAAAGAGAGACAGGACTAGGCTTTCATGCCAATGTCTATCCTTGGGAAGAAGTAGGGAGGTAGAACCGAGCTAGAATATTAGCTCCAGTTTGAGTTTAATATTAGCCATGCAATTTTTTTCATGAATGCCAGCCTGGCATTTATCTCACTCATTCTGTTTTAGTTTTTTTTAAATTCACAATTGCAATAAAAAGCAGGGAACTTTCCAACATCGCAAGACACAACCACAAACATCACAAGCTATATGTGATAAATAGAAACAAAACTAAAACATAAAGTAAAACAAAGAAAAGGTCAAAACATATAGGATGTGATGGGAGAATGCACTGAAATAATAGATAATCTGACATAGATGACCATAAAGCTTTTTTCTTCTGATTTGTTTTTAAAGGGATAGTTCATCAATTTTTTTTTAAAAATAAATAATAATTTACTCACCCTAATGACATCACAGATGTGACTTTCTTCTGCAGAACAAATATTTTTAGAAGAATATCTCAGCTCTGTAGGCCCACACATTGCAAGTGAAAGGTGACCAGAACTTTGAAGGTCCAAAAAGTATGTAAAGGCATAAAAGTAATCCATACGACTCCAGTGGTTAAATCCATGTCTTCAGAAGTGACATGATAGTTATGGGTGAGAAAAAGATCAATATTTAAGTCCTTTTTTTACTATAAAGCTCCATGTAAAGGATTTCAATGGTAAGGAGGAGGTGAGAACCGGCTTGACAATGTAAATTAGACATGTTGGAGAATTTAAAGGAAAAAATGACTTAATTGTTGATCTGGTTTTCACCCAAACCTATTATATCGCTTCTGAAGACATGGATTTAGCCACTGGAGTCGTATGGATTATTTTGATGCTGCCTTTATGTCCTTTTTCTGAGCTTAAAAGTTCTGGACACCATTCACTTGCATTGTATGGACCTACAGCGCTGAGATACTGTATTATTCTAAAAAGCTTTGTTTGCGTTCAGCTGAAGAAAGAAATTCATACATACCTGGGATGGCATAAATGTGAGGAAATGATGAGATAATTTTCTTTTTTGATTGAAAAAATGGGTAGAAAAATGGGGGCAAATTTTCACAAAATCACAAAATATTAATGAGGATCTGGGTAGTTGACACTATTTCCATTGACTTTTTTTAATTAACATATGTTTATATATATAAATATATATATATATATATATATATATATATATATAGAGTACAGGCCAAAAGTTTGGACACACCTTCTCATTCAATGCGTTTTCTTTATTTTCATGACTATTTACATTATAGATTCTCACTGAAGGCATCAAAACTATGAATGAACACATATGGAATCATGTACTTAACAAAAAAGTGTGAAATAACTGAAAACATATCTTATATTCTAGTTTCTTCAAAGTTGCCACCCTTTGCTCTGATTACTGCTTTGCACACTCTTGGCATTCTCTTGATGAGCTTCAATATGTAGTCACCTGAAATGGTTTTCCAACAGTCTTGAAGGAGTTCCCAGAGATGCTTAGCACTTGTTGGCCCTTTTGCCTTCACTCTGCGGTCCAGCTCACCCCAAACCATCTCGATTGGGTTCAGGTCCGGTGACTGTGGAGGCCAGGTCATCTGGCGCAGCACTCCATCACTCTCCTTCTTGGTCAAATAGTCCTTACACAGCCTGGAGGTGTGTTTGGGGTCATTGTCCTGTTGAAAAATAAATGATGGTCCAACTAAATGCAAACCGGATGGGATGGCATGTCGCTGCAGGATGCTGTGGTAGCCATGCTGGTTCAGTATGCCTTCAATTTTGAATAAATCCCAAACAGTATCAACGGCAAAGCACCCCCACACCATCACACCTCCTCCTCCATGCTTCACGGTGGGAACCAGGCATGTAGAATCCATCCGTTCACCTTTTCTGTCTCTCACAAAGACACGGCGGTTGGAACCAAAGAGCTCAAATTTGGACTCGTCAGACCAAAGCACAGATTTCCACTGGTCTAATGTCCATTCCTTGTGTTTCTTGGCCCAAACAAATCTCTTCTGCTTGTTGCCTCTCCATAGCAATGGTTTCCTAGCAGCTACTTGACCATGATGGCCTGATTCGCGCAGTCTCCTCTTAACAGTTGTTCTAGAGATGTGTCTGCTGCTAGAACTCTGTGTGGCATTCAGCTGGTCTCTAATCTGAGCTGCTGTTAACCTGCGATTTCTGAGGCTGGTGACTTGGATGAATTTATCCTCAGCAGCAGAGGTGACTCTTGGTCTTCCTTTCCTGGGGCGGTCCCTATGTGAGCCAGTTTCATTGTAGCGCTTGATGGTTTTTGCGACTGCACTTGGGGACACATTCAATTTTCCGGACTGACTGACCTTCATTTGTTAAAGTAATGATGGCCACTCGTTTCTCTTTACTTAGCTGATTGGTTCTTGCCATAATATGATTTCTAACAGTTGTTCATTAGGGCTGTCGGCTGTGTATCAACCTGACTTCTGCACAACACAACTGATGGTCCCAACCCCATTAATAAGGGAAAAAAGTCCACTATTTAACCCTGACAAGGCACACCTGTGAAGTGAAAACCATTTCAGGTGACTACCTATTGAAGCTCTTCAAGAGAATGCCAAGAGTGTTCAAAGCAGTAATCAGAGCAAAGGGTGGCAACTTTGAAGAAACTAGAATATAAGATATGTTTTCAGTTATTTCACACTTTTTTGTTAAGTACATGATTCCATATGTGTTCATTCATAGTTTTGATGCCTTCAGTGAGAATCTACAATGTAAATAGTCATGAAAATAAAGAAAACGCATTGAATGAGAAGGTGTGTCCAAACTTTTGGCCTGTACTGTATATTAGGGCGGCAATTGATTAAAATTTTTAATCAAATTAATTACATGGTGTCCTGATTAATTAATTGCGATTAATCGCATATACAAATATTTACTGAGAAAGCCCCTCATATAACAATAATTCAATATATAATAATGAAATAATGATACATAGTTATCTTTAAATATTTAAAAATTCTATATTTTTTTATTTTATATTATATATATTATATTATATATAAATAAAATAAAAACATTCAGATAATTAAACATTGCATTACATTCTTGTGGCAGAAGAGTTCATCAATAATAAGACAATACAAAAAGCGGCTTTAGAATACAATGTGTATTTTACTACCATATTATTGATCATAAGCCAATTATTGGCATACAGTTCACAGCAATCCATTTCACAAGTGAATTTGTCAATCAGTTCGAGATTTATTATGAGGACTTGTTTAAGGACCCGTCAATGTACACCTGCGTCAGACATGCTTGTGTTGCGTCTCGGGTGCGTTGCGGTTACTCACGGCACAGTTATTCACCTCAATCTGGGTGGTGGAGGACAAATCTCAGTTGCCTCCACTTCTGAGACCATCAATCCATGCATCTTGTCACGTTGCTCATTGTGCATGACACCGTGGAGACTCACATCATGTGGAGGCTCATGCTACTCTCCACGACCACGCACAACATTCCACGTGCCCCATTGAGCACGAGAACCCCTAATCGCAACCATGAGGAGGTAACCCCATGTGACTCTACCCTCCCTAGCAACTGTGCCAATTTGTTTGCTTAGGAGACCTGGCTAGAGTCACTCAGCATGTCCGGGATTCAAACTGTTGACTCCATGGGTGGTAGTCAGCATCATTACTCACTGAGCTACCCAGGCCCCCAACAATAAGATATGTTACATTTTTTATGAATGTTTTTAAGAGTTAAATTCAGGTCCTTTTTTTTGCTTTCGCCTTGGCATTTTTTATACTCTTTTTGCCTTATTAGGTCAAGTAGACCCACAGTGTGATAAAAACATTTTTAAAAGTACAAATATCCAGTATAGTTTCTTAGCTAATGTGAGGCCATTATATTGCATTCATAATAATGAAAAAGGAATTTGAATTGTGTGTGTGTGGTCTTCCAGAGCCAGTGTCAGCAGGAACTGGATCGTGTCTTGGAGGAGATCTCCAGAATGAGTTTCCATGACAACAAGGGACCATTGGAGAATCTTTATGACCTGAAGTTTCCCAACTGTGACAAGACAGGACAGTACAACCTGAAGCAGGTAAACGTCTATATGCCCAATACTTACACTTAACAGCAAAACATAATAACTGATGTGTGTCATTTTATCAATCCCTTTATCATCGGTAAAAAAAGAGAGACTCACGTCACCCTTAAAAGAAACAAAACTGAGAAGTTCATTAAGTCTCTTCAGCAATAAAAGAGAAACCTCTGAGAAATAAAAATTTCCCCTGGTTTCACACTACTGAAATAATATTTCTGTATCTGGAGATCTGGGGATCTGAGACAAGGCATCTGGAGCTAAACCAGGACAAACATGTCGTGGAGATGCAAACAAGTATGTTGTTTTGAAAAATCCTGTTCCCAGGGCTCAAAACACTGCACATCAGCACATTTAATTGTGTTGTAATCATCATGTTCCTCTTATAATTACTGTAACTGTCAGTTTTTGTTCTTTCTCATTGGGGGACAAAATTGAAAATCTGTTTTTTGCCTATTTTGGGTCTCAGCATCAGCACATTGTCCAGTTCAATTATGACCTCATTTTGGGAGTACTCAGTAGGGGTCAATGAGACATGCTGGGCCCAATGATGCGGGAGGGCTGTTTTGGGGGCACCACCTCGCCTCCACCCCATCCTCGCCCAAGAGCTTCATTAAATCCCCCTATGCTTTTTTCCTACCCGTGTTGAGGAAGCTACTTTGAAACTGTAGCTTGACAAGCTACAAGCTACAGTCAAGTTACTCGTTTGAAAAAGTAGTTAGCTACACTACAAGCTTTGAGCAAAAAGTACACTGACATAAATGATTATTTGGCTCAACAAACATAGCATATGAGAATAAATAGCTTCTACTCAGAACAACATATTTATAAAATGTTGTTTATTATGTGTACAAAACAAAATCTCAATGTTAAGGTGAATTTAGAATAATAAAATAAACAATAATTGTGAATTCCTTGAATTTCTTTGGCTTAAAAATCCATAAAACTGAGGTTGTGGGAAATAGTTTTCTTTGGCAAATTTGGATACCGTTCAATCCATTTCCTTTTTCCTTGCACATATGAATGTGCATAATTGAAGTGAAGCTTTATCTGCTCTTCTTTGGGTAATCAATTTTAATGACTGACAATAGTCATTATTTTCTTTTGAGCCAATTTGACCTTAAGTAAATAATGTTGAATGAACTGATACATACAGTGTTGTGTCTATGCAAGAATACACAAATTGTGATTAAAGCACACATAATATTCAGTTGAGGTGGTTTGGGCATCTGGTAAGGATGCCCCCTGGGCGCCTCCCTAGGGAGGTGTTTCAGGCACGTCCAGCTGGGAGGAGGCCTCGGGGAAGACCCAGGACTAGGTGGACAGATTACATCTCCACACTGGCCTGGGAACGCCTCAGGGTCCCCCAGTCAGAACTGGTGAATGTGGCTCGGGATAGGGAAATTTGGGGCCCCCTGCTGGAGCTGCTGCCCTTGCGACCCGACTTCAGATAAGCGGTTGAAGATTGATGAATGGATGGAATAATATTAAGTGCACAATATACATGATGCAATAGTGGCAATCTAGTAGCATATAGCCCTTTTTTAAATTATTACAGCGATGCAGCCTTGAACACCTTATTTTTTCTGAATTTAGCCCCCAATAGAAAATGACATCTTATTCGATGACTTCAAATTAAACTGATGGATTGCAGTGAAAAAAATGCTATTGCTGACATCCAAAGTCAGAGATGCAATCTTTACTTTAGATTGTCCTGACCTTGTACATGCTCAACCTGTTAATCTCACGGCTTTGTAAATTTTCTGGTAATATTACGACTACTCATATGGGGAATTTGCCAGAGCAATGAAAACATTACTTCTTACATCTTGATGTAATCCTTATGATCATGCAGGGTGTTTTCATTAGCTGAATGGGAGACTAAATACTATTAAAGTGTGACGAGGCTCGCGCTGCGCTTGCAAGCCATTCACGTTTCATGAGCCAAACAACTATTTAGCCCTTTTTGGTGAATTGCACTTGCTAAATCCTAAAACTTTATTTCTATATTTAATTGAGATTTTGAATAGACTCAGATATTTGAACCACACGATGTGGGTTAATTTTTTCTCTTTTAATCATTTAATGCAATTATGAATGTTACCATGGCTTAAGGAGGGTGTACCTGTATGCAAACTCTCCTTGATTAATAGAGGTGTTTTCCTTATTACATCATTACAAGTTGCTCTGAAAGCAAAAAGAAACAAATGAAACATGGAATGTTGGCTGTCATATGTGCAGCCTGACCGAATCAAAGCGGGCGCATTTACTCCTGTCTTGTGATGCGCAAATGGCTTGCACGAGTCTGTTGGGTATACTGCAGTCTCCTCTCATTTAACTTTTTGTTTAGTCTCCCATTCAGCTCATTGAAACACTGTGTGATCATGAGGAAGGATTACATAAAGATGTAGATTGGAATGCAGGTGCAGAATTTATATAAATAAAATATTCTACTCCTCTCTCGCCATTGCTGGCATGTTAGTGATTACACCTGCCATATGTTGCCAACCCCTGGTGTAGCATAACGCGGTAAATTCCTTACATTTAGTTGGGACTGTGTCTTGTCGACACTATCATGGCATATCACGGACAAATGTCTTATTCACACAAGGCTTTCTGTATGCTCTATAAATTTACGGTGGCTCATGAACAGAAAGCATAAGGAGTCAATCCTGATATTGTGCCATTGACTTTCTTGATGGCTAATTGGATTAGTTTAGCATTTTGCATATTGAAGAGGAATCTGAGTGTTTCCTATCATAACGTGTGGTAAGTTAACATTACCAGTGTTGTGTGGTTAGTTTGTACGTGTATGAACAGTGAAGGATAGCTCTGGTTTAAAGTAGTGTTGGGTACTTTATCTATGAGATAAAACAATTTGATATTTTCCTATAGTTGTTGGATGTGTTAGTGGTGTATTGTAAGAACAGTTCAAACTATGTCAGACACAAATAAGGGGTAGTAACAGTTAAGTGTTGTTTTCAGTGAATATGGGCAACTAGTGAAGTGTAATTAAATTTATTTTCAATTTGTCAGGATTGACACCATACACCTGTTTTATGTGGTACAGTTGAACTGCTTACCACAGATGCCTCAAAGGCATGCTTGGGGGGGGTAGGTGGTGACGTTTACTTGGCGCTTCTTTCTGCTATTTATTTCCAGATGTGGTTGCGTTTGGTTGCTGGAATTTGGATTGCATTGATAAAAACATAGAGAGAGTATTAGCATGAGGGTAGACTAGGGAGAACACACAAAATCTGGTTAATGATTAGAGATTTTAAGATGACTCTTATATATGACAAATATTTTAAACAGAATTATCGTTGGTTCAACAGAATTTTAACCAGAATTATCGTTGGTTCAAAAGTCATCGGGAGAAAAGAGAATTTAAAATGAAATGGAAAATAAACAACGACTAAATGAACAAAATCCTCCAATACATTTTCTGCTGTAATGCTTAATGGCAATATCAGGGATTCTGATTGAGGCTTGGTGCTCATTGACTCTGATTGTGTACCAGAACATTTTTGGAGGGATTTTGTCAATTTAAAATTCCACAGTGTGGAAGTGGATTTAGTCTTATACTGTGGGGCCTGGGGGTTGAGTTGATACTACTCTGGTGGGGGCCCTCCACGTGAGACAGATCACCTCAATGCCCAACACACAAAAGGGAAATAAAATAAAACAGCCAATAAGTAATTAAAATAAGATGGAAACTGATGGTTGGTAGGTATTAATAGGAATGATAGGCAGCGGTATGTTTTCTGCAAACTTACACTGCTTCAGACTTATTATTATCTAAAGTAGTTAAGCCTTAAGCAATAGATGAGTGCTAAAAGAAGCAATGGGAAGAAAATAGCTATTTTTATTGACACTCTGTAAAGCGGGTTAAGATGGGCAAGGAGGAGGCGAGAACCGGCTTGTCAACATAAATAATGTTTAATGAGAACTTAAACCAAAACACTCAAACATAAACAGCCACCCATAATTTTCTCTCTCTCTCGAACCGCCTTTATCCCTCGCGCGCCCCATCAGGCCGATTGTTGACCGGGCGTGCGACATTCTAGCCCGACCCCGCCCTCCACTCCACACTCCTCCCAGCGTTACCTCAGGCTGGGGTGCCACCGGCATGACATACACCCCCCCCCCCCCTCCTCTTTCCCTGGGGAGGGGCGTGCTTTGGGACCCGTCTGGCGAGGGAAAAGGCCAACACGGTGCGAAAGAGAGAGAGAGGAGAGAGAGAAAAAGCTCACTCACTGGTTCTCTGATGTACCGTCGCATGGCCCTCGAACACTCCTCCACACTCTCCAGCGTATGACAGCCGCTCCTCTCCGGGCGAACCGGAGTCAAACCTCCGACCCCAGCGGACAGAATGCCCCTCCGCTTTTCTAGCAGCACGTGGGGACACTTCTCCGCCCCTGGCAGCGGCCCTACCGCACCAGGTGGTCGGGGAGTTGCTTCCCTACTTCCCTCGCGGACGGCGGTCTTCCCTCGACCCCTCCACGTCTCTGGGGATGGCAGGGCACTCCTCCGCCCCCGGCAGGGGCTCCCTCGCTCCAGGCGGTTGGGGAATCCAGTCCCCACTCGCCCCACGTCCGGGCGGTCGGTCTACTCCTTCACCCGGCAGATGGCAGCGGTGCTCCCCTGGGTGGACGGCAGTGTTGAGGAGTCTGCGACGGGCATCACTCCTCCCTCCCGGGTTTCGGTACCAATGTAAAGCGGGTTAAAATGGGCAAGAAGGAGGCGAGAACCGGCTTGTCAACATAAATAATGTTTAATGAGAACTTAAACCAAAACACTCAAATATAAACACATACAGGGCAGCCACCCATAATTTTCTCTCTCTCTCCAACCGTCGTCACCGGCCGCCTTTATCCCTCGCACGCCCCATCAGGCCGATTGGGGACCGGGTGTGTGACATTCTAGCCTCCACACACTCCAATTCAACCTAATTTACATTTAACTCAATTGTTACTTGAGAACCAGTATTTTTGTAATATGAGGTAATGGAGAAAGAGACATTTTTATAAAATGCATAATGAGAGAGGGAGAGAGCAAGGATGTGTGCAAAGTTTGAGAAGTTAAAAGGTTTAATCTCTTCCAATTTGTATAAACACAAGAAGTATTTTACTCTTACAGGCCATATGATGCTAACCACTAGCTTTTGATGCTATGGTTTAGTATAGACTTTCAATACAAGTCCGCTAATTCAAGTTAGATTGGCTAAACTGCTATGTTTACAATATGATGTCGGCAGATTGCGCATGGAGGTGAGTTGCCCCCGAAACTGTTTCCTTGGACTTCCAGTAAACTCCACCACTACCACTGATTTATGAGTTTCATTAACATGAATGAAAACACAGTTTCAGCTAATCACATGAACGTCAATACACAATACACAATTAACAGCCATCACGTTCAGCTCATTGTAACTCAACGTGGCACTTGCAATTTCAATTCATTCAAGGGGAAACTTAACGGACAACTAAAACAGCACGCTTGGCCATTTGCAGCGTGGCATTTATCACTCTAGTTTATCTATCATATATTTATCATATATTTCATTTATTTATCACTCTACTCTATTAAAGAGCATTTCTTAAGCAATGCACGTTACAAACAACCCACGTAATTCTTTTATGGAGTAGCGCTTATACATTCAACTCGTTCAGAGTGATATTAATCTATATTTAAGTGGCAAGTTCATTGCGGCTGTTTAAACAACAGCATCATTTGATCAGAGCGCATTTTCGTGTCAGTTTCTGGTTACACAGCAGGGTCTATCCACTGACGTACACAGATCTACTGCAAAGCTCTAGCGTGATCAAACCTTTACACTCCCGTTCAAAAGTACATTTCGGACAATGATGCACATTGTAACACAAGTAATTTTCAAATTCGGTCAGCAAGCAGGCACAGTAATGCAAGTATCTAGTGTAAGGCGGGTGCCAGCGAGTCTGGGCTATTCCTCGACAAGACAAAAGGCTCTCATGAGAATTAACATTTGAACTATCTCTTGCAAATGTAACAGCAACATCCGAGATGCAACAAACTGTGCAGCTAACACCTCCCTTCTACAGTCTCATCATCTGCCCCTACTCCCCCCTTCTCCTCCTCACATAAAGCTCACTAAAAACCTATGCAATGTGAAGTGTGTACAAAAAGTAACTATAACATGTTTGGTATCATTTAAAGTGTCTCAGTGCGCCTGGTAAACTGGTCTCATCCTCCCAGCCATATTGAAAAGCAAAAAGAAGTTATAAAATATAAGAGATGTGGTGTGCCCCTTAAAGGTGTGCCCTCCCTCAGATACAGGAACCCCCTCAATAGGGGACCAAAATCTAATTATAATGACAGACACCACCATTTGGTTTGCATATTGAATTATTTGGGTATTTAAGGAGATGTGGCACATTGTTCGTGGTTCTCTGTAGTCAGACGATCCCACACAGTTTACTGTGTGTAATTTATATCAGGTAACTGCGATGAACTTATTATGTTACCTGGTCAATAAATTGTAAACATTTGATATTATTCTGATTGACTCTGAAATTGTTTTTCCCAAACAGATTAAACGATTCGTATGTTACTGCAAGTCTGCGTGAGATTAGTGACGACTAATATTTGGCATCAATTCAAGTGTACTTGATTTGCAAAGACAAAAAGGGAATCTCCGTTTAGAACAGCAAATGCTGCTTGACCAATCTAAATTCGGGTGTGTCTTACCTCTGTTTGAATTTTATGTTTCTCCAGATAAGTGTATGCGGGAAACCACGCATGGCCAATCCAAAGCTATTACAAGAGAAGTTATGTTGGTCAACTTACATCTGTAATAGTGGCCGTGACCTCTACTGAAGAAAACGTTAAGTTAAATTCAAGTGTATGCAATTCCATGGGGGCTATACTGACGTATCTTTGATTGTGTATACGTGAATGTGACCGATCTCAGGTATATAGCAATTACCTCTGTTTGATGATCCAATACTGGCCGCTTGTGATCGTGAGACCCGCAGTGTAGAGAAAAACACGCGAGGACCTCAAAGCGACATAGTTTCTTAATCTGAATGGGTAAAATATAATTAAAGGAGTTAAAAAGAATAATCAAACATTTGCTCACTTATAATGATGCTCAGATATCATTAAAACTTTTTTCATTTATGGAGTCAGATGAAACAACGAGGTAATACATAAGAGAAAACGTATTTCAGTTTATCTTGTTGTGTTGCGTAAAAGAAAGACAGTAATGCGCAGAGACCTTCACCCGTATTATTGGAGATGCCATTGGACCGATAAACGGGCTTACACTAGCTATAAAATAAGGTTATTTAGGAAGTGGTAGAGGAACATCGCTCATCTCTTCCCCTTACTGCACTGCGTGGAGAATTCTCATCCTGACTGGGGAAAATTTGAATTTCCTTTCTTGGAGTTTTCACTTTAACTGGAACTTTAGTCAATAAATTGCGACTGGGTTTGCTTCAACAGAGAGTTAAATTCTGTTCCTGTGCTCTTTCCATGAGTGCTGAAGTCAGTGTTAGACCATTCTTTCATAACAGGGAGGCAAATAAGAGCTCTTGTTTGCAACAAGCCAACTTACAATACATACGTCACAGATGCAACACTTTAGACTAGTTTAATGTTTTTCTGATATGTTATCTGGATTCAAAGAAAAGAATGACTTTGTGGTAAAAGACAAATAACTTGTTTAGATTCTGCCTTCATTCTCCATCAATAATAGGTAGGAAATGAGCAGGGTATATTTACAACTGCCAGCATTCATTACCAATAATATGTAAGAATTTTATATGTAAATTAGTTTAGGAATCTTGGCTGCATTTGACCACCATTACAGTATATGAAAGATAATTGACAAATGATCAGATTAGAAATCTGAATAAAAATTCTCCACCAATAAAATATGTACAATTATTAATTCTGGGAATATTGAAAGATTTAAGAAGCATGTCTGATGTTGATATGATGAATCTGTTAACTCTTTAGAGTAATACTATTATCATGGCCATCAAAATAATATCACAAATATGTTGAAATGTTGTTTGAGCACAGAGCTTAAACCTTTATGAATCAATTGAGTAGATTATTTATCAAAATATACCACAGTCAAATCCTCTTTGAATACAAACAAGACTTTATTTCTACATAAAAAGTAAACTAATACACATAGACAAACATACAAACAGGTTGGTGAAAGAGGTGTAACATAAGGTGAATGGAAATTACCTGTAACAGAGAAAATAGAAATATCTGGTGTCTCTATGCCAAGCCCTGATAACCATCAATACTTAATTTATTATACCTCAATTTACAGTCGGGTAACCTGAAGTATTTAAATAAAACACCAGCACTTTCTAGCAAAAGTCTGGAGGTGTACTTGCATTTTGTTGCATTGCATTTCTTTGTGTTGCTTTGGTTCTTTGGCTCTGTGGCTGGATCGGGAGAAATTAATGATTGTTCTCTGTCTATGTTTTTCGATGTCAGATGGTTCGTTGCTGGAATGATAAGGTGGGGCTTTGAAGTGAGGCCTCCCGCAAGGGAGACTCGCGAACCCCATCATGTAACTTGTAGTGTAGAGAAGAGAACTTTTTCTTTTTTTTTGAGGAGGGGTTTGTCTGTTTTTTTATGTTTTATTTTTATCCAGCTAAAGAGAGTTTCCAAAAGTTCAGATCCAATAAGATTCTGTTCAATCTCTCTCTTGGATGAATTTTAGCATGTGAGGATTATACTGACCATCACATCTGCCCTTTAGAATTGAGGGTCTCCTTGCTGAGATGGCTGTATCAGTCATGTGATGACCATTAACAAGAGGTTTTTCTGATCTTAACACAGAAAATAGAAGGGGATGTAAAATGCATCTTTGTGATATCCTCGACATGTTTCCTTTGTTCGGTGACAGTTACATTGGCTAGATCCAGGTCAGCTCAGGTTAATTACTGGCTTCTTAATGCTTAGATTAATTTCCTGGAATTATTGGCCATCTTGGAGTAATTCTGTCTCAATTCTTCTTAATTTCCTTCTGCCTGGCTAGTCAAATCCTAAACATTCTAGAATTGGACTATGCCGGAACTGGCGTATGTTTCACACTTTAGATTCAAAAGAGTCGGCTCATTATAGTAATTTGTTAGGGAATCGGACTTTGCTGGAAGCACTGATTGTTTTGCACGGTAGATTGGAAAGAACTGGCTTATTAGAGTCATTAGTTCGATAATCAGACTATACCAGATGCGCTGCATGTTTTGCATTTTAGATTCAAATGAACCGGCTCATTAGAGTCATTCATTCGGGAATAGGACTATACCGGAAGTGTCGTATGTTTTGTGGTTTAGATTCAAAGGAGCTGGCTCATTAGAGTAATTTGTTGGAGATTTTGACTCTGCTGGAAGTGCTGCATGTTTTGCACTGTAGATTCTAAAGAACCGGCTCATTAGAATCAGTCTTTCCAGAATTGGACTATGCCAGAACCGGCATATGTTTCAAGCTATAGATTCATAAGAGCTGGATCATAAGAATAATTTGTTTGGGAATCAGAATACACTGGTAGCACTGTGTGTTTTAAGCTGTAGACTCAGTAGTGGGCAGCACTGTTTCTGAAATGCACTGCTGAAAACACTGTCAAGAGTATTTACAGTACGTACTGTGTTTCATATGTATCGGCAGCAAATTGCATGGACAGGAACCATTGATGGAACCGGAAGCCATGAAAATCTTACAATTCCTGTATATTTTTAAAGAATAGAACCAGTTGTGAAAAATGCACATTACATGCACTTTTTCATTCATACTTAAACAATAATTTGTCTATTTTATGTCATGTAAACTACTAACAGACCTAGAAAATGGACCCTTTTCACATTTCCGGGTTTGTAGAGCAGAAGTAGAATCATAGCAGTGTAAAGTTGAATGACGGTGAATGAGAGGCCACAGCAAATTAAATGTTTGCTTACCCATTTGTTCCAACAGCAAAAGGAATTATCAACAGTTGCACTTTCACAGATTTGCAAAACAAAATAAAAATAAAGAGCGCTGAAAAACTGCTGTAAGAAGAGAGCAATAGTCAACATTTTCTGTCACTCCCTCTCAGCTGTGTTAGACACCTCATCGCAGTAGTGTTATCTCGATTTTTTAAATGTATTCCAGGGTAATATAATACAAAGTGACAAAACAGCGTGATTATTTGAGTTACCGTAGACTTTGTCAGTTCGAACCAGTCTGGCCATTCTCTGTTGACCTCACTCATCAACAAGGCATTTCTGTCCACAGAAATGCTGCTCAGTGGATGTTTGATGTTTGATGTTTTGTGGCACAATTATGAGTAAATTCTAGAGACTGTTGTGTGTAAAAATCCCAGGAGATCAGCAGTTACAGAAATACTCAAACCAGCCCACCTAGCACCAACAATCATGCTACTCTCCAAATCACTGAGATCATTTTTTTCCCCATTCTGATGGTTGATGTGAACATTAACTGAAGCTCCTGACCCATATCTTATGCACTGCACTGCTGCCACACGATTGGCTGATTAGATAATCGCATGGATGATTGTTGGTGCCAGACGGGCTGGTTTGAGTATTTCTGTAACTGCTGATCTCAATAGGAAAAAGTATTTTAACATCACCCAAATACTGTTTCCAACACCCACCGTTAACCCACCCCTCTCATATTCATCCTTTTTTTTGTGTTCCAGTGCCACATGTCCACCCACGGACAAAGGGGCGAGTGTTGGTGTGTCAACCCTTACACTGGTAAACAGATACCCTCATCCCCCAAAGTGAGGGGGGACCCTAACTGCAGCCAATACTACGGTGGTCCAGAGCTGGAGCCACCAGCCACCCAGCAGAAATAGACGCACTCTCGCTCCAGAGGAGATGCCCTGGTCGCAAACGAAGAGAGCGAGTGGAAGAGCGGTGTGCATGTGTGTAATTCTGTATGTGTGTGTTTTCCAAATAGTATCATCTGTATTGTCAATAGCAGTGTGGAACAAGTCACATGCCAGCAAAGACAAGTCAAGGACACATAGTTAAAGCTCTCATCTCTCAAATCCAGATAACTTTGCGCTAAATTTAACTCTGAGTGATTTTTTTTTTCTGCCTATTTTTAGGCTTGTCCTGTGTCTTTTAATCTTGTGACTGAATTTGGTAGTAGTGACATTTCATGGTGTCTCTTTAACAGCAAACACAGCTGTTTAGTGTAAAGTCACGTCCTTTGTCCATTTAGTCTCCCTTTTGTTTTTGGAGACCCAATAAAAATTTTACACTGTCTCTTGTCGCCAGAAACAAAACAACACCAACTGCGGAAACACAAATGGCAGAATGTTTTCAGGTGCATTAGCAGAGAGAGAGAGAGAGAGAGAGTGAGAGAGAGAGAGAGAGAAGAGCTGTTTTTACAATTGCAAGAAATATAAAAGTATCTGTTCGGGGAGAGACTTTATCCAAAAGAAGACAAAAAGAAAAAAAGAAAAAAAAAAAAAAAAAAAAAAAAAATCGCACATTTTTAATATCTCAGTTATTTCTCCTAGACGGCAATGAGATTAAATAGAGAACAAATCGAGAAATTTGCTGAAATCTCCTGATTCATAAATTTTTTGTCTGAGATAAAACCCAATTATTGTGTCTTAGACTGTGCTCAGATTTGCCAAGATACCAAAGTCTGAAAATTTTAATACAATTCTTTCAAAACCAAATGATCTGAGCCATGCTATCACATTAAGTTCATTAAGTTCACCCAACTTTTTCTGTCATCATTTACTCACCCTCATGTTGTTTCAAACCTGTATGACTTTCCTTCCTTCCTTTGTGGAGCACAAAAGGAAATTTTAGGAAAAATGTTAGGGACAGACAGCCTCACTCATTATTAGGGCTGTTTATTGATATAGACTTCCTGATTCGATTCCGATTCACAAACTCTTAATTTGATTCCAATTTTGGTTCCATATCGATTCAATATTGATTCACATGGGTACATTTCAGTTAAAAGTCACATGAAAGAACTTCTCTCCCAGCTAATGCTGTTCATTCTAAAGGGTACCTTCTAACTAGGTACATTATGAAAATATTAATTTTAATAAATATATTGTATTAGTTTTTCATAATTTGTGTAACATTTTAGCTTTTTAAAAAGAAGAACAAATACAGATATTCCATCAGTAAATATGATATTATATTGCATATGTTCTAATTTTATTACATATTGTATCGTTTAATGCTCAGTTTATACCATTAAAATTATTTACATTGATTTGTAGAAAATGTGCTCAAAATTAGTACTGTCTCTTGTGATGTTAATTATTATGATTATTATGTTATTTTTTTGTAAAGAACAGTAAGGATATTAAAAGAGACAGTATTCATTGACGAATGGAATGCGTGGATCTTGTCTTTGGAAACACATTTCAAAAACCAGTCAAACCAAACTTTTACTCTCAACACGCAGTGAGAGGATCACGCCGCTGAACATCTACCCTACTATACTACACAATCACTGCTGAGTTCAATCTGTTTACCAGACAATCTATGTAATAGAGGGTTGCTTATAGATTAAAAGATCATTCTTGGGATTTAAGAATCAATATCAAGATTGTTCAAAGGAAGATCGCGATGCATCATAAAAATCAATATTTTTACCCAGTCCTACTCACCATTCACTTTCATTGCATGGAAAAAATACACAATGAGAGTGAATGATGACTGAGACTATTGATCCCCAACATTATGCGTAACATCTCCTTTTGTGCTCATTGGAAGAAATAAAGTCTGGTTTGGAACACCATGAGGGTGAGTAAAGGATGATAGTATTTTCATTTTGGAGCATAAACTATCCCTCAAACAAAACACCAGAACATCATTATTTCTTAAGAGTTATGAAAGAAAATGTAAACAATAATATATTGCTCTTGGTTGTTAGCGATTCACCTCTGCACTCTCTTTGCCTCCAAACCAAGTGTTTAGAATGAAGGTGGTGTGTGTGTGTTGTAGAGTGGGTATCAGATATTACTAATGATGTGCTGACAGAAGGCTAGATTAGGACACAGGACTGACATTGGCAAATGTGATATAAAGTTGGTTAAGAGCCTATAAATAAACAGGTTTGCCTGCAGTGCCAGTGGGCTATGCCTCACCTTGCTGCTTACTGGGGGTTTGTTGGGGGTTGATGAGGGTGAGTTTACCCGACAGAAGGGTTGAATGGGGTAGGACGAAGAGCCCTGTGAAGGAATGCCAAGTAGCACATAGGTTTAGTGAGCTAGTTGCTAGTTTAACTTTATTTGACAAAATATACTGTACGCTGAGGGATGTTCAGCTGAAATAAGGCACTTTCCAGGAGTAGGGTACAAATTGGTGTAGGTCTTTTTTTTTCTTCTTTTTTTAAAAATTCCAAACAAGCTGTTTGTAATTTTTCAAATTATTCAAAAAGTGTGAAAATATTATTTTATAGTAGGCCTAAAGTGCTAGGTATGACATTGGACAGATCAGTCAACCATTTTATTTATATATATATATATATATATATATATATATATATATATATATATATATATATATTTATATTAAAACTGTAATTTGGTAATGGGGTTGCAAAAATTGCAAACCTCATTTAAAGTAATAGAAATTAAAATGGCTTATATAATATTTATTTTGACCTCATGAGGTGGACGAACATAATTTTGTGAAGGTTAAGCACCCCCTGTCACTGGCCCTTTGTTGTAAAAAAAAACAAAAAAAACCTCTTTTGTACCCTAATTTTGGAAAGTGTCATTTTTATCGGCAGCCGTATCATCCCTTGGTCATATTTGTATTCAGTCTTTAACATAATATGTCTATCTCTCCCTTTTTCTCCCTTCTCTATCTCACTCTCTCTCTCTGTGCACATTGAAATGAACAGCTCAATACAGAAATAGAAGTTGATTAAGCTTTAGCATTGATCCTAATCTGTTAGACAGTGTTCAGCTCCAGCCCTCCATCCCAGTGTTTGCTTTTATGGACTACTCTTTTAAGATATATTAATAGATTAACCTTCAGTATCTCTCACAGTATTACCACATCTCGCTCATCTTTTAAAGAGACTTTAATGCATTTTTGTTATTTAGTTAGCATCATGCTAACCGCTGCTACAGACTGGCTCTCCACAATCACACAGCCTCCTTGCATGTGATTTTATTGCCTCACGGATAGATTTGCTGAGACACGACCTACAAGTTTTCTGTTTGTTTCCAAAATAGATCGCTGCCCACCCTCCGGTGGTACAGTAAATTTTACGGTAGCTCGAGTTTGGCCTAGTTTGAAAACAGTGCGAAACCAATCCCTGTGGTTTTTGGGCATATTGATTTGCCAGAGCAGTTCCAATGCGATGGAAGGGTTCATGAATTTGTGTGTGTTGTGTGTGTATTTGTGTGCATTTCAAAGCTGTGCCATGCCAGAAGCCAGAGGGACAGTGGGAAGGATTGCTCGCCATCTGGTGCCGTGTAAAACTTTCAGAGTCGGTCTCTGCATTTGGAGAGTCTCACACAAATGACAAGGGGAATTTCTTGAGCAAATTCAAACACCATGTGCAATGCCAGAATCTCACATGCCTGTTTTCCCCCTGTATTTCATTGCGTGTCCAGTGTGTCAGGAGGTGTGGCGGTATTAAATAACATACAATACTCAAACCATTCTAAACACAGCATGCTCCTTGTATTTTCAGACATGCGAATGGTGCATGCACTGAATTTGTCAAACTGCAATGAAAAAAGCCAGCAATGCATGCGCAATAGACATTGGTTTTAAATCCTTGTAATAAAATCCAGCATGATTAAATGTATGACCTTTCAGACCTATGACTCATTTGTTGGGATTTTTATGATTGTTTTTTCATATGTTTGTTTATATGTTGTCCCATTAATGTTTTCCATGAATCCCAAGATCATCCAGAAATGTTGTATAAGTAGTAATTTACTGGATGTCATCTTTTCACACAGTCCCACAGTCATTGGAAAACCTGTGAAAATCATGTCAATTTATATAGTAGACATATGTTTTACTGTAAAGTTTAGCTGTAAAATATTTAATTGGATATAAATGGCACTTTCTCTATAATATTTGTAAATTATGTCTTAAAAATCCTTATGCAGTATACATGGGCGACTTGGAAAGTCATGGAAATCATTGGTTAAAAGGTGTAGGAAAGTCGCAGATAAAATCATAAATACATAATTTGCCATCGTCTGCCACCTTTGGCACCTTAAGGCAAGATTATCCCCAAGCAAACTTTAAAATTGCGCCTGTGCTATAACAAATAGTGGATGGCTGGCAGTAGAATCAAGATCATTGTCTCTTCACATGCTTTTTTTTTGTTTTTGTATGAATAGATTTTGGGCAATTTCTTATTGAGATAATGGACCTTGGCAAAGCATATCATTCCTGTTCTGTTCTGTCTACAGAAGAGATTATATGTGAGAGATCCATCTTTAGCTTCCCCTGGTGGTTTTTATCTGCTTTAATTATATCTGTGTTGGCAATCTTTCCTCAAATGAAATCCGAATGTGAGCGAATCTCAAGAAAATTACTCCAACATACTGTAGCAGTGAACAATGTCTCGCCTCATGCAGGGACCAGCAGGGGATGAAACTCTAAACTCTAATCATTGTGTTCTCCAGCAAAAGAGTGGTGTGGAGAGCCACATGTTGTGATAAGACAGAGCCATCTATAGTTGTTCAACCTATTACACGATAAAAGGGACGTGAGTGCTTTGAAGTCTGAAACGCAGTTGTCAGTTTCTTTGAAGGCAATAGTAATTGTCATGTTCACTGCCCCACAAATCAAATCCCCAACATGTGTTCCTCTCTGGGTCTGTTGCACTTTCCCATCCAAATGAACGCTGCCCAGCTGCGGATGAAGTGGGACCATCCTGATCTGTCACATCTGGATTTTGTAAATCTCGGTTATCCCAGGAAGAACTTTACCTGTCTGTTCGCCATAGTGGTTACCTTAAGGCTATGAACAAATACTAAAGTCTCGTCAAACCCCCACCGCTTTGCCCAACATTATTGCAAGGAACACGTGATGCGTTACTCTAAGAACAATCCAGTGCTCTGAATATGTGTTTATTTCAAACTTAAGCCTGTTTGACACTGTACACATTTTTTTCAGGACCTATATTAACAGGTTACAACCTTCACACTACCCTTGTGAGATATTTCTGCAGTGCTAAAAATAGAAAATGATAAATGTATTTATTAACATGATCTTTCGTATGATTGGATTTTAACAAGCAGCATGAAATTTTAAGGTTAAAAAAGGACCCAAAAGAATAATAAATTTAGCCAAAGCAACCTGTGGCAAGGAGAAGGGCGGGGCTGGGCCGTGACAACGCATGCCCGGCCCCTAATCAGGCTAATCAAGCCGACAAGAGGGGTAAAGGCGGCTGGAGGCAGCTGTTCAGGAGAGAGAGAGCTGCAGGCAGCTGCCCTGTATGCGTTTGTGTTGTACTGTATGTCTTTTGATTTAAGTTAATCATTAAATTATTATTTATATTGTCAAGCTGGTTCTCGCCTCTTCCTTTACCATTTACCCTGTTACATTGGTGCTGAAAACCCAGGAAGGAGGAGGGATGCAGCGTAGTAGAGTCCTCGCCACTACCATCCACCCCAAATTAGCAGTCACGGCCATCCACCGAGGGACTGAGGAGCCCGGCCGCCTGAATGTGGAGGAATTACTGCTGACTGCGAGGGGAGGAGGGGCTCCCTACCGAATGCGGGAGAACCGCTGCCATGGGTGGAGGAGACCCCTACCCACCTAACAGGGAACGTTCCAACAACTTTGGCTAACATTATTTAAAGGTTTGGGGGGAAAAAAAATTATATAAAACGTTAATGGAACATCCTTATAACGTTATTAACCTTAAAAAACGTTCTACTAATGTTAAGAAAACTGGACATTTTCATGTTCCCACAACCAAATACTAACGTTAGGAAAACGTTCTTAGAACATAAAATTGTTAGCTGGGTACCATTCACCAAAACGCTGTGGGGCATTCTGTCCACCAGGGGCTGGAGAAATGCCTCCAATCCACCCGGGTAGGAGTGGCTGTCATCCACTAGAGGGTGGAGGAGTGATCGAGGACCAGGCCACGGCATATCAGAGAACCAGCGAGTAAGTTTTTTTTCTCTCTCTCTCTCTAACTGTCACTCCGTGTTTGGCTTTCCCTCTCTTTTTTTTGTTGTTGTTTTTCCCTCCCCTTTGTTTTTAGTTCTGAGCCCAAAACTTGACATTTCAAGAAATGTTTAATAAGACATCTTGATATTTTCAGTAATGATGCCATTAGTGTTTTATGGTGTGTAATTTAATTTAAAATCAAAAAAAGATCTGGAATACGATCCAAAGACTGCTTTTATGATACGTTCGGGTCCATTTTCCCTCCTTTTATGTTTGGGTAATTTTTGACCAGTTTAAGAGGTATAGACTGTGAAAAACTAATCTTAATTTTGTATTTGGTCAACATACCTTTGGATTCTCAAACAATGGATAAGTAAAATAAATAAATAAATAAATTAAAAAATATATATATATATATATATATATACAAAATTTTATGAAACTTGTGTCAGGGCATTTTGGATGATACTTTGGTGTTGCTAGGTGGTTGCTAGGGCACTACTAAATGGTTGCAAGATGGTTGCTTACTGGCCCAAGTCAAAAGAGACCATCCGCAAGTCTGTGAGATCTTGAACCCTAGATATGTCTGAGGAACTTTTCAATGGAATTCTAAGGGATTTTTCACTAATTTTTCATCCACCAGGCAGACATTTATATTGTGAAATAAAAGTGTTTTAAATTGAATCCTGGAGTCTGTATTTGTTTCAAATAGATACAAGTGGTAAGTATTCTAATTATCATCTCTTTTTTTGTTTTTCTTCTCCAAAACAGAAAGGTTAAGCCTTAACGTGAAGCACTGTCAATGCCATTATACTGTACATTTGTCTGCTAAATTCATAAATAGACCTCCTGTATTCTGCATTAGAAAGAAAGTCACACAGGTTTGGAAAAACATGAGGTTAAATAAATTATGACATGTTCAGTTTTTGGTTAAATAACATTTTAGCAATTTAAAGTCACTGCATTTTGGGCTTTGGGTTCTGTTCTATCTAAATTAATTTCTATTTGGAAGTACATTTTTCCCCCTTCCTTCTAGATTAGATGTCATGATTATCAAGTTTGCACTTTCATGTTGCAGTTATGTATGTAGTGTGAAATGGGATTCCTTCAACTACTTGGTTATCGTAGGGATAGGGTACATTTCGCCTAACTCTAAACTAGCCCCCTACCCTTTGCGTCTTTGGTTTGATGCACAAGTTTACTCCCGGTAGCATTGTCATGTAATGTGGCGCTTACTTGCCCTGGAGCTTAACGTGATAAAACTGGAAATTTCCACTACATGGCTCCATATAATCTGTACCACTGATTTCCTTGCTTATTTGAATGAAGAGTTGGTCCCTTGTGTCGGTCAGAGATCCCCCTTGAAGCTGAGGCTGTTGGTAAATGACTTCCTTGTTCCTGAGCAATCTCTTTGACTTCTGTTGAAATCCAGGTGCCTTGCCTCTGGGCAGAGTTTAAACGCAGTAAGTCTTCACCCAAAATAAACCTGTATCCTGTAATGTTCAGTTCCCCTGGGCTTCTCTGTTTATCCTGATTTATCAATGAAGACAATTAAATTAGCAAGCAGATGAACAATGTGTGTGCATGTGTCACAGGTTCCTGGCGAATTTACTTGGGACATGTAGTAACTATAAAAGGAATGTTCCGGCTCTAATGCAATTTAAGGTGTGTCGACAGAATTAGTGGCATGATATTGATTACAATAGAAAATAATTTCAACCTGTCCCTGTGTTTTTCTGTTAAAGCAAAAAATGCTTTCACAGAAATGCACTTTCAATGGAAGTAACAGGGCCCCAGTGTTCTGGAAGTCTTAAAACACTTACATAGAATATGCGCAAATTATTTTTTTTGAGCAGTAAAGAGAAATGTGTCAGTTTTAAAGTAGGACTATTTTGCTTAGTGAATAAACTTGGTTATGCTTTGCCAGAATATATATATATATATATATATATATATATATATATATATATATATATATATATATATATATATATATGTATATATATTCTGTGATACTCAACTTTATGCCACAAATGCTGTTAATAAACCTGTATTGAATCTTAGAAACGTTCCTTGTATGCTAATGTATGTATGTAAGAATTAGTTCACCCAAAAATAATTCTCTCATCATTTGCTCACTTGATTTTGAGTGAGAAACAGACCAAAATGAAATTATTTTTTCATGATCGGAAGCTTGATTATACTTCCTAGCACCTGATTCATACAAAGAGCGCTTCAGAAGACATGGATTAACCATTCGGGTCATATGGATTACCTTTATGCTGCCTTTATATCCTTTTTGGAGCTTGCAAGGGGACCCCAATGACTTTGTACAGATATAGACACATCAAATATTATTTAAAATATATTTGTTAGCGTTACGCAGAATAAAAGAAAGTTATATGATTTAGAGATGGCGAGCGTAAGTCATTGATGAGAGGAATATCCTTTTTGGGTGAACTATTCCTTTAACTGTAAGTGTCATTACTGCCATATCAATATTTGGTTGGCCATATAACATACTGGGATTTTTAAATATCAGTGTCTACTCTCTTAGTATTTGCATGCAGAATGTGATAATGTGATATAGTATGAAAATCATAATGTGGTTATTGCTGTGGCTTGTGATAACAGTTTATTTAACAAGAACAAATTCCTGTCATGTTCAAATAAATGTATGCACAAGCTTAAATGAATACATAACTTTATTTAAATAAATGCTTTGTCATAACAAAAAAAAAGACAATGGTTAAAAGAGTACATAAATTACAAGTTGAATAAATATTACACAGTGATATTCACTTTCTTAATAATTTGAGATATTTTTTTTCTATTTTATTGTTTTTAAGAAGAGTTCCAAATGCTGAACATTTTTAGAGTCCTCCAGCCACAAATGGGTCTTTTTCACATGCCGGTTTTAAGCCACATTTAGGTGGTCAATCATCAAGTCTTTTCTCATCCACATAAAAAAAAGAAAAAGAAATAAAGAAAAAAAAAACTGTTATGCATTCAGAGAAACAAGAAAATCTGTCATTACTACTGCACCATACTGAAGAGTTATGAACACTGTCTACCCAAGTAGGAGATTCGGAATCTGATAAAAGCAGCAAAAAAGCAACATGCCTGCATCTTTGGAATTAAAAGTCTTTTACAATAGTCTAATTGCAAATCAGAAAGGGTCATTTTTTCCTCCACATTCTCACATCGATACCCAGACGGATTCTATGACCAAAAATGTTTTTCTACCATAATGCATAGTTTTACTAAATGTGGTATGCCAACTTGAGAGAGAGAGCATTTTTTATTTTTTATTTTATTTAAAACACTTTTATTTTATTTTGTGAACAAAACTGATCCTTTTTTAAGCCCCGCCTTCAAAAAAAACATTGCTGACCAATCTTACCTCAGCAAATGTTGCTGTCCATCTTACAAGCTTTTGCTCTTTTCAAATGTTTCTCTATGGAAGTCCTGTATATTTTTATAGTTTTAAACAGATATTATCCAATAATATGATAATATGTTGTTTCCAGGGTACATCTAGTGCCAGTTTCCCAAGGTATTCAGAGAAAATGTGTGCAATATTTTTCTTTTGCCAATTCTTTAAATACATCTCGAGATGTGGATGCTCTGGATTAAACTCTCTCAGCCCTCATTTCCAAATTATCATGTGTAACATCAGTCAAGACAACTACATTTGTCCCAAGGTAAATAGGTGTTAATAACAATGTTACATTAATTTACATAATGATTCAGGCATATAGCAATGCCATGCAATGTCACACTTCATTCCAGCCCACATAAGAATACCATCCAATTTATGTGCACATTTTCATCAATCTCCCATTTCTTCCTATGGGATGTTTGCAAAGCTTGTCTAAGTGAACAGCATTAACCAAAGTGGGGCGGAGCTTAAGAAAGAGTCTGCCGAATCAAATTCAGCTGTTACATATTTTGAGTCCAGAAGAAAAGCTGTCAGTCTGATGCTCTCTGTAATATGCCTGCTTAGCAGATTCCGAAAACTCCCATTGTCCATCTAAACGTTCTACTGTGATGTGTAACGTGTTGTATTGTATCCCCTGTTGGGGAAGTGAGGCCCAGCACAAGATCATCCTCTTAGGCCCTCACCCTCTCTCCCTCCTCCCGGATATCACTGAGACGCAAAGTCTATTGAGTGTAGATGGAGACTAGACTGTGATTGGTTGAGTTGTATTACTGGTTTACCCACTGAATGATGATGTGGGCTTGGGCCGGAAAGCCCTTGTCAAAGGTACTCAGACAGGGATTCTGTCTGAGACCTGCTCCTCCTTCTATACCTGAACTGAGATTCACTTTGTTTTTTGTTTTGTTCAAAGACGGCACTAAATGCGTGGCAAGGTAAATAATTAAGTGCAAGCTGCTTTTTATGGGGGAGGGGGCATTCAGCATGGATCAGGACCTGGATAATGCTCATGACACTGCAAAAATTGTTTTATTCCTTAGTACATTTGTCTTGTCTCACAGTAAATATATCTAAATATCCCTTAAAACAAAAAACATTTACTTGTAAAGCGAAATTTCGACGTTTTAGAATGTTGTTTTAAGCGTAAACCTCTCTAAATTTAGTTAGATCAATGCGTAAAAAAATGGGGTAATAAAGTTACATTTAATTTAAGATATATTCTCTCAAAAATGTCTTAATATCATATGGTTTTTCTTCTCAAGTATCTGTATCATGTTTTAAAGATTTAAAGATTTATTTAACAGGGAAACCAGACAAAAATACGGATTAAGAAAATAATTTTTGCAATGTAGTGATTTTGCCCAGTGGCGAGCGACACCTACAAGGCTAATTGTGCAATAACAGAGGCAACTACGCCTCCTCGACGTACTCCATCTGCAAATGTCTGGTTAACCCGCACTCCCTTATCATCTTTCTCTTGCCACTTTCCATCAGAGAGCCAATCGTCATTCAAAATTCTTTTTTGACATGCTATGGTTACATTCTGCGGAACCGTGGTTCTTTGTCTCCGCTGCAAGAAAACTGTTACGGACAGAACCTGATGGAATTTGCGGTACTCATATTTCCGCCAAATTGGAAGGCCCCACATTAATAAAATTTTGCGCAGTCCTCACTAGCTAATTTGATTTTGCTTTCAAGTGACCAATAAGAGTGAAGTACTCTCAGCTCCAATTAACATGTCGGCAGAATTTGCACGCCCGACATTCACAAAGTTTTATGCAACCCTCGCTAGCTACTTTGTTTGTGCATTCTGTGATCATAAGGGAGCTGTTCACCAATTCTGTCTGGGCCTGTTTGTGGGTATTTAGAAGATAGAGATCTGTTCTGTGGGACTACGGTTGTCAAACTTCTAATAATCGACTATATTATGGCCCCCTCCCTGCTATGATCATTCGGGCCATGAAATAAGATCCGAATGGACCTATTGTGACCCAAGGGCTGACCAGTGAGTCCTCTTTAAGTATCCCTGTTGGATCTTTAGCTTGATTGCAAAAAAGTGATTGAAAATATTCTCATCAGCAATTACACACATTTGCAGTCACTGTCAAATCAATCGTCAGCTTATTCGTAAAAAGTAATAACAGTATATGAGCTAGCACTAGCTGGAGCTGTTCGCAACTAAAGTCCTCCCCTATCTTAGGGAGTGCTTTATGATAGCTGCATGACATACAAAGTGGTGTAATAGATTTCCATATCTGGTGTAATGGATTTCTATATCTGATGACTATTTGAACAATTGAGGTCCTTCGTCATTATAAAATGGTTAGTCTGTTTTAGTCCCCTTGGCTATTGTGTAACGTTCACGTCATTATTCAAATGTATTTGCATGTAGAAAGGCACTGAGACTCGCACACAGAAACTCACCAAACACTAATCGACACTATAGTAAATGTAGCCTGTTTCCACCACGCCTCACAACATTGATGAAGTACAGAAATACACAAAACAGAACAAATGAAACTTCCAGTCATTGTGTTGGACTGAATAACCAGAAGAATGATTTCTGATTGGTGAACAGTCAGAGTGGGCGGAGCTTTGAAAGTGGTCAGACCTGCATTCAAATGTGGAGTTTTGGAACAATGCAAATTTATATTATGCTTAAATACACAAGTCCTCTCCTAAGCACCAGATCTTTGTGGTTGTTTGTTAAGGATGGCAAGAAGCATAAAATATGAGAAAATAAAAACACATTCAATAATCTAGAGTTATTTAAAGGTAACATACCAAGGTTACACCTATTTCAGTGAAACCACATGGTCAAGGAACATGGCTCATAAATGGACTGTCATTATCTCAATGAAGTCAAGGAAACAGCAAACATAAAAGTAAAATCACAGACAAAAAAACAACCTACCACTCTGCAAGATGAACTTTCGACAAAGTTCAAACGCAAATACTGGGAGCGTTTAAGGGTTTTAGCATCTGTCTCTATTTGAACATGCACCAGATGCCACAATATCTGATCCTGAAAATGCCATAGTGACCTTTTCTTCTAGCTAGATGTGGGCACCAGTTGATTCTGTGTGAGGAGATTTCCACCCTTCTCCTAAATCAAAAGGAACTTGTGACGGGACCTCGGATTGGACCGGTCGGCTCACCCGTGTAACTCTGCATGGCAGCGTCTGTTTACATAGGCACGGTCGGCATGTTAGGTAAGCTACACAGTCATGAAGCCACTGAAACAGATTTGTCTAATGGGATTGTGGTTTTTACTACGTTCTGGGAGGGATATGCCACGAAAAACCTTCTTTTTTTGGAAGCTATCGCTGTATTTCACACGTTCACGCTCAAACACACACTCATACGCACATGCTCACACACGTATACACTGAACTTGGTGAAGTTACACATTTCCAAGCAGGTTTCTTAATGAATAAGTGCTTTGATGGGACCAAAAGATAGCCAGATAGAGATGACTGTATCAGCAGATCTCTACCATGTGGGTTTTAATTTTTTTCTTTTGGAAAAAAAAAATGTTTTTTTTTTTCAATAGTAGAATTTCTTGCTATCTCCTTTGATACCTTGACAGCAAAAGTTGTAAGAGACCAAAATAGCCCTGTTAATATTAAACATGCCATATATTCTTTTTTTTTTTTAGCTTTTTTTTTTTTTTTTTAGCTTTATGTTTACATTAAACAAAACATTATGGTGCTCATACCCCAGCTTCTATAAAAATATATAATTGCATGTATATATTTTTAACCATTTTTTATTAGTTTTTTATTTTTTTGCTGGGACTCCGCGCTAGAAGGGGGCTCCTCTCATTGGCTTAGTCCACTGAGTTAGAGATGAGCGCTCAGTCAAAACGATTCCTGTACGATTTTTCTTTTTTGATTATTTGTATATTTAATAGTTGTTGTTTCTTTTTTCGCTTCGCAACAAAATCTCAAAGTGACTGGCAGGTGGACTGGTGGGACAGGAAAAGGAGGTGGGCCCTAGGTTTGATGATCAAGGTGGGTCGATTCTCACTCGTTGTTGTTGCTGTTTTCCAAATCCTTGCACTGGATGTTACCACCGTTGTAGTCGGTGCCGGGCAGCTGCACGCCATATTTGTCGACGCACCAGCAGATGCCTCGTTTCCGGCCAAGGGAGGGCTTGCACTGCAGGGTGAACAAGGGACAAAAGAGTTATATAGCCATTACAAGCACTACTCAAGTAACTCAACAACCAACACAACAGGCGGTTTGATGACTAAAGAGATACCGCAATACCATTATTCTAGAGTATAATCACAGCGCAGTTATTAAATCTGACACCAGGCAGAAAACTATAACCTATAACTCTGCATTCTTTGTTGCTGGCAGGCGTTTCCAGAATAGCCGACTGTGGCAGGGTGGAGGGTGGGGCCGGGTTGTGATTATACACAGCCGGTCCGTTATCAGGCTAATCAAGCCTCCGAGAGGGATAAAGGCCGATGGCAGATGGTGGTGCAACGAGAGAGAGATTGTTTACGGACATGTCCGTCATGTGTGTGTTTTGTCTTTTGTTTAAATTTGCCATTAAAATATTATTTATATTGACAAGCCGGTTCTCGCCTCCTCCTTTCCATTGAACTACGTTACACCGACTTTGTTGAATATAATGGGAACTATTTAGTTTTCAAATCCATTTTTTTGTGGTAGGTTGTTTACGGTTGCCAAGAAATGTTAATCTTGCCATTGCAATATCTTGGCATGATCATAATTTCAAGCTCGATTACACTTCCTAGCACTTGACACATGTGCAGAGCAGTATCAGAAATTAACTATTATATTAAGTGGCAATATTTGCCCCCTGAATTTGATTTTCAAGGACCTTTTTTTACCTTCATGAGGGGAATTTGTCCCACTAACCATTACGTATGGTTTTTCTAACCATTTCCAAACATAAAATGTCTCATCCGTTTGTCAAATATGTCAGTTTAATCAACTGATTAATTCAAAGATTAATTCTGAAGATTGAGAATTTATTACCTCTTACTCTAAAAATGAAATCAACTTCAACAAATATACAGTATATTACTAAGACTACAATAGAATATTAAGACATATATAAGATGTTACAAAAAAAATAAAAAATGAAGAATTCATTATGAGGGCATATTATGCCTCACATTTTGAATTTCGAGGACATTTTTGTAATTTTTTGTGGCAATTTTGCTCCAAGCCTCCCTTACTTTCTGAAGTGCTACATTTACAGTACTACATTTTAGTTGTTCTCACCCAAAATCAACTGGATCACTTCAAAAGACATGGATTAAACCATTGGATTACTCTTATGTTGTCTTTATGTCCATTTTGGAGCATGGAAATTTTGTCACCATTCATCTGCATTGTGTAACTAAACTATTAAAATCTCCATTAAAATATCTTTGGTCGTGTTCATAATGTTTGAGACAACATAAGTTTAGTTAATTATGAGAGAATAATCACTTTGGGGTGAACTATTTCTTTAAGGCGTTTACATGACCTTACACGTTGTCGGCTTATTAAGTATAATCGATATAAGATGGGGTGCATGTCCCCAAAAATCGGCCATATTCTGTGAAATTGCCCACCCCTTGCCTTAACCACGCAAAAAAATAATACACGTACCTGTTTGCGCTTAAAGAAGCCCTTCCTGTCGCAGTTAGGAAGGTGCAGGGACAGCGCCATGACGCGAGAGGTGTCTTTCATATTTTGAATGATTCCATCCAGCCTCCTTCTGCAAGGACCCTGTTGTCAAACAAACACATGGCACATTGCATCATTATCTCAGTGGTAAATGACTAGCTATCATTTTTCTGCAGCTGCTGCATCATTCTACTTACAAATTCTGGCTCATGCTTGTCGATGGGAACGGGGGAGTAGTCCATCGGCCCCAGTGACCGCAGCTTCTCCTGCTGTTTCTTCTTGTCTTTGCGCACGGCAGCATGCTTCCGGCTGTTGATCACATCTGGTTTGGGGTAAAGGGGAATTTTAGGAGGCTGGTCTTCGGTCGTGTCTGCTTTCACTGTATCATCATGCTCTATAGACTCACGATCTAGATAATACAAAAAGAATCGAAAATTAAGCATTAACTAGATTTTTACGTTTTCCGAAGGAAACGCGAGCGGTGATTTCCCATGCCAAACATGTCACCAGTGTTTTTTTAACGTGTTGCTATGCCGTTGCTATGGTATTCCAAGTGGTTGCTAGGGCGTTAAGGGTGGTTTCTTACTAGCACTTGTCAAAAGAACCCACCCCCTAGTCTCCATGATATTCCGGTCTCTCGTCTCTTACACTTCGGTGTAAGTCTATGGGGTGTTTTTGCTCATTTTATCATCCACTAGGCAGAAATTGATGTCTGATTGCTTAGAAAAGTGAAAGCACATAACAAACCACATTCACGAGGTGACATTCATGTCTGTAGAACAAAAACGGCATGGGACGAGTTATGTGCTTAAGGTTCATACTAAGGGTTCAGGGTTTGATGAAACATTAAAACTGATGCCTGCCTTAGCAAACAACACAAATGATCTTGATATAACTCACTGGCTTCAAAATGAACACTTTTCAAAAAGGCTAATTTTCCCTTTAAAGGCTTTTTTTTTGCAGAGTAAACATGAAAGCAGCTGTTTTCCCGCCGGGGGGGGGGGGTCAACAGGTGATGACCACCCCCACCTTGTACAAATGGCCAATCCACTGATGATGACATTTTATACGTGAATATTATGCCTGACTTCATTATTAAATAAACATCTGATTAACCAATCAGACCAAAATCACAACATTTTCAGGTTCAATACAAGTTAAGCTCAATCAACTGCATTTGTGGCATAATGTTGATTACCACAAATCAACATTATGCCACAATTCGCCCCTCCTTTTCTATATAAATGATAGTGAAGCACTTACAATGGAAGTGAATGGGTATACTATTAAAAGCTTATAATTTTATATATGCCTTTACATTTTTACTACTATTAAAACGTGTTTTATTTGAGATGTAAAGTTGTTTAAATTTTTGTTTCGAAGTGGACTTCTAAGTTACAGGGTTTATGACGTTACCTCATCATTGCAACAAAGTTGTACATTTGGATATAACTTTATACAGAAAAGGTTAGTAAGTGATTTTATCACACTAAAATAATGTCAGCACACATTGTCTTGTAGCTATACTTTTAAAACAACATTTTAATGTTTACGGATTGGCCTCATTCACTTCCGTTGTTAGTGACTCAATTTAAACCAGATGTTTAAAGAACAGGAGGGATGAGTCGAAATACATTTTTGTGGTAATTAACATAATGCCACAAATGCTGTTGATTGAGCTTAACTTATATTGAACCTGTTTTTTGGTGGGAATTAACATTGCATTTTTTCCCCTAATATATTTGTAGGAGTACAACTTAAATATCACACGTAATGGTAGTGTATGGCATAGATTTTACCACTGAATATTAAATGTTCCCTTTTTGATTTTATAAGACAGTTTATAAGAAAACTTGCATGACTATGGAATTTTGTAGTGAGAAATGGAAACTGCCTTTCAAAGGACACTTAACAGCTTAAAGCCATACTTGAGGGACTTTGAAGTCACAGTAACCATAACACCATGGCAACCGCTAGCTCTTAGTGAGGTGTGCAAATCTAATGCTAGGTTGTAACAGTCAACATTTGTTCAGAGGAAATGTAGAGATATTGCAGAACAAACTGTGTGCTTAAATTATTTAACAGTAAAATTTAGCAGAATACATAAAAACACATGTATCGTCATATTTAAATTGTCCTGAAGAATATAAGGGATAAGAATAAGCATATAAGGGACTTACAGATCATTAAAACTAATTATACAATTATACAACATAGTAAGTAAATGATTTCAGGCTGATCTCAATACAAATGGGTGTTTGTATAAACAGTATGGTTGGAGTCGCATTCAAAGCCGCTATAAAATGCAGATGAACATGTGCCAAATGTGATATGTTGCTTGGCAACCATAAACAGCCTACATGTAGGCAAGAGTTTTTCAGCTGTTTTGGATTTGGAAGTTATTTTCTCATTAATTTTTTCATTGGGACTAAGTAAAATCCTTCATAAAAGAGTTCTAAGCCATGAACCACGCCAACCAGCTCTGAGGTGAATCACAGCTCTAAAAACTTTTATCTGAAGCAAAAAGACAAAGGTACAATGTATACTTAATGTCTTTTATTAGGGAATGAACTGCAATCCCATGTAGCACTGCAAATGATGTAATCCAATTAAAACTGATCGAAAAATATACAATTTATAAGATTAAAAACATTATTTAAAAATGTACTGCAAAATATTCAGGCATATACAAATATATAAGTAGTTTGAGAGTGTCATTCGCAGTGTGTCATGCAAACAGGCGGTTACTGTACATTCTGTTGGTGCACTTTATTTGCAACAATTCCCTGATTGGTGGATCTTTCTCAGCAGAATCATGGGCAGTGTAGTTTTTCACCACATATTGCACTATTAAGATGCTAAAAGTTTATATATATATATATATATATATATATATATATATATATATATATATATATAATTTTTAGCACCTAATAAAACTAGTAGCACCTAATATACATTTATGTATATTTATGTCCACATATATCAAATTTTAAAGTTAGATTTATTTTGTATCCACTTTTTTTATTACGTTTACAGGAGTGTTGGTTATTTATGTTTTTTGAGATGTTACAGGCGTTACGGCTGATTTTCATTAAGATGCAATGGAACAATGTGTATTGGGATTAGCACAAATCACAAACTGCGCAAATAAATATTATTAGACTTGATTTAACTTTTATGTTATAAAGTTCTTTTTTCTACTTTGGCAAAAAAATCTTTATGTACTCTTTTTGCACTCTTTTTTGTAAGACAAACAAGTGATAGCCAGTGCTGAAGCATTTTACCATTCAGAAATTAGTATAATAATTCTGATTCAAAGTAATGGCCAGCATCATCCAGTCACTGCCAACCATTTTAAAATAAAATTATACATATAATAAATTCTGAATCGATGTACTGATTATCATTCCCCCTTGCTGCCAAACATGTTGAGTGGTCCAAACATCATCTGTAGCCTGAAACAGAACTTTTGGTCGGATGTTAGGAGTGAATGCACTTGGCTGCATAGGAAAGCTATAGGATGCTCCCTTGCTCCCTATTTAGTGAATGACTCAACCTCCAGTGTGCTGTCTGTCTGCACTAGTCTGCACCTTTTTTTTCATCCTAACTCCATATTAACCTGTTTCATGTGACGTCACCGCATGGCCGAACCTCCATGTTTGCGATCAGTATTCCATATACCTTCATTGTGCTGTGCTGTGAGACGTGACAAAAACCAACAAAAACTGTTTGTAATGTAAAAACTTAATTAGGTTTCTTACCAGATGTAGTTTTGTTGGCATTTCTCCCAAAGACAAACTCCGCTGTGATCAGCTCCATGCTGTTTTGTCACATGACTCTGTGCATTGAAAGTTTAACCTTTCCTGACAGCCCTGAGTGTTCTGAACTGAGATCAGTCTGTTTAAATGAATTAAAATCATGTGTTGCATACAACATCCACACATGTGTACAGTAGGTTGCATGAGGTTAAATGTTTATGAGTTATCTTTAAAAATCAGTTCCCCAATATAATTAATTAATGGGATATATACTTTCAGAACCAGCCACAGGGTTCACTTTGTGTCATGCCTAAAATATCGCTTTACCTGCTGTAAAATCACTGTAACATACAGCCTTGAGTGACTTATGGCTGTATTTAAAAATTATAATGCCAACGGACATACAAAGTCAGGCCTAAACATCGAGGCGGGATGGGCGGCAAGTTTTTTTGTGGATACAGCCAAGGGGGCATTATCAGACAGCTGCGGCGGCCAGCAGAAATGATTGAGATAACTGCCCTCACAGCTACCCTGAGTTCCAGTGCTTCACATTGCTGTGGACTGGGGCAGGGTGTTCTGAGCTGCCTGGTGCTGAAAGAGTCTGTCTGACCTGGAGACACACGGGGCGGGTGCCCGCTCATTACAGGAATTGGTTTCCTGGCTTCTGAAGTTACAATCAGAGAGCATGGGCTGTCTCTTTGAAATTAATCCTGCAACTCATGACTTGGCAGACTGAAATTACTGTCCAGATTTCTGTTCCCTACAGGTTTGGGCTACTGAAGCAACCCGAAATTGAGATGAGTGCTCATTGAAATGTTGCAGCATTTCCCGTCTTGATCTTGGAGTACCCCACACACTGTGCATTTTGGATGTGTCTCTTATCCAACACACCTAATTCAACTCACCAGCTCATTAGTTGAGGATCTATTACACAAACTGGGTGTGTCGAATAAGGGAGACATACAAAATGTGCAGTTTTGGGGATACTCCAGGACCAAGATTGGAAAACATTGGCCTACAGCAAGATTTACACCTTTCATTAACAAAGCACATGATTTATGTTTGTAGCAGAAATGATACGAGATGAATAAAGTTTGTGAGGGGTTTGTTAAAATATAAGCAACATGTGCAGTAGTAATAGTAATGTTTGCCTTAGCAATTACCTCTAAAGATCTTAATGTTCTACATCTGGCTTCAACAATTTTCACATCTATAGACCATCAATTAAATAGGCAACTGACTCAACAAACTTTGTTGAATTCTGAAATTAGGTCTCTAATGCCAAATGCATTTTTAAAATTTGTTTTAGTTCTTTTCTATGTAAAGGTGCGTTCACACTAGGCTTTAAGCACGCACACAATGGACCAGGATATGTCACTTGGGAGAGCTTCTGCTTTTAGCAAATAGCACTTCACAAATAATAAATACGATAATATTAAAAAATGTCAAAATATACCATCTATTCACTTTACAGCAGCAATAAAAACACACAGCTTTGACATATTTTCTTTGAATTGAGCCAAGAGGTAAGTGTCATCTCGTCATGCAGATTCGCAGTTCAGTGTTCTTAAGCTTGGTACGTAGTGTCAAATGGAATTTCTTCACTTGAGTTTGCGTTTCTGGTCTCCCGTGTTTAAATGGAAGTGAATGGAGTGTGAAGTGTAAGTAAGCACTAGAATTACAAATTTGACTGTTGCGCCTCATCTCCTGCACAGGAGTGCAGTGCTGTCAAGTTTATCACTTCAACTTTTAAAGACACGTCCTGAGACATCTGCAATCTTTTTTATGCATTGCATCTAGCTTGTTTTGAGTGCAAGTCCGCGTTAGGTCTGAACAGCCCCTTTTCAGCTATATTCTGTCCCGAGAATCAACTATGCTCAGATTCTCAGAAAATATTTTTTAATTTTATAATCCCAATTTGGCTGGACAATCAAACAAAATTTAAGCTGTGGTGCCTTTTTTTTTGTCCTGGTAGGGCAGCTTATTGAAATGTAATAGTACCCTAATGTTTGCCTAGAGCAAGATTTATGAACTGTGGAGTAGTGATTAAGGTCAGTAAGCTCAAGAGGGAGGAGCCAAGATGCCAAGATGCCCTCTCAATGGGTTGGCATGAACAAAACCATTCTTTACGGTTGTTGTCATTGTTGTTCTTCGTACACAAGGCCTAAATACACTTGTTTATGGAAGCAAGTTTAACCCAAAGCCATTTGCAGACAATCTTATGTACTGAAGTCGTCTTTATCTGTGGCAGACTTTTCAGAGCAAAGACCAAAATCACTTTTTCCATGCTCGTGGCCCCCAGCTTGTAAAGGTTTAGCTGGACTGTGTTTAACATCTGACACACAGCCAAGATCCTGGAGCATGGCCAATCCAGGCGTATCACGTGGAGTCCTGTCTATTCAAATGAGCTTTGGAAAGAAAGCTGGAGAGGTATTGGTGTCTCTCCTCTCGGTCTTGCAAAACTTTTCATTAAGATAAAGGGAGCCGAGCTTGGCCAAAGGAGATGCATCTGATAGGGCTCTGTTTAATAATTTACATGTGCATGGGGCAATTATACTCCATGAACATCCACATATTCTTCTGGGGGCTAATGATAAAAGTGAATCCCCCTTTGAGTTGTGTTGTCTTCTTTGCACAATTTTAAAAAATGACTTGGTGGTGGATTGTGGTGATTACCACAAAAATTTAATTTTGATTTCATCCCTATTTCCTTAAAAAAAGAAGCAAAGATCTGTGTTACAGTGAAGCACTTGCAATGGAAGTGAACTGGGCAAATCCATAAACATTAAAATCTAATTGTTTCAGAAATATAGTCATGTCATGTAAACAATATGTGTGTTAAAATAATTTTAGTGTAATACAATCACTTACTAACCTTTTCTGTGTAAAGCTACATCCAATTTCTAACTTTGTTGCCATGACGACGTAACACCATAACCCCTAAAATGGCTTTAAAACGATAATTTAAAGAACTTTATTGCTCAAGTAATGCACAAGTTTTTAACAGAAGAATTAATGCCAGCACTTAAAATTAGAAGCTACACATTGCTGCCTTTAAATGCTAATAATGGCCCTTTTCACTTTCATTGTAAGTGTCTCACTGTAATCTCTGGGGGCGGAGTCAAAAATATGATTGTGATCATCAAAATTATGCCACACATGCTGTCAATTGTGCTTAAATAGTTTTGAACCTAGAATATTCATTTAAGCAAATTCTACTGGGCTAGTCTTTGCCTTTATTGCTTTGTTCATGTCATAGACCAACCACAGCATCTCTGGCTAGATTCCACTGCTAAATATTTAAAGTCTGGACCATGTCCACAACATGTTTAGGGCACTGTAGCAGAGCAGCATGTTAGTCAATTGTGGGGATTGCCAGAAAAAGACCAGGACAAAATAAAGAATGTGACCTTTCAGGACTTGGTGTGCACTTGCACTAATGCTAGTTCAATGTTAGTTATGCATGAAATTTCGGCAGCAACAAATGGTTTTTAAACACTCTTCCCCATCTTCCATTGTTTACCCAAACAGGTAGTTCTGGCCTACACTAATGCCATTGGTTGAGCCAATGTTGTTATGTCTGGCCCAGTAAAACTGCTCAAACAAACAGATTGCAATTCTATTTGGTGCTGCTGTTGGCTCAGAAATGGCACACTTCACCTTTAATGTTAGATCAAATAGGCCTGGATAGTGTTGCAAACTACAAAGTAACATTAAAATCTAGACAACATTCCTTAAGGTGCATTAGGATAACATTTTCCATGTTGCCTCTGCTATCATTTACAACCAAGAAAACTGTGACATAGCTTACTATTCAAGCAAGTCCCCTATAATTCAGGACAAAGCAAAGTGATGACACCTGTTGATGCCCTTCAGGCTGAAAGCACATGTGTGTGTCTCTTCATCACCTGGTCGTGTCATCAACACTCTGAAACATGAGGTGCTTCTTCAGGACATCAATGGATCAGTCCCAGTCACTGATTTCAATCAGCTCAGACAATGGCAAAGTAGTAATACTGCCTGTAATATTTCCACAAGGGGATCCAAGTACAATCTTTCCTCTTCTAAACTACCTCAAAACTAAAAGAACCACATAAATCTTATTATATATCCTTTTGTTCTCTAAAGGTACATTAAAGAAGTGACATTGTGGGATATAGGCCTATTGTGGATGTTTTAAACATTGGTGGTAAGAAGAATGGGCTGATAGTAAAAAAGTGGTAAATATATTTGCATGCTTTACAGTACGTTATTTACATATAAAGGATCGAAACATCGTCCACGCAAGTATGTGAACACAAATACTTCTAGCTACACATGCTTGATTTTGTGCGCTATTGCATTCCAAAATTAGTGTGAACAGACTTTTGAAGTACCTCTATGAAGCCCCTTTGAGTACTAAGGTTTGTTACCACCACAGAAACTTAAGAATACACATTCATCTTCAACCGGACTGGGTGTTGGCATGCGTTAGCCAAGCGCTTGCATCTCCGTCTGTGTACTTTTAAATAGTGTATATACAGTTATTTTTATACAGTATGTTTCTGGTCCAAGAGTGACGAATAAATATGGAGTACTGTGAAAATACTTTGTGGGATGTGTCTCAAACAAGTCAAGAAAAGGAAGAACTTAGTAGTTATTAAGGGGGGAGTTTTGTTGTTTAGTTAAGCTGAGGGTTTGAATGTGACTTGTTCAATCACATTTGAATCTAAACTATCCACTTACAATATAAGTCTTGTGGTTTGAGTGTATTCTTATTTAATGTGAGTAATCATATTTTTTTGTTTGTGTCCATCAAGTTAAAAATAAAACGAAAAAACTATCTTTCATTTATCGAATTTCAGTGGATTACCCAAAGACTTTAGATGACCACACTGTATATGTAATATATAAATCATAATTTCATTGAGTGCCTATGAAAAATAACCATTTTATGATATATGCTGTCACTGTGCTAAAAAATGACTCATGTCTTGGCAATATCGCCAACCCCTAGGCCATGAGCACACTAATATACATTTCCCTTTGAATACGCACACCTTTTGCTATGTTTATGCCTTTCTTCCATACTAGAACTGCATTTTCTTCCACGAAAATTAAGCTTTTCTACAAATGAAAATGGGGTTTCAGATGAAAATCATCTAGTGTGGCTATGGCTTAAGTAGGAAGTAACCCTGTTACACCAGAAGTGTGTCTTTTGTTCAGAGAATGTGCTTTATCACATGTGCAATCCTAATACAAGCCTAATTTTTGGTTTCGCCCCAAATTTGGGTTCACATATTCTGTGACCACACTGCCAGGACAACAATAACATTGAGACAACAGCTGGGTGTGACAAGATAATGTATACTGTATCAAAACTGATAAAGTACTCATTTTGGCTTGTGCTGGACCATCTCTATCCCCTGCCTCGAGAAGCCTGCAAAGCACCAAATATGAGGCAGCAATTTGGAACCACATCTGAACCTGTGCTGCAGGCAAGAAATTAGGCACCTTTTGTTCTCCTTCCCTAAAGAAATGTGACACTGCAGCCCCCCCTCCACCGCCCCAAACACATGACAGGAGGTTTCAACAGGTCGCCGTCTCCAGCTAAACCACATGGTGCAGCCCTGCTGTCTGCTTCTTTTCTGTATGTTTAATTTTGTAAACATGAGCTGTAAACCTATAGGTTAAATAGTATCTAGAAGAAGTGACACCGTCGGATATATAGAAGATGCTGTGGATTTTTTAAACTTAAAAGAGTGGTGGTATGAAGTAAGGCTGAGCGCAAAGACTGTATAAACAGTGTGATGGTAAAAATGTAGTAAAGATTTTGCTATACCATTTATACCAAGATAGATGTATTTTTGTAACAATCAGTAGGCAGGACTGCATTGTTATTTTTTCATGAGACTGTTGCAAAAACATAGGAGTAATTCGAAAATATGTCCCAAAATAGTAAAGAAGGGGAGGAGCTCATCAAGCAGTGTAATTCAAAGTGGAAATTTGTTTAGCGTGGCTTATCCAATCAGAATTTTGAGTTATGGCTCAGTTTTTCAACAGTTTGACATCTTCAGGTAAAACCACATGGTGCAGCTCTGCTTCATGAATGTTTAAATTTCTAAGCTGTGAATGTACAGATTACCTGGATTGTTTTGTGCATGAACAGTGGGTTTTTGAATGGTTACTGTTATGGTTAGCCAAACACATGTTCCTATTTAAGCATGGCACAGCATGAGGATGTCGCAGCCCAGGAATCACGTTTCTGACAGAGACGAGACTACTGTTCACGCTGATTTTCTTCCCAGCTGTTACTCACTAGCCTTCCAGGTGCCAGTGACAAATACACGCTGCACAGATTGCTGTTAAACTTTACTGGAAGAGGTCATTCAAGCGTGCCAAATAGGTTCCCTGCTTGCATACCTTTGCAAAGGATGAGTGGGCACTTGATATATGATCCCTATAGACCGTGGTTTAGAATTAAGGTATACTAATATATATATATATATATATATATATATATATATATATATATATATATATATATATATTAGTATACCATAATTGTAACCATTACATGGGCACAAAAGGTTTAGAATTACTGTCAAGGTCTATTGCACAGTAAAAACTGGGCATCATTTTCAAAATATTCCAAAAAATAAAAAATACAAAAAAACATGCAAGAGAGGCGCACACAATACATTTGAGATGACAGACAAGAAATAGAGAAACAACTACCTTACAATGCCTTGTGATCATTTTTAATCAGTAGTGATTAAATAAAACTCATAAATCAGCAATTCTAAAGTAGCTGAACGAACCAAATACATCAGCCAAGATTCTGATTAAATGTTTTGTATGAACATGTATGTTTTTTTATTTGTTTATGAGTCAAAGTTTTTAGATCTTCATCATTTTTAAAGGTGAAATGTGTGATTTCTGCACCACTAGCTGCATCGAACTAAGTTGTGAAAATAATCTCATCTTCCATTGGTTGGACAAACAGGTAATACCTCCCCCAAACTAAGGCCATTTTGGGGGAACTCAACCAATGAATTGCCTACTTAGACTGTAGTTGGGATAAGCTGGGATAGGAGAGAGTAAGGAGTTAACATTGAAAAATGGCACACATCATCACATTTAACAATCGTTCATGCATCTAGGCAGACAGCAATCTTTGCAAACGCAGCATTAAATTCCACCTTGAAGAGCAAGAAGCCTGTACTCATGTAGTCATATCTGCTGGCAACAGCTCCAAGTATCCACGTTCCAAATCACACACGTTCGGCATGTCCAGACAGAAAGTCTCCCATGCAATAAAAGGCAAATTTGCAGTACCTTTCAATCCTAACGTAAGTGGAGCTGAATGACAATCTGGAATTACCATCTGCATTACATTTTTCATTTTTTGACTGTGAAACTAGGGCATAATGGGGCATTCAAAGGATTCGGATTGATGCAAGGGGGGTCAACAGCTCTGAATTCTAATGCGGGCAAGAGCGCTAGACCTCTATCCCTATCTCTCTTGGTCTGCCCTTACCAGCTAGTAAAACCAGGCTGAAACTAAAGACGAAAGGAGGCTAGAAGCGCTCCTCTAAATTTGTCCAAATGGTTGACGAACAGCACTTGATAGATCGACTACAAAGACATTCTGCTGAATCACCAGAGAGCAGCAGTAACACTCATCGAGCACTTCAGATACTGGGACAAACAGGGTTTTGATGTGCACCTGTGTGTGAGGGGGTTGTATTTATGTACATACAGTCAAGGTAAAAGCACACGGGAGGGATTTCTACCTCTTCTGCCTGCTAGCTTTTTAAGAATATGTGCAGTTGATCTTCACGATTTTTGGAACAATGCATGTAGAATACAGCAAATTCCACTCACTTGCTGTTTCATGCATTGATGTTGCCTAAAGGAAGAAGGGGGTTGGGAGACGCACCCAGTAAATCTATTAAAAAGTGGAGAGTTCTGCAACCTAATGGAGTGAATATTTATTTTAGTAGCTCAACTGTTATAGCAATGCACAGACAATCCCAGTGTTTTGGGTTTAAGTCCCAGGGAACAAACAAAATGATGAAATGTATTAATTGAATGCAGCATCTTAGGATAAAAATGTCTGCCAATTGCATAAATGTAACCAATTTATATATTTGCTGTGCACAATTACTCTTCATAACTGCAGTTAAATACAAAAAAAAATTGAATTCATAGAGTGCTCTGTCGAATTTATCACTTAGGTATGCTATACACGCCACAGCTACCCTCCTCCCCTTGGATTTAATCTTTGAGCAGTAATCCGACCCTTCAACACCACCCACAGACACAAACTTAAATTCAGGCGAACCTTGAATTTGTTCGTCCAGAGTATCATGTGTTCATGGGTACACCTGTGCCATCCACACCTTAAAATGATGTTGAGGTGTGATCATAACAATGATGAGTCAAAATGTCAATTGAACGTCAAACAATAGCCATTGCCAAATCAAACACTCTAATCATACACAAAGCAAGATATAGACTAACATAAAGCATAGCTGCACTTTTGCATCTCGGAAGCAAAGGGAGATCTGTCGATAGCAATTGGTCTTGGATAACAATGAATGTTGGAATCTTTCCTCATTCTAATAATATGCAGCAGTGCAAAATGATGGAACACAACAGTGCAGCAATGCAGAATTGGTCGCAGCAACAGAGAAGCCAATGTGGATCATGCATCATTAGTCTGGCTTGAGAAACCTTTGCACACATATATAACTGCGCTTAGTGCACTTATGGGAATGGGATGGAATGGGATTCTTAATCAAACACAGAAATATTTACTAAGACTAAGCGAAGCCTTCAAAGTTGTTAAATCTCCATAGAAGGATTATGTTTAGATCTCAATGGAATGATTTCAATATGATAGTGGTCAACCAAAATGGGGTTTTCAATGGCTCACATACAGGTGCTGATATCTAGAGTGCAGAATGGCCAATGACTGATAACAACATATTAAGCTAAATAATTTAATATAGGCTTTATAACTTAATTATTGCATATAGGCCTACACTACTTGCATGTAATTCTAATTTGTTCAAATCTATTTGTTATACTCTGTATTACAATCAAATATCCCTTAAACCGATATTTTAGGCTAAATAATACACTATTTAATATGTATTACATGTACACAACATTGTTATTATTATAATTTTTAAACATAATTCACGAAAAAAAAAAAAAAAAAAAAATTGACTTTCAGCCAACAGACGCAGTTATCGGTAGATGCCGACAATATCAAAACGGCCAGCGGCGACATATCGGTCTAAAACGATGTTGTTAAATACAGCACGATTGTTTATCAACAAACCTTTTCTTCGCCTTCGATATAGGCATAAATTCCTCTTTCCAGCCAACTTACCAATGGAAGGATGCGGTGGTTTGTATCCTTTCTCGTTCGTACACACTCCCCTGCCGTGCAGCAGGGCGTGCAGCGGCTTCTCTTCGCCGTTCCGCGGCAGGCAGCGTAGCCCATGCGTGCATGTACCGGTGTAGACACCGCACGCCTGACCCTCAGCCAGAGCGCAAGTCAAGCAGCAGCCGCAGCCGGGCTCCTTCACCAGCTGACAGCCCATCGGGACTGGGGGACACATGGACAGCGCCTTCTGATCGCACGGCTCGCACGGCACATAGGAGCCAAAGCTCTGGGTCAGAGCTCCGAAAATTGTGGCAAGCATAAAAAGCAGCATGTTTCTCTTTCTATTTTGTTCAAACTAGTGAGCTCTGATGAAAAACAGCAAGTAAAAACAGTCTCAGGTCATCGGGTTTAATGCAAATGATGGGCACTTTGAAAAGTCCGCATGCAAAAATAAGCACAGGTCTGGGTCTTTGATAAATATAATAAATATAAATATTCTTTTTAAAAAAGTAGAATCAAAAATCCGTTGAATTTTAGGGGTAGCTAATGTCTCAGATTAGTCCGTTCTCCAAATGTCTCCAAGTGTCCAGTCTGTGCGCAATTCTGTTGATCTGAAATTCTGGACTTTCGGATTCCAAATCACACTTTCCCCTCTGAAGAAGTTTTCTGAGCAGACTGATCAACTTCAGAGCAGTGCTTGCCTTTTTAAAAACAGCCAAACCCAAACCCCTAACTATGAATAAGCCAAACAGCGGTGAAGGGAGGTGCACTTGCCAGATACTGGCGCAGAGCCAGCACCCCCCCCACACCGGCAATAGGGATCCGTCTTTCACACCGATAGGGCTACGATGATGCCAAGATCACAACGAAAGAAAAAAAAAAATCCTTATGAAAACAGTTGGGGACACATATATATTTCCAAAGACATATCGAACATATCCTCCTCATCTGTGATCCCCTGTGTACTTTGTGTAGTTGTTTTCGGTCTGGTACTGTATTATTGCTGCGTCAGATTAATGCGCGAATCTCCTGTTTAGTTGATCTCCAGAAGGCAACACTTTACAAAGCAACGACAGCCTACATGAGAGTGACACTCGCTTTGCGTTGTGAAGGATGCATAATAATAATAATAATAATACATGTAGGCTAATCGCCTTGGTGATATAATTTACTGCGCAGTATACAGCATGAATGAGACTAAAAGCTAGGCATGGATAAGCAATGCACAGAGATGGGACTTTGGCTACTTTATTCTGAAGTGCGAAATCTCGTTTCTTTTGCAATGCACAATTAAAAACACATTGAAACCAGCTGAAAATTGTGATTAGACAGACAGACAGACAGACAGATAGACAGACAGACAGACAGACAGACAGACAGACAGATAGATAGATAGATAGATAGATAGATAGATAGATAGATAGATAGATAGATAGACAGATAGACAGATAGATAGACAGATAGTTAAATTAATGCACACACAAACACACATGTTGGTGCAGCTATCATTATGAGGACTCTCCATAGACATGATTTTTATACTGTACAAACTATAGATTCTATCCCCTAACCCTAACCCTATCCCTAAACCTAACCCTCACAAAAAAACATTCTGCATTTTTACACTTTCAATAAAACATTGTTTAGTATTTTTTTCAAGCGATTTGAATTATGGGGACACTAGAAATGTCCTCATAAACCACATTTATAGCAAAACACCCTTGTAATTACGTTAGTAACCTAAAAAAAATCATCGTAAACCACTTAAACCTGCCCACAAGAGGCCCTCTTTATGTTTACATGTTCACGATTAGCCTTTACAGAGTGCTCTAAAAGGACATTTGCACATGTCCTATATGAGTTGCAAGCACCAGTGTTGTGATTTTCAAGAAAATGTCTTTGTCAGCTGTGTCATACCACGTTTATAGAACTGCTCAAGATCATCTATTCATAAGTAGTGTTCTGTGTGTTGTTCATACATGCTGTTTCTTGCCTTACCCAGCTGTACAAGTGTGAGTGTGCTGGATTTACTTCATCAAGAGTTTTTCTGGCCACTAGAAGGAGCTATGAGCAATGCTAAAACACTTTCTGTGGAATGAATGCTGGCCCACAAATGCTGAACGTTTCATTAGCAGAGATTTACACATTCCTGTTGTATATGTCTCACGATCAGGATTCTAAAAGACAGACATCAGGCGTCAAGAGTGTACATCTTGTTTAGATGCAATACTAGGAAACAATCAGTTTAGTGACCTACTGTCACAGTGCTCTGAAGCAATAGACAGATACAGTATGGTTATAGTCTCTGTGTCTTAGGATACTTTGTTGCCTTTATTCTAAAATATTCAGTAAGGTACAACTGTCTGGGACCACTAGCGAAAATGCTTTTATTTTGCATTCCTTATATTGATTTTTAAAAAAAAAATTATTATTATTTATTACATATAAGATCATATATTATCAGCTTAACTATTTGAGTGAAGTTTAATTAAAAGCAAAGTTCAACCAAAAATAAATACAAATTCTGTGATGAAAGTTGTTCCAAACACACATTTTCGTCCGCACTCTTCTAACATGATGCATAAAATAGATTAGTGCTTTTAGATCTTTTGCTTTAATGACAACGTGCACTCAAGCTGGCATGAACTCCACTAGTTTGTGCAAAACTTGAAGGTTCATGTTACCCAGCATGATTTGAGAATGTTCCAAAAAGTATCTTATGCATCACAGTGCAATGTGGTCACACGGGAGGTCATCATGTTGTTTTTCATAGGATTGGCCACTTTATACCGTCTCACTGAAAAGCGCTATCTCCGGTCAGTTATGCATCAGCTCCGGTGTGTTTACTTTCCTCTGTAGCACATCAACAGTGTGGGAGAGCTGGGTTCGGATACCGGAAGTAATTGAGTTTGCATAATCAGTGGCGTGCGTGATTTTGAGGTTGCATTGTTCTCTCTAACATTACATATTTACTCCACTGATGGTTAGGCTTAGGTTTAGGGTTTGGGGGAACCATTTATAAAACATGAATTCCTCATCACTGGATTACTGCCTGTACAGCTGAAACTCGTATTGGCATCCCTCCGTGGCATTTCACCCGGAAAATAGAGCTCATATGTGATTATATGCCCAACAACACTTATTGCTTTGGTCACTGGGGGCAGTGTTTTGAATTTCTGTAAACAGACCAATTTAAGCTAAAGAAAAGTCAACCTGCTGTTTCCGATTTGACTGTAAGATCAGACTGCATTGGAAGTAGCATTGCGCCGATACAAAATTTTGGCTTTGTTACGATATAAGCTGTGGTACCTCAATATCGATACTAAATCAATAGTTAGGCAACAAATAAAAAGGCTAAGATTTTTTATGAAATTATACATAATATAATGTATATTAATTTATTATATTATAATATATTAATATATATTATATTATTATATTATAAAAATATGTATTCCATTTCAAGAGTGTAGTCCATCAATAGACAAAGACGATGCAGGCAGAGACCAATGAAGTGCATTGCAGGTTCGATGGGTTCCATCCTAAGTCCAAGGTTCAGGCAGTGGCATATGAAGTCCATCTTAAAAGACTGAAGTGACCGGCTGTAGTTTGTCGTCATCACTCAGCGACACGTAGCAGTGGAGTCCGACATCAGGCGTTCCTGCTGGATCTGGCTCTGGTATCCTTGGGATATGAATCGCTATATCACTTCCATGTCTCGGTTGAGACATGGAAACATATAGAATAATATTAGTATAGATGCCATTCAATTTATTGCAGAGTTATAGATTATGAGAAATGTGTCTGTGAAATGTTTTTGGTTCCGGCAGACCTAACTAATTGTGAGTTGATGGATAAATTAGGTGTGTGCTTGGCTAAATAGATGAGTCTTTAGTCTAGACGTAAACTAAGGGAGTGTGTCTGCATCTCAAACAGTGTTAGGGAGATTATTCCATAGTTTAGGAGCCAAATATGAAAAGGATCTACCTCCTTTTGTGGATTTTGATTTTCTAGGAACCATTAACAGGCCAGAATTTTGTGATCGTAATGAACATGATGGAATAAAGCATGACAGAATGTTACTTAAATATTGTGGAGCTAGACCATTCAAATCTTTGTATGTAGTTTACAGAATATTAAAATGAATACAAAATTTATCAGGTAGCCAATGTACCATTGATAGAATGGGGCTAATTTGATCATATTACTTGGTTCTTGTCAGCACTTTGGCAGCTGCATTTTGAACAAATTTAAGCTTATTTATTGATCTTGCTGGACATCCTCCCAGTAAAGCATTACAATAATCTAGTCTTGAGGTCATGAATGCATAAATTATTTTTTCGGCGTCAGCAAAAGAGAGCATGTGTCGTGACTTAGCACTACTTTTGAGGTGGAACAATGCTGTTCTACAAACATTGGAATAATTTTTTTTTAATTAATGATGAATGAAAAGTTCTTCACTGTAGAAGACGATTTAACAGTACATCCATCAAGAGTCAAATGATATTCTAGCTGTTTAATTAAGAGGTTTTTGATCCAATAATTAATACCTCTGTTTTGTCGGAATTGAGTAGAAGGAACTTTAGGTAGCTTGGCAAGAGTTGTCTTCATAAGAACAGAGTTCTTAGAATTGAGAAACACCCAATGCCTTTCTAGCAAGTCAGTCCACTGTCGGCCATCTTTGGAGCGCTCTCGGGAGGCTATTTCCGATCATGCAGCTCCTACAGTATCTACTTGAAAGGGGAAACAACAATATCTCAAAAATGGTTGGTCAAGATTACGATCAAAGAACATATTTCTTATCAGATATAAAATCTTACAATACTGGATTCAGAAATTGTAATCGCTAAAAACAGGGGACATGTCAGGGGATGACTGTATCTAAAAGGTGATTGCCTCTTTTATCAGTAAGGTGGGACTTCCTTTCTACATCCGCTGACTTTTGGGTGCACATAGCTCCTTGGTTGAGCATTCCAGTTTCTCCCATTCATCCATTAATAGAAGTGGCCCATCTCTGCTAAATCATTTCTGGTTATATCAAGCTTCCCATTAAAGCTGGAATTGTCCCGTCGTGACTTGCAAGCTGAAATTACCATTTCATTTTTTTGGTATTGCAATATTTCATTAGTACCTGTATGTTGCGCAGCCCTAATTGGATGCATAGAAATTTGAACTTTTGCACAAAAAACTTTGCTTAGTGTCCTAGTAATACTGCAGATGGTTAAGTATTTCTTGTTTATTTTTCATAACTTTTCTCTGTTTGACAATGTTCATGTTTATTTTCAGGTTTAATTGGGATTTTAAATCACAGATTTTCACTGCAGTCTCAGACTTGTGGACCCCACTGTATAACATTATTGAAACATTTATGTTCCTATAAAGTAAATTTTAAATTAGTGTTTATGCCTGTCTACTTGGCATTGGTCACTCAAGTATCCAAAAAGCCTGCAAAGATATTTAACTGTTCATTAAATTATGCCTGTTTTCATATTAGCTCCTAAATTTATTTTTTTTTTCCTTTCTGAGTCATCTCTGATCTTCCATTCTGGGCCTGTACCTGGACTGTTTTCCAGTCGTATAAGATATCAGATTGCCCCAGCTTGCTCATGGCGTCTTTACCTTGGATATAAAACAAACTTAATGGATGCGCAGTGCTGAAGTTACTGGAAACTGGAAATGTTATCCGCTCAATAACGAGGAAATAATCTGTCACAAATTACCAGTGTGACTACCACTAACCGGCATAGTACCATGTTGAGACTTTTTTGGGTTTAGCCTATGATAATATTAATCAGGCAGAGGCTATTTGCATTAAGCACAAAAATCAATTGATTCTACACTAATCTAAAGTTAGTTTAAATACTAACATACAGTATTGGGACATCACTGCAGCATTTTTATTGTTTTTATTTAGAGTCCCACAGACACACTACACCAACCTCTACCCCTAAACCAAACCTTCCCTTACAAAAATTATCCATGGTTTTACTACAGTAACCTGTATCACCACAGTATTTAGCAAAATTAAACATGGTTACTATATTAACACCATATTACTGTAGTTTAATTGAATAAAAACTATGGCTTCCACTCAACCTTACACAGCGACCAAATCACTATGAGAAAATCAACATTTACTGTATGTTAATATTTAAACATTTTTATTATAAGAAGTATTAAAATAAATATTAATATTGGAGACAGGAAACAGGATGGGAAACTAGGGCAAAAGAGGGAATTGAACCCAGGTCGTTCGTATGAGAAAAACACATCCAGAGCGTATTTAGTCATCACACAAATGAAGAAACACTCTTTAATTTCAGTGTTTCCACCAAACTATTTGAGTGCAAAAAGCCACACTGTATGGCAGTTGCTTTTTATACTTAGTGCAAATATTCACTCGGTAGTAATAATGATGTAACAGACCAAGATTAATTTGATTGACATTAAAAGGCTCAGGAATTCATCTTAATCACACATCCTTTTTGTAACATCCTTTTTGTGAGATTGTTCACGTTTAGGCCCAAAACTTTCTATAGCTTTTCTATTTATCAAGCTCGATATTGTGTGTTTTTCCATTCTGAAATGTGTCACTCCAGTTCATAGCATGTTGTATTCTTAGTATTGCCACAAGTGACACTGTAGCGGGCTTTAGTGGACACATTTTCTATGTTTTCTCTTTCAGATCAACTGATGTCTCTTGCTGAACCATACTGTTAAAGTTGATATGTTATAGCTTGCTCTCTGAATAATAACCCATCTGCTTTAATGGCACAAACATTTGAAGGTAACTCTTTAGCCCTTTTGACTAAAGAGCAGTGCCTAATAAGCGACATATGCGTCTGTATAGGGTCCCCGTGGCCAACAGAGGGCCCCCTACCACTGATTCAGCAAAAGTATGCATTTAATTCCTATTTGTCACATTTTAATTGTGCTGGTTTGTGCCTATTTTAATTGTGCTGGTTTGTTGAGTATTTGCCAGGCTTGAACATGTGTATTTTATCCAGTTTGTGAAAGCAGTGACCCACATGATGAAAAAAGGATGGAAAAAGTTATGATGTTACAGGATCAGAGGTGTCTATCTAAATGTTTCTGTACAAATATTTTAAGTGGGATGTGATCCGTGAACATTATTGTTGGAATTTCATCTCTGTCATGATGCAAAAAAGGCTTAATTGGTAAAATAATATCCATCCTTGTTGGATATGTTATGTTTCCATTTATCTCTTGTTTAATGCCTACAAGGATTTGTGGGTGTCCTACTGTTTATACAAACTAATGATTTGAACGTGTGTAACTGGTCCTGCTCGACCCGCTCCAAACAGGATTCGAACCGACATCTCCAGCATGAGAGGAGCCTAAAGGCTACGGCCGCTAGCATCAGTCGCTAGTGCGCCTCTTGAGGTCAGGGGAGTGAGGTTTACATACTGCACAGCTACCTACTACCAGCTGGCTCCCGTTACATGTGTAATATCAAGACTTAACATGTAATATGTGGTTTAAAAACTCTGCCATTTAAAAAGGACAAATACAAATACAGTTTGAAGTGGTTCATAGAAACAAAAACAAAACAAAAACAGCTAACTCTATTGCCATTTTTGCTACAAAACTGTAGTTCAATAGCATTAATCATCAGTCAAAATGCTCATGTACTCATGAGTCAAAAGACAAGGACCAATTGAGAAATTCTGTGCCTGATCTCATGAAAATTACGTGACTGTTGTGACATTTTTGTAGCATAATATTACGTGGTTCCTTACACGTATCATGGCAGTTCCAAAGGAAAATATCCACTGTGTGCCGCTAAATGTGAGTTACATTTTTCCCGAAAAGATGAGATTTTCAAGGTTAACACTAGAGTTTTAAATCAACAAAACCTACCTCCCTTCTCTAAACCTTAAATCTAAACATAACTGATATTGTCATAAAAAGTAAATGTGACTTGGAAAACAAGCAATTTTCACCTCATGTGTCCACTTGTGTGAAATGAAATAAAAGTCATTGTTGTTGTAGCGCCTCTATTGTTTATTCCACCAGGAAACTGGTTTGATACGTATGCGACCCACATAAAAATAATTTAGCAAAAATGTACGCATAGCAACGTGATTCTATGAGACCATGTTGGAAATTCGCCTAATTACACAGTCTTTAGGAAACTTAATGAGCAAAAAAAAAGTGCATTATAATCAGTGTTGCTTCAATCCATTATTGCCAATATTCTTGAATATTCTTTATATCACCTAGCTCATATGCTCAACAGCAAAATACGTTTGTAGACTCAAGTTTGTGTCCAGATGTTTCAGGATTTGCCAGGGGTGCTGGTCCCAGTGATCCATCGTCTCATAGTTCATCTAGGCCTAATTCCTGGGATTAACAGGCTTTCCTGTTAAATGAAAGCATGCATCAGGTAGACAATGAGGCTGGATGCCTTAAACTCATGTAGCTTATTCCTTTCTAAACCTTTCCTCAATTTTTTAACCCACATTTTCCATAATATCATAGCAAATAGAAGAACTACAAGGTGCCATAAGAAAGAGGTTTTTAATTGAATGAAAAATCAATAATACATTGTTCGTCTTTCATTTGCAATGCTGAAGTCTACAGGGACTTTTAGTTTAAGTTTGCCCTATTTAAGAGGGTCCATTCACATTCTTGTAGGTCTTGACCAGACACAGCACCTGCACCCATTGAATGTCAAAACACAGCTACAACCAATTGGATGAGTTTGGGTAGACTGACCGCACAGTAAATTCAGCGACAGTATGTAGGTATGTTACTGTCCCCAGTGGCAGATGCTGGAAGTGTTGTTGAGCATATGGGCACCTGTGATCTCCAGTTTCTGGGTGAAATGTCCACAGAGTGGCGCCAAAAGTGAGTTGTCTTTTTAGTTGTCAATGATGTAACGGTTATCAGGAATGCATATTTTATAACCATATACCTTGACCCAATTCACAACCCTAGATCTAACCATCAATTTAGTGAAATTTGTTTTTTTTTTTTTGGTGAAAATGCCCATAATAACGAACCCATGACATTGCATTACTTGAGCCATGCTCTACCAGTTGAGCCACAAAACAGATCCTATCACACTTTAACATATTGTATCATTATTTTATTATGTTTAAGCCCATTCCACAGATTCTCCCTCAAAATCAGCACAGAAAATGCAACAAAGTGCTTAGATTCCATGTGGGCCTGGCCATGATCACATTCTTTACTGGTACAAAGAATTCTGCCAGAAAACTCGTGAAGATTTCATCTCAGCTCACCCACATTCCCTGACCTTAAAAAAGGAACATGGTTAAATAAAAACATTCCTGACCAAAGACTGTCCTATCTCTTATTCAAGGCCAGAAGTCACTTTATCGCAAACTCTGTTCAACTTGATTCTTCATTTCCCAAATACGAGGAACAAACAAGACTATGCTGGCCTCATATCTTTCCATGTAAGGTTTGCGGCCTGCACAAACCAATGCATGTTTGACATGCTCGGCTGTCCTTCATAATGTCGTCACTATTTAAGCACAATTGCTTTTACGTCTTCCAGCAATCTTCTCTGACAGTACCCCACCAGAAATATGCACCATGTACACACTACAATGGACGTATTGTTGGAGTCTGTGTTCGCCCATTCAGAAAGGTGGTTGTGCTTTGACCACAAAGAGGCCTCACCAGTGGAATGCTCTACTTTGTCTTTCATTGACCCTGCCAAGAAAAATGTCGGGACTTGCGTTGCACACAATGTGTTGGGTAGATTATTTCTGAAGTGTAATCTGGTACTGATTAGATGTTACATGACTAAAATTATAATCAGTAGTTTAATCTAGTAGATTGAACTTTGATCTAACTCTTATTTATTTGGTGTCTCGCGGAAGAATAATCATTTTTTTGACAATTATACAAAAAGGGGCAAAGAGTTCACATCAAAATTAATATTTTTAGTCATCTTTCACTGACCCTCATTGCTGTTCCAAATGTGTATGACTATATTTTTGCCATGGAATACAAAAGGAGATTTTAGGTAGAATGTTAGCCTCAGTCACCATTCACGTAAATTGCATCTTTGTTTGTTTTTTGTTTTTTTTTTTTTTTTTTGTGTGCACGTTTTTTTCAAACAATGAAAGTGAAGGGTGACTGAGGCTAAAATTATGCATAGCACCTTGTTTTGCATTCCACAGAAGAAAGTCAGACTTTACAAAAGTCTTACATAAAGTTTTCTTTACATGTTTTATGAAAAAATAATAACTAATTATAAGTGCACTATTCACCAATTAACATTCCTTTCTTTTAATTTTTGGAAATTAGTTAACAAATAAATTATATTCTGCACTCTAATTACAAGAATTTGATATTTGTAATCTGATTGTGTAATCCAAATTACATTAGCGAATGGTGTTCCTTATTGATTGAATTTCTAAAATAAGGTTGACAATCATTAAATTTGTTGACCAACAAGTAAACAGAGGGGAGACACATGCCAAAATTTGGGTTATTAATTTTTTAGTTAACCGTGTGTTTGTATGCATTAAATGTAATGGAATATTTCACCCGAAAATGAAAATCCGGTCCTAATTTACACATACAAATGTCATTACAAACCCAACTTTCTGTTCATTGTGACTTTAAAATGATTGATACTGTATTTTATGAGAGAAAAGATTTTTCACGTGTTCATGAGAACTTTTCAGCTCTAAACAACACAAGTTCTCTCGTGAACATGGGTGCCACTCTAAAAGAGCTTCTCTTTTAGCGCTTATGAATGTACAGTGGATGTCAAGATTTTCCCATGATTGTGATCATGTCATTTATATAAAAAAGTGCACTCTACTTCAGACTGATCTCACAGTGCAATCAGAAAGAGTAGGTTGATTTTCTGTAACAAAATTCGGTCTGTGCACACTGAAATTCGAAATGATGCAACCCAGTGGCCAATGGGGTAAGTGTTGTTGGTCGTATGGTCACGTGTGGAGTAAACATTTAATATTTTAGGGATAAACACAGTCAGTGATTGTGTAGATGTGAATAATTCCTGGTTTCAACATGGGATGGTTACAGGAGAAACATTTAAGAATCCAAGTCAGGTGAAAACAGTGCCTCTCCTGACACATCTTTAAACCAGGATTAAATGGGTTCAGTGAGTTGGCATAATGTGTCCGATCATAGGGTACTGGAACTCTTGGAAAAAAAATTCCGACCTTCTGTGTGATCATGTTGCTCTAATTACAATAACTTGATATTTGTAATCTGATTATGTAATCCAAATTACATACAGTCCATTACTATCCAACACTGCACACATTCCACTTACAGTACAACAGTGATTGGTTGTCTTGATTCAAATGAACATGCAAACCATTTTTATTTCAGGAGTGAACACAGAACTGACTGGTTCTGGGTTTCAAGTTTATGACCAGTTGGTGGATAAGAGTTGTGTTTTGGTCACGGATCTCATTGCGTCTACAGTTCTGCAGAGACTCTCGAATAGTTCTAGAGAGGACATGAGGGCTTCATGGAGTATATAATTATGTTGCAAATTTTCCTGTGGTGAGAAGGATGTTTATGAAGGCCCTCATTTTCAAACCCACATACAAGAGGCTCCCTTCACTGTGAAGGGTTAAGGCAAATTCTTGACCAAACATTGTCAACCATAAACCTGGCATTAACCTGTTTATTTCCCTGGCTTGTCTTAATGCAACACTTCAATGTAATTATAAAGACAAACTTTACGATGACAGTACAAATGCTGTATGTAAACATTAAGGATACTTGTGTTAAATGCACTATAATTTCACAATGGTTCTAGCTCAGCCTTGGAGAAAGTTCACTTAGCAAGGGATTTTATTTGGAAGAGGATACTGTTTCTCTCATTACCATTTTTATTTTCCGATTTTAGTATGCTGCAAGAGTTGCCAGTCAGGGTGGAACTGGAGAAACACAGTCAAGGAGAACATGAAACACTTCAAGGTAATTTATGTGCAATTTCAACAGGGTGATAGAGAGATTTTGGCTCCAAAAGAGGATCACAGACAAGATGTCTCAGCGCTACTGTCAAAGATGTTTGTTAGTTTTGCAACCTGAGTGATATATCAACCATCCCAGTTTTGAACTATTAACCCACACATTACAGGCAGTTTTTAGAGAGCTTAAAGTCAGCCTAAAACCAAATTTGAATCTATTTACTCTCTGTTCAATCCCTCCCCTCCAGCCACCTGGTTCCATTCTGATATTTAATGCCCTCTTTTCATGGTCATAATTAGTTTTAGTCAAAAATCAAGTCTGCTTACATTATTTCTCATTTAATATACTGTTGCACTCAGATTAAAATGGGTGCAAACATGTTCCTTATTGACTGAACTTACCAAAAGTTCAAAAACTATTGAACTGGTTACTCAACAAGTTAACAGAGTGTAGACAGAGGACAAATTGTGGGTTATTATGTACTGAGTTAATTTGGGGTAACAGCCCCATTTAGGCTACGTCTACATTAATCCGGGTACATTTGAAAACAGCGTTGCCATTTCAAAGCGCTATCCGTCCACACTAACGTTTTCAAGCGTTTTCCAAAAAACCTGCACTGTGCATGCAGAAAATCCCCATTGCATGTACGGTCTGAAACGCAATTGTCCTTGTGTTCTGTCGCTGGACAACAATTCCGAGTAAACTTCCCTTGGCCTTTGAAGGAATGCAATGTGAAGGTTGTACAAAGTGACATATATTTTTTAACAGGGGCCGCTGTGGCTCAGGTGGTAGAGCGGGTTGGTTGCTAATCACAGGGTTGGCGGTTTGATTCGCATGCCGAAGTGTCCTTGGCAAGACACTGAACAATGGCTCCACTGCCATTGGTGTATGAGTGTGTGTGTGTGAATGGGTGATTGGGACACAGTGTAAAGTGCTTTGGTAACCTCTAATGTTAAAAAAAGCACTATATAAGTGCAGAGCATTTAGCAATGCTATCAAAGTGAGTATCAGGCACATCTGCTACCACACGTCATCATTTTCCAAAGCATGCCGCTACCACACGTTATCATTTTCCAAAGCATCCGTTTTCAAGTCCACACTACAAAGCGAAAACGGCATTTTCAAATTGATCCACTTTGGAGTATGTTTTCAAAAAGCTACATTTTCACAGACAAAAACACAATTTCAGTGAGGACGGAAGGCCAAAACGGAGAGAAAAAGATGCGTTTTTGAATGAAAACATATTTGTAAAGTATCTCAGGGGGTGCTTTCCTTGAACCTTCAATGTCATGTTCTCTCCACTCCTGCAGATGGCACCAACGCCCCTAACCCTGTTCAACTCTCTGCTCGTTAACCCTCATTCCCTTCACCTGTGTCTAGGCCTTTATATGTCTGTTTGTTCATTGCCTTTGTGTTCAGTCTTGAGCCTATGTACCCGGTGCCTTTAGTGACCAGTTCTCTAGCTAAGTGTTTTCCTTATTATACCCTTTTTGACCCTTGTGTCTATTTTTGTTTCTCTGTCACTCACAGCCAACAGTCAAGACTTCATTTCTTTATTCAATCCAGCTAGTAGGGTGGATGTGGATCATCGATGGATGAGGGACAGATGCTGTCTCTATCGTGGCAAGCCAGGCCACTTTCGCTTTGCATGTCCTGAGTTGTCGGGAAAAGCCAACTCTCGTCCAGGAGGAGGGGAGCCAGGGCGAGAATAGGAACCATCCCCTGCTCGGCGACCTCTGGTTTGACCATCCATGCCACCCTTACCCATGGCATTCAACAACATCAAGTTTGTGCCTTTGTAGACTCTGGGGCCACCGGGAGTTTTATGCACTTTGTGTTGGCCAAGAGACTTTCTAATCAGCCTGTGACCCTTCAGAAACCTCTTAACGTTACGGCAGTTGATGGCAGTCCTCTGGGTTCTGGACAGGTTAGTCAATGTACCCCACCTCTCCAGCTAAGGGTGGGGCAAGACCAGGAACAGATACAGTTCCTTTTGATTCACTCTCCTAAGCTTCCTCTAATTCTTGACTTCCAATGGCTGACAGCTCACCACCCACACACTGGTCCCGAGGGGTTGTTAGAATCTGGGGAACCAACTGCTGTGTCTCAGACATGACCTTCTGCTGTACCCCCAATCTGCTAAGATCATTCCCAGAACCTTTGCCAGAAATCTCCAGGTGGAGTTGTACCTCTGTTCCCGAGACCCTGTCCACGGAAGTCATGGCTCCTGTCAAGATGGAGCCGGCGAAAAACCAAGTCTCTAACTTCCCGAGTTATTCTGAGTACCCCCGGAATATGCAGACCTCCATGATGTCTTCAGTAAAGACAGAGCTGCCTCACTGCCCCCTCATAGATCTTATGATTGCTCTATTGAACTGCTTCCTTGTATCTGCCCACCTGGAAGGCTCTCTCTGGCCCTGAAAGATTAGCCATGGCTAAATACCTCAAAGAATCTCTGGAAAGTGGATTCATCCGTCCTACCACGTCACCTGCAGGAGCTGGTTTTTTCTTTGTTGAAAAGAAGGATGGCAGCCTCCGACCCTGCATAGACTACAGAGGTCTAAACCGTATTACCATCAAGAACCGGTACCCTCTCCCCCACATGACTACTGCTTTTGAGATCCTGCAGGGTGCCACCATCTTTACCAAACTAGACCTTTGTAATGTATATCACCTAGTTAGAATCCGTGAGGGAGACGAGTGGAAGACAGCATTCAACACCCCGACGGGCCACTACGAATACCAGGTAATGCCATTCAGCCTGGTAAATGTCCCAGCCGTCTTCCAGGCCTTTATTAATGATGCTCTCAGAGAGATGCTGAATAGATTTGTGTTTGTTTATCTAGATGACATACTCATATTCTCCCACAACTACCAAGAACACGTTCAGCATGTTCAGCAGGTCCTAGTGCAGTTGCTGAAGCATAAACTGTGAAGCTGGAGAAGAGTGAATTTCATGTTCCGGCCGTCTCATTCCTCGGTTTCTGTGTGTTCAAGGGCAGTCTCCAGATGGATCCTGGATATATATATATATACACACACACACACACACACAAAAAGAAGATTTCACACAAAGGTGTACACTACAGTCTTCAAATACAAAGGACAACTGGCTCTAACAAGGACAGAGAGAGATGTGGAAGGCCAGATGTACAACTAAATAAGAGGATAAGTACATCAGAGTCTCTAGTTTGAGAAATAGACGCCTCACATGTCCTCAGCTGATAGCTTCATTGAATTCTACCCGCTCAACACCAGTTTCATGTACAACAGTAAAGAGAAGTCTTAGGGCTGTGGGTCTTATGGGAAGAATTGCAAAGAAAAAGCCACTTTTGAAACAAGAAAAGCAAAAAGAAAAGTTTAGGGTGGGCAAAGAAACGCAGATAATTATAAAAGAGTGTTATGGATCTTAACCCTACTGAGCTTTTGTGGGATCAGCTAGACGATAAGGTGCATGAGAAATGCCCAACTATTTGAAGTAGTTTAAGAAGTTCTGAGCATTTTATTTTCAAACTGCAATAGTAATTTTTCACATTATTAATGTCCTGAGTATAAATTGTGATCAGTTGAATGCCACTTTGCAGAATAAAAGTACCAAATTCTTCCCATAAGAGCAACGTCTGTACATTATTCCAAACTTTTGGCCACCAGTGTGTATATATTTATATATTTAATTCAAACATCTGGAACAAGAGATGGTTCTCCTAAAAATAAAAATGATGTCATCATTTACTCACTCTTATGTTGTTCCAAACACTTGTGACTTTCTTCAGTGGAACACAAATGGAGATGTTAGGCAGCCTCGGTCACCATTCACTTTCATTTCCTCTTTTATTTATTTTACGTTTTTTTTTACCATACAGTGAAATTGAATAATGACTGTGGCTTCCGGTTCCTAAAATTTTGCCTAATATCTCCTTTTGGGGTTGGGAACAAAATCAGGGTGAGTACATGATGACAAATGTTTGCCTTATGCCCTATAACATTAAATTGATTTAGGTTTGTTTACTTTATAGCTCTACCTCTGAAATTTACACAGCACATAGAGTTTATCAGTAGCATATATTGCTTGATTTATGGCAAATCCATCATCAGTCCACCATCTCAGTTTACTGGACTTTCATATTATGCCGTCCTACAAAAATCTGACTTTGAAATAAAGATCACCTCACAAGAAATGAGATCGTATTGGCATGCTCTGCTGGAAAATCTGACAAATGCTCTGCATTCTCATGACTGGGGAAGCAACATTTGTCTGTCAGTCCTACCATGGAAGAAAAACCATGATATAATGAGTAATTGACGATTAGCTACATGCAATGATGCTTACATTTCTTAAGTCAACCCGACATATATTCATATTAGTTACTTTGTCTTGGGACACAAATTATGAATGAGACTTTTGGAATGTACAAATTGGACTAGGATGTCAATTTAAGATGACTGGTTTCAAATTAATCTCTCATTTGGGATACAAATGTAACTAGCTTGCACAGATTTTTTTACAGAACTCTGTACTATTCAGGAATAGGCGATACCACTTATTTTCTTTTAGATTCAATGTGAAGTACTATCAAGGCCAGTAACGCTGATATTGGTACCTCTATTAAAGGTGTTGTTCACCAAATTATAATTCATCATTTACTCACACTCATGTTGTTCCATACCTGTATGACTTTTGTCCTACACAAAAGATGTTAGGCAAAATTGTAGAGACTGATTGTCTCAGTTACCAATCAATTTCATTATATGGGAAAAAAGATGCAATTAAAGTGAATGGAGACTCAGGCTAACATTTTGAATCACCAAAGAAGACATTCATACTGGTTTGGAACAACATGAGGATAAATAAATGATGACAGAATGTTCATTTCTGGGTGAACTATGTCTTCAAAGCTAGCAGACATTGACTAACAGACACAAAGCCCCAATTTTGATCCACCCCTACTGTGCAAGCATTGCCAAGGCCTTGTAAATCCTACAGTGTACAAGAAACTTTGCAAATCCTAAACACTATCGCCTATGATGGATCAATTTGCAACTGGGTGCAATCAAAACATCCCACCAAATAAACATGGTGCATGTGGCCACAGCTCTTGTGTTGATGTTACTGAGTCAGGACTGGTGCAGTATGGTCGGGTTGTCTTGGATTGTTTACAGCGCATCTGGTCCCTCTCAGAGCTGAGCTGTTGTGAAAGATTTATGTTGCATATTTGACATGAGCCAAGCTTGTGATGAGTCGCCATGGAGATTCCAATTAGTGGTTACACATCATCTTGCCTCAGATATGGTAAGATAATGGATCTTATGCACAGTAAAATCACTACAGGGGCAAGTTTTTCATCCAAGTATTACTACAATCTAAAAAACCTAGGTTGAGAATAAATGTGTCCATTGTATGTAATTGTACGCATGAAACGATGATATCAGCATAGCACGCAGCCGAGCCAAAATCAAGAGCAATTCATCTTCCTATTCCCTTCTCTGTCTCTTTCACTTATTTTCTCACAGCAGAGCATTCAAGTAGCCATTAATTTCTCGCAGACTCTAAGTAGACCAATTGCTAAATTAGATCTGCTTTATTTTCTGAATGAAATACCAACACATGCGCAGCAGCAAAATAGTGTTAAAGTTTGAGGTTGTCAACCAAAATACTGAACGTGTGTGAGAGAGAAAAACAAATAATATCCTTGTAAATAGATAAATACAGTAGATATAATAATAATAATATAAAACAATCACTATTCAGTAGACAAATATAAATGTATATTAAAAAGAACCAATCAGATACTGTGTTCAGTAAGAAAAAATGTTACAATGACGTAAGCTTTTTCGGTTGCATTTAAAATGCTCAACTAAGTCAGTGGAAGAACTTTATTCCTACATTGTTAATGGAATAGAGCCTGGATATTAAGAAGGAAAAAAAGGAATAATAAGAACTCACAGCCACAATACTTTGTTGTGGTTGGTTGTAAGTTGTCAGAGTGTTGCTATGTGGTTGCTAAGGTGTTTTAAGTGGTATTTAGCACATACCTATGAGATTGCTAGGGTGTTCTTAAATGGTTATTTCTAAGATAGTCTTGTCCCTAGATATGGCTCAAAAACTAGTGTGTCGACTACACAAACGGTGCAGGAAAAAGTTTAATACTTTAATAGACACTGCTCTGCATATCATAAATAGTGTAAATAAACTTGACATTGAAGCACACTATGTAGATGTAAGGACACTAATTACTATGTTTTGTAACTTAGAGCAATGCACATGTCTTGCCATTTATGTTTGACTTGACTAGACTTGACTATTTTTGGACACTTATTGCAATGATCTTTAAGTTATTCACTAAGCACACCCCTAAGTCTTACCAACACCTTATTTCTAATGACCTATATTCTTCGTGGATGATTAAACCTTTGGACAGACTCTCCTACATAGTTTAGAGAAAGGGCTTGTTGCAGTTGCCTGAGCTCTCCCGGGGCACTTTGAATTGACAAATACATTTTGGACCAGAGAGCAGAATCACAAAACATTACTCAAAGATCTGGCTTTCATCAAACCTCTCTAATATTATTATTGTGGCTTGCCATTCCAAGCATTGCGATACAGTTTCTAAGTTGTCCTTAGAGGTATTTAGAACATAGCTATGTGGTTGCTAGGGTGTTCTGGGTGGTTGCTCGGGTGTCCCAGGTGGTTGCTATGTGATTTTCCCAATGGTTTTGTTCAGACAGGCAGCAGAAATCTGATTTTATTATTCTTATTATTTCAGATTTTATTTATTTCAGATTTTTTTTTTTTTTTTTTACAAATCTTGATATCTGGAGTCTCTCTCCTTACAAAAATCAAGAGTTCTGGCAAACCCCTGTGGTGAACTTGCCGCAAATTCACCACACATTTTTTTCACATGCTAATGAGCTTTATGGCAAACTCTCCATTGTTGCCACAGACTTGCCATATAAGTGTTTGCCAGTAGCGGCAAATTGTCCAATGTTGCCAAAGGTTTGCTACAGATTCATTACCGCTGAAGATCTGAAAACTTCTGGCCATAATTTGGGCCAAACTGCAAGATCATTTGGATGTGAAAACGATGAGTGGCAAATTTGCTGAAAGTTTGGCAAAACTCTAGATTTTTATAAGGATGTACATCCACTCTGCGCATGAGTCAATCGTAGGAAAGTGTAATCGAGCATAAAATCATGATTGCGCCAAGGAGACTGCAGACATCAAGATTTAGAGTGAAAAAGGAGTGATATTTTGGTTAGTTACTCACCCAAAACTCGATCTATATGGATTAAATTTATTGCTGCCGTTACATTAGGCTATGTCCTTTTTAGAGCTTGAGAGTTTTGGACCCAATTGACTTGCATTGTATGGATCTACAGGTACTTCAAAATCTTTGTGTTACGCAGAAGAAAGAAAGTCATATGAGTTTGAAATGGTATAAGGGTGAGAACATCAAGATTTTTGCATAAATTATTCCTTTAAAATCTGATTTCTTTTGAAAAGTGTCTCAGTCTGAACAGTTAATTTGAACTTCTAGTAATTTTTTTTGCCATTCAGGACATAACATCTTTGTAATGTGAAGCAAAGTGCTCAATATTGTCTGAAACTGTGTCCAAATACACTCATTTCAATCACTCACTGGTCATATAGCAAACTATGGAACATTCACCATGTAGTGAATTTTAAATTAGTGGTTTTGGACACAACTTATGCATGAATAATCAACATGATCACATGGGAGGTCGGCATGTTGTTTCCAATACTTCCAGCACCCTTGGATCGGCCACATCATGCCAACTCACAGACAAGCGGCATCTCCTATCAGAGATGTTTGCACTGGCTATAACAAAAATGGTAGAGTTCTGGCAAACTTGCCGCAAATTTGCCACTCATTATTTTCACAGGTAGCGGTGAACATGCAGAAGCTGAAGAGTTTACTGCAAAGCTCATTTGCATGTGAAAATAATGAGTGGATAATTTGCGGCAAGTTTGCGGAAACTCTGTAGATATTTTGTAAGCTACGATGCGACCACGATGCTGACGGAAGAGCGGCACGTGAGACTCGGGTTTGGATACCATGTTGATACCAGGAAATTAGCACAATCGCATAATCAGTAACATGCGTGAGTTGGAAGTCAACCAACTCTTTATGATTTCACTGTGAGAGGTAGATATACCAGAAATTGACTACACTGCCTGAACAATTAAATCTGACTGATGTACTTACAAAATGAGAGCCAGTCCCTAAGATTGAATTTGAAAACCATATCAACCGTTTGCCATATGAACACATACAATACAACAATATTCTGGTTCCCCGGCTGTCGCTCACTTCGTCGTTGGGTCGAAGAAGTGACACTAGGGGTCTCTCTTGAGAGCCGAATATGCCTCTGATCTATGAAAAAAGGCCAATGAGAAGTTGGCAGACAGTATTTGCATACCCCGTCCCCAGACATACGGGTATAAATGCAGGGAAATACGTCTAGTTCATTCAGAAATTTTCTTCTGAGCCGATGGTCGTGTATGCTCAGTCTCACACTGTTCCTCCCACCTCTGAGTGCGATTGCTGTTGAATCTACGGTGCATATCAGCGGCTTTCTCCTTCTAGGCACTGGGTGCTTCGACAGCGCAGTTAAAAGAGTTATTTTCTCTAAATGAGTTAGTTTCTCTAAAAGAGCAAATACACAGCTGGCGTTGAACGTCCTTTTCTGGACACGTCTTTTTAAAGACGTCTTTCCGCCTCTGTGTAGTTTCTGGATGTGGTTGATTTCTCCCCACCTCTGACGGTCATAAAAGCTGCCTCGCGTGCCTGGGCTGCGATCACACGCAGGCAGCATTTTATGAATGGTTTATGTTCTCAGTGCAAGAACATAACCATGGCAGCATTGCGGTCGCGGCTTTCTTTTGTCATGAGAGAAAGCCACTTCAGCCACCCCCGACGCCTTGCCTCCTTCCTACGGGATTGGGGCAGGCGCTGTGCACGATGAAGGCAATTTGGGGATAATAGCGGGCTCCGTTTCGCCGGGAAAATCCCCTCGAACCACCAGCATCCCCGGTGCAATTGCTTGCTTCCGTCCGAGCTCGGGATGAGTGCGGTCCTCTTCACGGCCGGCCGGCCGGCTGGTCCCTTGATCTCCCGGAATTGGATGACGACATCGCCGCTGCATAGGAGAGTGTTACAGCAGCATCTGATGCTGATGACTCGCCTGGCCGCCACCTTCAGGTCTGCCCGCTCAGTCTGAGCCTGACGCACAGAGGTCCGCTATGCTTTCCCGGGCAACCGCGAGCATGAGGCTGGACCGGAAAACCCCGTCCCCCCCCTCATGGCTACTTGATTGGTTCCGCGGGCATGTGTGCCCCCCCCCGGTTCCTTTCTTCCCGGACGTGCATGATGAGTTGAGTAAGCCGTAAAGGGCACCTTTTACTGCCCGAAACCGGCTTCCTCGCTCCTCCGCTCTCACTACCCTCGACGGTGGAGCGGTCCCAGATCGCTTCCACCCTGCATGTCATGGCCCCTCCTGCAACCAACACCAGGCCAAGGCACTTAAAAATTTGCACTTGGGTAGTCCTGTTCGTGATGTGCTGCAGGAACTGCACTCAATAACCGATCGCGCCCCCTGAGCCACGAAGGTCAGAAGCACCGGCACTCGAGCGGGCGATGGCCACCTTTGTGGTCCAGAAATGTAATCTATGGACTGGACCTGGTCGAAATGCAGGAGGTAGACAAAGCACGCTTTCTCGAACACCCCATCTCCCAGCTCTGTCCATTCAGTGGCACTGTTGACGACGACGCCCAGCAGTCCTCAGCGATGAAGAAGCAGACGGAGGCCATTTCACACATCCTTCCCCGCCGCAAACCTGCCGCCATGGGCCATGCCCCGTCTGCTCGCCAAGGGTGTCCTCCTGCGGCTTCCAAAAAAAAGGAAAAAAATGTGCTGCTCCACCTCAACCAAGAGTGGGCCCAGCTCTCAGCCCCAGTGTCGAGCACCCCGCAGGAAGCGCACGCCCCCGTCTCATGGACCCCTTCGAGGACTCGGAAGGCTCCCAAGCACTCCTGAGACGGACGACCCAGAGATCGAGACGTTTGCTCTGGAGTTGGTAAACAGACCACTCCATCCCCCGGTGGAGGGCAGGGAAGAGAACCTTCAGTTAAAGGTATTTTTTGCACATTTTTCAATTATAGAGCAATTTCCTCTTTCTGGTCACCTGGCCCGCAGATGCTGTTCTCACATCACTCTGCCACCACACCTCAACAGTCCCGGCATGCTGGACGCGGACCTCTCGCCTTCAGCCACACGACTGTTCCCCAGCCGGCCGGTTCTGACGAGTCCCGAGGATGCCTCCACCGGACCTCCTCCTCAGTCACTAACCTGCCCCCTGACGGGTGTGCGGAGCAAGGTAAGTGCTGCGAGACATTTCTCAGCACCAGAGCCTCCTTTTCTCTGCTCCTTTGACTCCCGACGCCGCATTACATGCTCCGCCCTGCTGCAAAGCCCTGCCGGGTATGTCAAAAATAGTCGTCCCCTTAGTGCCCCTAACACGGAGTATGTATGCGTGACTTTCACTTCCCAATCCATCACGCTGGCTGGCCAGGTCCATCTGACTTGGTTACGCAAAGTTTGTAAAATTCCTGCGAGTGGAAATCGTCTCTTACTCAAAGACGCGATAGAGCCTGTCCCTCCAACCGAGATGAAGAAGGGTCCCTACAGCCCTTACTTCATCGTACCCAAGAAAGGCGGCGGCTTACGATCGATCTTGGACTTGCGAGTTTTCAACCGGGCCTTGCACAAACTCCCATTCAAAATGCTCACGCAAGACACATCCTAACTTGCGTCTGACATCTAGATTGGTTTGCAGCGGCAGACCTGAAGGACGCTTACTTCCACGTCTCAATCTTGCCTTGACGACACTCTCTACTGCTCGCGTTCGACACCCAGGCGTATCAGTACAAGGTCCCCTCCTTCGGCATTTCCCTGTCCCCTCGCATCTCTATGAAGATCACAGGGGCAGCCCTTGCCCTGCTTCGGGAAGCAGGCGTTCCTGGCCCACTCCCGAGAGTTACGCAGCCGTGGGCCATTAGAAAGTGGCCCCGCTGGGCTGGCACATCGATTGCCTAGAGTTGCTGACAGTATTCTTTGCACTGTGGAGGTTTCTCCCATTAGTTCGGGAAAAACACGTCATGGTCAGATCAGACACCACCACCGGGTAGTGTACATAAATCGCCAAGGCGGCATACGCTCCCACCATGTCACAACTCGCCCGTCGTCTCCTCCTTTGGAGCCAGCAGCGACTCAAGTTGCTGTGCACCACTCACATCCCCTTTGCTCAATGTGGTAGTGGACGCGCTGTCACGACAACGCTTGCCCAGTGAAGAGTGGAGACTTCACCCCCAGTCGGTCCATCTGATTTGGGAACAATTCAGCAGGGCTCAGGTAGACCTGTCTGTCTCCCGAGAGACCTCCCACTGCCTGTGGCTGCTATCGCGGCCCACCACGACGCAGTAGACGGCAAGTTTTTGGGCAAGCACGACTTAATCATCAGGTTCCTAAGAGGCGCCCGGAGGTTAAATCCTTCCCAGCCAAGCCTGTTCCCCTCCTGGGGTCTCTCAGTGGTCCTCTCGGGCCTTCAGAGACCCCCCTCTTCGAGTCGCTAGAATCAGTCAAACAAGGCCCTCTCCCTGAAGACGGCCCTCCTGATCGTGCTCACCTCCATCAAGAGGGTCGGGGACCTGCAAGCGTCATCTGTCAGCGATACCTGCCTGGAGTATGGTCCGGCAGACACTCATGTGATCCTAAGACCGCGACCGGGCTATGTGCCCTAGGTTCCTACGACTCCCCTCAGGCTCCAGGTTGTGAACCTGCAAGTGAAGCTGCCCTGGGAGGAGGCAGGCCTATCCCTTTATTGCTGTGTCCGGTACATGCTTTGTGTACTTACTTGGACCACATGCAGAGCTCTAGATGTTCTGAGCAGCTCTTTGTCTGCCTTGGTGGACAGCGGAAAGGGAACGGTGTCTCCAAACAGAGGCCTTCCCACTGGGTAGTTGACACCATTACATTGGCTTATCACACCCAGGCTGTGCCCCTCCCCTTTGGGTCCGAGCACACTCGACAAGGAGTTTTGTGTCCTCACAGGCACTGGCCAGAGGCATCACCCTGGCAGACATATGCAGAGCAGCGGGTTGGGCAACACCTAACACCCTTGCGAGATTTTACAATCTCAGAGTAGAGTCAGTTTCGTACCGTGTTTTTCTCAGGTACGGTAGAACTCGGTAACAAGTTGACGGATTGACCTTGTGGACCGCTTGCGCCTAGCGCCCTTTCCCTCTGCCGAGGTAAAATCATGCGCTTTTTCTCCCAGGAGATCCCACTAACTCGACTGACTCCTCCCTAGCCCTGTGGGTCTGCAATTCAGTGGAGGAATTCGCCGACCCAATCAACTGTGGGTACTCAAATCTACCCTGCACTGGAATAGGTGCTCCACAGGTCAGGAGTCCTGCATGGACTTACTCCTGTGTGTATTTTCCACGGTATGGTCCCCTTACGAGTGGACCCATGTCTCCCTTAGGCAGTTCCAGCTGCCCTCCGGTTGCCATGTTGTAGCAACTCCCCCCTCCTTGAAGCTGGATCTACCACCGCGCCATTTTCCATTATGTGACCTAAGAGGCCCATGTGATGTATTTCGCCACTTTTACCTCCCCCTTCCTGGGCAGGTGTGGTCTCCGCAGGGTCTTTTCCCCTTGAAAGAATAGGAAACTGGGTAAGACCCACTTCCCACGTTCCCAGGTTGGCAAACGTCACCTTGTTTCCCTGTTTAGGGTAACCAGAAGGATTCCGAAGACTTTTATGGGGCATTGGGGAAGGGTAAGTGCAGTCTGACACAGCTGGTTGCCTTTGCACGTAAAATACCTGCCCACTCCTGTGTCAGCAGTACACGTACACGGCTCAGCGCATGGTGTGATTTAAATTGGACCCCTAATGTCGCTTCTTCGACACAACGTCGAAGTGAGCGACAGTCGGGGAACATCTAGGTTAACCTAGATGTTCTTACACATGGCTTCAGTCCATCCATCAAAGATGATCTATAGTATTTTTCCACCCGTTTTTTCGTCCATCGGGTGAAAAACATAAGTTTGATTGCTTAGAAAAGTAATAGCACACCTCTCCTCAAACAAGTTGCATGATTTGAATTATCATTCATGTCAGTATCACAAAAGATAAGGGACAAAGTTTAATACTTATGGTTAGGGATTTGTTAGAGCTTTGTGTTGTCTTTGTATGATTAAGCTTAAACGTTCTTCAAAAGCCGATATCTTTATGTAATTCACTCTAAAAACACTTAAGATAACCTGCACCTTATTTCCAATGACCTATATTCTTTGGGGGTTATTCAAACTTTGAACAGTCCCTCCTATTTTGTTTAGAGAAAAGCCTTGTTGCAGTTGCCTGTGCTCACCCAGGACACTTTGAATTGACAAATACATTTTGGACCAGAGAATGGAATGTGTCTCTCACAAACATTACTCAAAGATCTGGCTTTCATAAAGCCTCTCCAATATTACCAGTGAGCCTTGCCATTCCAGGCTCTTTCCCAAGTTCTCCTTATTAACTTGGTCCGTGCAACAGCCATGTGTCTTTTTATATTAAATGGGTGTCAGTGTACCCACATGTCAGCACTCTGGATGTCAGACAGCGTTAGTGAAGCCTTACGCCTGACCTCAACATGTGACCATTAACACCTGAGTCACATAACCTTGCAGTTATTTATAAGGTCACGACAGGGGGCCCCTAATGCCGTTTGACACTCCTGACCTCTTCACCTTGCAAGACACTTGCTCAGTCTTATTATAAACAGTAGGACCTGTGCAGCTGGTAACCTGTGTAACATATGCTTCTAAAGGTTGCTGATTGGTTTGTGGATCATAGATTTTAAGGGGCTGTTGGAATTCATTAAGAGAGCTGAATGCATTGATTGTGCATTGTTGGGAAGTAACTGACCAAAAATATCAACATTACTAAATTTTTTTCAGTAGCATAACAGTATCCTGCTGAAAAAAGAAGAAAAAAAACTTACCAATTGCCCCAAATGCCTACAAAATCAGAAAACAGTCCACCCTGATTAGAACAAAATATATGTACTTTTAAAGATAAACAGTGGGTGCTTATTGTATAATTATGTACCCAAACGAGTTATACATTTCACTAGTGGGACAAAAAACAAAAACAAAACAACAACCTGGTCTCATAAAATTACTTTAAAAACATTTTAGCAAAATGTGTTTCACCTGCCTCGTTCTATGTGTCATTGCAGTTTTCTGGAAACAACTCAAACAATGAGTAAAATGTAACAGAAATACTTTTCCCCCCACTGTGTTTCCCGCACAATACTATCTTATTACATCTAAACACTTTAACTAAAGTCCATGATTTCTTTTAGCACTTGTATTACACAACCAAGAAAAAGCTTTTTCAAGCATGACTGGCGCAACTGATAGAGCGATGGTCTTTGAACATGGAAGGCCCCTGTTTGACACCAGCTCAACATGTGAGTCAATGACATGTGAGCCAAAAGTGTCATAGACTTGCCACGAAATGATGTGGTTGTTTCAGCTATTGCGATTTTATCTCAAATTTGCTTTTATGACACTATCGGTTAGGTTTAGGTGTTGGGTTTAGGGTAGGGACAATGGTTTTGTTTGTTTAAAATGGACAAATTATTTTTTTTTTTTAGGATTTTACTCAACATTTGCTTTTAATGTCACTATTGGTTAGATTTTGGTTTAAATTTTAGGTTAGGGAGGTACAGTAGTTTTTTTTTTTATTAAAAACTCCGCAGAGCATAAACTTTAAAATCTTTTTTTGGCTTTTAGCGCACCTCAGCACTTGTCACAGACACGAAATTTTCATGAGATCAGGCGGACAAACAGTCCGATTTACAGCTTTTGTACTTTAAAATGTACTTTTTTTTTTTTTTTTTAGTGCATAAAACAGTAACAGAAGTCCCACATTTTATGTTGCTTCTTCCCAAAAACCTCTTGCGTACCTTTAAAGGCTTTGAATGTAACTTGCATGTAACATGGACTAATTTTATGATCCATTTGGTTCCTTTTTTAAGCTTTAAAATGAGTTGCTAGTAACTGCCATTGTTTTGAAAAGATAGAACATCTCCAACATATTCATTAACACCACATCTCCTTTTGTGTTCCGCATAAGAAAGAAAGTTCTATCAGGAAGACTTGCAGACTTGAGCGAGATTTAAGACGATATTTATTTGATGAATATAAAACAGAAAAGTAATGTCTCTCTTTGGCGTAGGCCCTGTCTGGTGGTCCGAAGAAGTTGTACTCGGAACTGTCATATCCTGCTGGAGATAGGAGGCAGGGGCGAGGAGCCTACCCCGGAGCAGGACAGGACTCAACTGGTGATGGTGGGGTGGTGGAGATTGCCGTGTTAGCACACTGAAACAGCAATGTGATAGATTGTGAGCAGACTTCTAAAGCAACGGCTTACATGTGATTGGCTGGGAATTACCCAGCTAATGGCGTGATGCTAGTCCCTCTAGAACTACGCTGCGCTTACATTTATACAGGTCTAGACCAACATGTGGGTGAGTAAATTGTGACAGAATTTTAATTTTTGGGTGAATTATAACTAAATGTATTGTTTCAAAGTAGCTTCCCAAATTTTTTTTAGCAGAACTTAAATGAAGTGAACTGGGCTTAAGTAAAAGGTAATTACTTGTACAGACTCTCCATAACTGAAATCACTGCCATGATTTGCTTCGCTTCCCACTAATGAATACAGAAATCGCACATGGAAATAAACAGGGGCCAGTATAATATCAAGTACCTGTTGCCTGTAGAGATAAGACAAACCTAGCTCTGCATTTTGGAATGGCATGAAAAGCAGATTCAGGTGATCAGGTGAATCCTCCTAATAATGGAACCATATTTCATTCAATAACTGCATGGTTATTAAATGAAGCCCTCAGATGCCTTTAAGACCCCATGAAATCAAAATCTGCAAGCGTCATCTGTCAGCGATACCTGCCTAGAGTTTGGTCCGGCAGACACTCATATGATCCTAAGACCGCGACCGGGCTACATGCTCAAGGTTCCTCACAGCATTTTGTGGCTATTAGTCCATGTCTAATTGCTTTGAAGCCATTTATAAGCTAGTGTACTCCCAAAAATTGACAGAAACCCAGACATAAACAAAGTTTTAGAATTTTTAAATATGTGAAACATAGTATTATAGACTGTAACACAGATCATATTCGCGGGCAAGGAAGAGGCGAGAAACTGGCTTGACATATAAACTAAAGGTTTAATGTAAAACTCAAAAGACAAACACATAAGATAACGGACGTCCGTAATTGAGCTCTCTCTCTCGATCGCCGTCTGCGAGTGGCCTTTATCCCTCTTGACGGCTTAATTAGCCTAATGCGGGACCGGGCGTGCGTAATCACGCGCCGGTCCCGCCCTCCACCATGCCACATTCCTCCCCCGTTCTTTCAGGCTGGGGACCCCCGGCCTGACGTACATCCCCTGGGGGGGGGGGGGGGGGGGGGGGCCTCCCGCGCGGTCTGCCGGCAGGTCATCCCCATCAACCTGGACGAGGGAGGGGGCAAGGGGAGGGAAACAAAAAAACAACAATTAAAAATGGGGGGGAGGGTTCCTGCACTGGGCAGTACCTCCCCTCCCACAAACACCATAATTTAAAAAAGAGGGAGGGGCAAGGGGAGGGAAACAAAAAAACAACAATTAAAAATAGGGGGGGGGGGAGGTTCCTGCACTGGGCGGTACCTCCCCTCCCACGAACACCAGAATTTAAAAAAGAGGGAAAAGGCCAACGCAGAGCGGTAGCGAGAGAGAGAGGAGAGAGAGATTAAAGGAAAAAAAACTTACTCGCCGGTTCTCTGATACGCCGTAGCTCGTTCCTCAGCCACTCCTCCACCCTCTACCGAATGGCAGCCGCGCCTCTCCAGGCAGATCCGAGGCAGTCCTCAGCCCCTGGCGGACGGAACGCCCCGCCGCGTTCTCGGGGAGCCGAAGGGAACTCCCCCGCCCCTGGCAGCGGTTCTCCCGCTCCAGGCGGTCGGTCGCGATCCCCTCCCCGCTCGCGGACGGCGGTCTTCCCTCGACCCCTCCGCATTTCAGAGGCTGGTAGGGGCATCCTCTGCCCCTGGCAGTGGCCCTGACCGCTCCAGGCGGTCGGCTATAGGAGCCCCTTCTCCCCACGCGGTCGGCGGCCATTCCTCCGCGTCCAGGCGGCTGAGCTCCTCGTCCCCCGGCAGATGGCCGCGGCTGCTTCTTTGGGGTACTGGCGAGAACTCCGCTACGGCGTATCCCTCTTCCTTTCCGGGCTTTCGGCACCAATGTAACACAGATCATATTCGCGGGCAAGGAAGAGGCGAGAAACCGGCTTGACATATAAACTAAAGGTTTAATGTAAAACTCAAAAGACAAACACATAAGAGGACGGACATGTCCGTAATTGAGCTCTCTCTCTCGATCGCCGTCTGCGAGTGGCCTTTATCCCTCTTGATGTCTTAATTAGCCTAATACGGGACCGGGCGTGCGTAATCACGCGCCGGTCCCGCCCTCCACCGTGCCACATAGACATATACATAGACTTAGAAGTATATAAAAATATTTAAAAGGGTCATAACATGAAGAATCAAAATTTCCTTAATGGTTCGACATTTTAAGATTTCATTGTATTATAAAAACAAACTATGTTTCAGAACTCAACACTTCCTCCTCACTGCATAAATAATATTTTTTAAAACCGAGCTGCCAAAACGACTCGTCCTCTACTTCCTCCACATTGTGATGTCACATTGTGGTAGACATTTACATCTGACCGCCTCCACAACAACACCTCAATGACCACCTTACCTTATCACTTCTGTAGCCCCACCCAGTAGCGGTGAGCAGTGAGAGAGCAGGTCAGTCAAGAGCAGAAAGCCAATCACAACAGTGGGCGTTTTCTGTCAGTGAACCTCACAGAACATATTGAAATAATAAAATAGGCATGTCATGACACCTTCAAAATTCTGTGCTCTTTCTAGGTCACCGATGAAATATAAGCAAATCTATAACACTGACAATTTTAGGGGGGCCTGGGTAGCTCAGCAAGTAAAGACACTGACTACCACACCTGGAGTCGCAAGTCAAAATCCAGGGTGCACTGAGTGAATCCAGTCAGGCTTCCTAAGCAACCAATTGACCAAATTGCTAGGGTGGGTAGAGTCACGTTGGGTTAACCTCCTTGTGGTTACAATAACGTGGTTCACGCTCTCTGTGGTTCTAACTTTCAGTGGGGCATTTGGTGAGTTTACACGCCTTTACACGCACTAGGTCTCTGCGGTAACGCACTCAACAAGCCATGTGATAAGATGCGTGGATTGGCTGTCTCAGACATGGAGGCAACTGAGATTTGACCTCCCCCACCCAGATTGAGGCGAGTCACTACACCAGCATGATGACTTAGCGCTCATTGGGAATTTGGCATTCCAAACTGGAGAGGAAAAAGGGGAGAAAATCTATTTTAACTCCTACTTGTGAAGTCTTGTCAGCTCAAGTGCATGCTGGCATTAAAGGAATAGTTTACCCCAACAATTTTATTCTTGCATCATTTACTCACCCTCATGCCACCCTCATGATGTGTATGACTTTCTTCTGCTGAACACAAACAAAGATTTTTAGAAAAGTATTTTAGCTCTATTGGCCCTTTCAATGCAAGTGAATGGTGGCCAGAAATGTTAAGCTCCAAAAATCTAATAAAAACGGCATAAAAGTAATCCAAACATCTCCAGTGGGTAAATCCATATCTTCTGAAGCGATATCACAGGTTTGATGTGAGAAACATATATTTTTTTACTATAAATTTTACCATAAATTCTCCTCCCTGACCAGTAGCTGGTGATATGCATGAAGAATGTGAATCGCCAAAAACAAAAGAATGAGGAAATGAAAGTGAAATTAAAGATTTATGGTAAATAAAATGACATATTGTTCTGTTCTTACCCACAACAATCATATCACTTCAGAACTGTTCATATTACCATTCTCTAGACACAATCATTATTTCAAGCTCAATTACACTTCCTAGTGCTTGATGCATGTGCAGACGCGATGGGAGAAAGGTATTTCAAGTTGTTCCTGGCAGGTTACTCAGCCTTACGGACTTTATATGGTTAGAATGAGGGATGTGGGCAGGGTTAAGGCATCATCTGTCTACCAGGAACAAATCCAGGCACCTTTGTACAATGGGCATGCACAGAGCCCTTGATGGAGCTAGGAAGTTTTATTATGAAGTGTAATTAAGTTATCAAGTGCAATTGATTTTTGAGCTTGAAATCATGATCACCAAGGAGCATGCTGAAGTCAAGAGTTATAGTGAAATTTTTTTTTATATTTTGGTCTGTTCTCACCCAAATATGATTGGATTACTTCTAGATAAAACCACTGAAGTCTTATGAATGACCTTTATGCTGCCTTTATGTCCTTTTTGGAGGTTGAAAATTCTGGTTGCTATTTACTTCCATTGAATGAACAAAAGCCGGTTATATCGTCATCAAAATATCTTTGTTTGTGTTTCGCAGAAGAAAGTCATATGGGTTTTAGATGACATAAAGGTGAGTAAATCACTAGAGATTTGTAATTTTTTTGGCTATTTCTTTCAGTCATCTTCTCACTCAAATTGTTATGCTGATAATTTGCAATGAAAATGTTAGCACTAAATTAGAAAATGATGCAAAATTGAGGTATTGTCATTAGTGGTCTCAGACATTTGGGTCCCATTATATGTCTGGCAACAGTCTTGAAGAATCATATGCACCTCTTGAAAATGTCTTAACTTACTGGCATAAGAGCACATCATAGATATAGTTGGAATGTGCTGTTGTGATGCTTATCAATTTATGGGTTTTATGTATTTCTCAGTTTATGAACTTGATGGGAAACTGGACATGACATGTTGATTAGCCACCAAAGAAAGAGTCCCTCATTTTCGCTTTTAAAATGTGAAGGATAAGAGTCATTCTGACCGTAAAATGAGTCAGCAAACACTGAACTCAAATGCTATATTTCCCTGTCACATCGTATGTGTAATATTCTTTAACCTTTTGCAAATGTAAGCTTTGAAACTGGAAAACAACAAAGTTTTTTTTTAATGATTGCCTCCATGATTGGCTCCATGCTAGCAAACATTAGCCATATTGAAGTTGATTGTTAATTGACTTGCCAATGATTTTGATTTAAATATATTATTGCAAACCAAACCAAAACATATGACGAAAATCATAAATGTTGAGAACATGAGGGACCTGTTCTCTCTGCTGTAAAGACTAGCATATATCAGTATGAATTTCCATGCTGGTCCAATTGTGGATTAAGTGTCCAAATATTTTTTTGATACTGTACTTTATGATGGTCCTTTTAGCAGGGCTATGACCAGGCAAATGCAATGCATGTTTGAAAATAATCTAAAAGTGCACTTGTTTTAAAAAAAAAAAAAAAAAAAATGTGTTGCTGCTGTGAAATGTCCAGCAGGGGGCACCAAAAGCGAGTGAAATTGAAGATTTTTAAGGTAAATATGAATTTTTAATGAACAAAATAGATATTCTTACACTAAACCAACATCTAAACCTTTTTGAAAAAGTGTGGAAAAAGCAAATGCAACATGAAACATACATTTTCTTCTATGACACTTTCGTCTCAAGTGTCAGCTTGCATGTTGGGCTCGATCCACGGACTTCCAAGTTCTAAGTCTTACTCTATGAGCTGAGCTACTGTGGAAGCTAATCACAATGGAAGTGTGTAATGCAAGCGTTAAAATGTATTGTTTTTCAGATGATGCGCAGAGATAAATGTTTCAACATACGTTAACATAACTGTGTGTGAGTAATAGAGCAAAACAAATTTATAAAGTCAGCCATTGTTCTCATGATTTGAGTTAAAGTGAATAAAACACACAGTTGATGTAGCACATCTAGTGTTACTTTAACCAGGAAACTCATGCATTCTGGAGAATGGACTTTATTCCATTCACTTTTCCTTCTTGTAGAACAATAATGTTGAAAACATACAAGCTTCTGCACGTTTCGAGAAGGTTCGCTTTATTTAGAGATCATAATCAAGACTGTGTGGTCATTTGTTGATCCAATAATCCTACTGAGTCATGACAGGTTGATTAAGAAAGTAGCTTAGATTACCCTTTTCGATGGTGGTTTAAATTCTACGCTGACCTTGGCCCATTCCCTTGCCCATTCGCCATCTGCTTGAGAAAGAATCCTCACACATTCCCAAACACGTGCCGTAGACGTGTCTTTTCATTGGCGCCGAAGCCCTTTGTGTGCCATATTCTCTTTCAGGACTCAATTTCAGTGAGCTCAGGATCTGTATTTCGGACGAGTGAGATTTGTGGACTAAAGAAACATAAATAAAGAAATCAAGACATTCAGAAAATAAGAATTCTCCTATGATGCATGCAGAGGTTGTGTTAGCCGAAGATTTTTCATCATTTACAGATTTGTTTTAAACATTAATGGATAATTACTAAATACTGTCTGGCATTTTTGACAGAAAAAAAACATTTAAACCCAGCACAAGTTTTTATTGACGATTTTTACATGGCTTCACTCTTTAAGCTGTAGAAACACCAAGGGACAAAAATAGTGCAAAAGTAACTAACAGGCCACAATTCAGTCCATCTCTTCTATTGACATGAGTATTTGCAGCGTAACCTCTGGATGCATGAATGTCCACTGTTGGACACTGTTAGAAGACAGTTTAAATAAACTAGCAAGAGAAAGTGTGGACTACAGGGTCCAAAATTGATCATAGCTGAAAAAACACCCATAAACTTTGGGGAGTAAAGTAAAGAAATTAAGAGATTTACTGAGGTGGACAGGCCTGCACTAATGCCTTCATTGCAAGCACTGGGTATTTGGGTGCACTCTCTTGATTCTGGGCAAACTGCAAGCTAAAACATGTTAGAATATAATCTCTTCCATTGCCAGGGCGGCGCGGGAAGCCATGAAGATAAACAGACATGTCAGTTACAATACTGGCAAAGTCTACTTTTTCCCACCTCTATCGCAATTGCTAATGTCCCTGGGTTGGGCCTACAGCATGTGAAATGTGAACACTGATAGGGATGGCAATCATGTTTCAGATAAGCTCTTTGGGTTCAGACACGCCACTAGCTAGCAAGGGTGAAAGAGAGTGACTGGATTTGCACCCTTCAGTCTCCTTCATGCAAGGGGTGATTCAATAAAAAATGAGAAGTCGGGTTTCATCTACTCACCCTTATGTTGCTTCAAATCCATGGTAGTAGGACTTTCTTTCTTCCATGTGTCCCAGAGGATTTGTTCGACAGAATGGTAGCCTCATTCACCATTGATTTTCTCTAAATGAACATACAATGTGAATGTTGACTTTGCTTAACAAACTAGACATACTTGGTTAGTGATTTCAATTTGAAAAACCTTGCTGGTTGACCAGCTTTTTCCCTTGTTATGGAAGTCCACCAACTAGATTAACATCAAAACAGCACTAACTACCATAAACCGACCTTGACCAGCATAGAAATTCACCATAGTCGGCAAAGTGATAGGAGCAGCAATTCCGTTTGACATCTTGGTGAATATATCAGTCAGTGAAATCTTCTGAGCATTTATATATTGGCCTTGTCAAATACTGCTCTGACATGCAACTGGATATTTTCAGTTATTTTCTTTCTTGGATGCCTCAGGATTGGGTTTCCAGGTATTGAAGCTGAGATGGCTACACAAACAGATAATTGTCAATGGTACAATATCACAATCACACTATGATTTCAGTGAACATAAATCCGTCTGTGTCTGAGGTGGTTTCGAGGTGATAGTTGAGGGGTGCTGATTTACATACATATTTACCTTTGTATTCTGTTAAGCTTGAAACTGAAGCACCTCAAACATACACTCAGCTATTTTTCCTAAACTCCTTCACTCTGAAACCTCTGGAGAAAGTTGAGTAAATGCTTAAGGTACCTGACAAGCTTATGTATATGACTGCAGACCAAAGAGCTCTATGTTGGTCCATTTTTAAGTAATTTACTTGATCTGTTGGCCAGACATATTGATGTTAAATCTGTCATAATTACAAAGTAGTGATTCAGTAACAAGCTGTGACACCTTTAAGTGTAACCCATTTGTAAAATACGTGTCAGTAATGTTCTTACAGAAAGTCAGTAAAACCCTTTCTATACCGGACATGACCGGTGTCGCCTTGTGTCACAACAGCTTTAGGCTGACTACACTTGATGCATGGAAGCAAACATTTTAAAAAGTTGATGTGCACTGACAATCAGCTGTGAGCTGTAGAGGCAAGAGTGTACAGTGCATCAGTAATAGAACGGAATGTCCACAGACTGTCGATAAGTTGCGATGGTTGCATCCAGTGTAGATAGCATCATTGATAATAATGGGATTGATTTGCTTTAAAAATTTTTAATTGATTTGGTTTCGCTCTGCTTACATCTTGTAGACAGGTTGTAACTGTAATCCAATTACAAGAATTTAAAATGTAGTCTGTTGCCTCACTTTTTGACTAAAGGTAGTTTTACACGCTTTGTTTGTAATCTTGCTGCCACTCTTGTGCATTTTCTATACACACCAGCAAAAGCATGACAATGTCTGCAGCTGTTTCAGCTCAATGCTAGAGAGTGATTGCATCTCTAAATGTAATGCAAATATTGTATTACGTGTTGCATGCAAGCAATAGCTAATAAACAACAAAATTAGCAATCAATGGCTTACATTTCTCCAAAATACAAGCTTAAGCCCCGGGGCTTGTGGCAGCAAGGGTGCCTCATTCGCGGCATCCAGCACCCTATTCTACCCCATCAATGTTCGCAGCCGTGTGCCTCAAAAAGTTGTGCATGACAAAGCACTAAATCGTGTAAACAAGCTTGACAAGCAGTGCCACCTCCATTCTGCCACCTCTATCTCATTAAAAATGAATAAGGAACCCATGTTTACAGCATATTGTTTAAAACCACCTTAAAACCTATTTTGATTGCAGTGTGGGGCTGGGGCAAATTGAAAACATATGAACATGATAGTGATTTGGCACAGTTGTATCAATACCAGGGTTGGCACATTAGCATCAATGCTAGGGTATTGATGACTAACCTTTCCACCCCTTGACCTCCAAATGACTCATGGATGAAACTGGGATTGGTCATGGAAATATCATTTTGTCTTTATGGCGTAACTGGTTGTGGAAAAATAACATTCCATATTTTTGACTATGAATGTAAGGGAATGTGACTCTTCACTGTTAAATTTAAGAAGATGGAGTTTGTTCGCTGTGATGATACAAACCTTAAATGGCATTTTATTTAACCGTGTTCATACCAAAGGTCCACTCTTCACCTACCCAAAGATGACATATGAGGAGTAGAGTTTGAGTGCCAGAGTTTTAGGTCTTCACAGTCTTGTGGGTCAGACTTTTTAACTTATTAGTCACTCAAGTTAATTGAGCCTCTTTAAAAAATATATACAATTAACATGCAGATTAAAAAAAAAAACTGCCAATTGCTGCATCATTAGCTTTGTACAAGAATGCCCAATTATGCCAGTCTTTATCAAAAGGATTTCAATCTGGCTCCAAACAGTAAGACAACTCTTGTTCATATCAATCTGTAAACTTTAAAACATTTTTATCACAAATTATTCATTTTAACTGCTGAGTCAGTGTTTGCCTTTACTGACCTCTCTCTCAGTGGATGTTGAGTGAATCAGGGAAGAAAACATTCTGCACACAGTTTTTGCTAATTAAAGCCAGGCTGCATATTACAGCCCTGCTGAAAATATATCAAAAATGCACAGCTGGTCAACAGCATATGCTTAGCTAAGGAAGCTGGTATTCCAACAAGACTTTTTGACTAGCTTAAACAGCAATACTTCCTTGGTTGACAAGCATTCATCAGGAAAAATATTAAATAAATGTGATCGACCAACTTTTTCAGTGATGTTTGAACAGCAATGTCTACAATATGTTGTCACACCATATATATCAGCATCATACCAGCATAAACCAGCTTGGACCAGCAGGGGAGTTCTTGCTGGTCTCAGCTGGTCTTTTTACCCACATAGAATTTTTTTTTTCTGGCCCAGATCCAGTTCACATAATGTGTTTTCCCTCGGCCCACATACAACAATGAATGGCGCCATGTGTCCGGATTTTCAGACAAGGGCCACGCATGGGCCATAACTGGCTCAAATCTCAGCCGATCAGCCTCAGCCTGTTCAGTGTTTCCCCTAAGATTTTTTTTACGTCATGCCGGGGGCCCCCCAGCCTGAGAGAACGAAGGAGGAATGTGACAGGGCAGAGGGCGGGGCCGGGCCGTGATTATACACACACGGTCACTCATCCGGCTAATTGAGCCTAGGAAAGGGATAAAGGCTGATTGCGGACGGTGGTGCGGGTGAGAGACAGATCGTTTACGGACATGTCCGTCATGTGTGTGTTTGTGTCTTTTGTTTAAGTTTCCCAATAAACTATTATTTATATTGTCAAGCCGGTTCTTGCCTCTTCCTTGCCCGTCTAAATCGCGTTACAACTGCTAAATTTTCGTGGTAGATTTCCATTTACAAGTATAATTACACTTGTTTCGGTCATGAATAACAACGTTATTAATGGTTTAAATGGATAGTTTGTTAGAAAAATTGTAATTCTCTCATCATTTACTCACCCTCATGCCATTCCAGATGTGTATGACTTTCTTTCTTCAGCAGAACACAAATTAAGTTTTTTGGAAGAATATGTAATCTCTTTACTTGCATTGTATGGTGACCAGAACTCAGAAGGTCCAAAAAGGACATAAAGGCAGCATAAACATAATCCATATGAATCCAGTGGTAAAATCCATGTCTTCAGACAAGATATGATAGGTGTGGGTGAGAAACAGATTAATATTTAAGTCCTTTTTAACAATAAATCTCCACCTTTGACCAGCTCTGACCTGTATGTGGCTGAATGTGTGATTTACAGTCGAAATGGACTTAAATATTTACCTGTTTCTCACCCACACCTATCATTTCACTTTACAAGATATGGATTTAACCACTGGAGTCATATGGATTACTTTTATGCTGCCTTTATGTCCTTTTTGGACCTTCAATGTTTTCATCACCATTCACTTGCATTGTATGGAAGTCATATACTGTACTTCTGGGATGGCATGAGGGTGAGTAAATGGTGAGAGAATTTTCCTTTTTGGGTAACCATTCCTTTAAAGACTCTTTTTTACAAAAACAGTCACTTAATGAATACGGGAATCAGTCTTTTTGTTGAACAAGTTCAAAAGAATCTAATCGTGAGTTAATGACAAACAAATCAACGTTATCTGAATGTAAATCACTCTAATAACTTAATGTGACTGGAGTGGTTTGCAGAAAGGACAAAAAATGCATATCAGAAGATTTTACAGGTTGAATGAATAATTAATGAATCACAAGTTAACTAATTCTTATGTATTCCTTGGTTTTGCCAAGGTGTTCTTCTCAGTTGTGACAGCCCCTTGAGAGTTAAGAATAGATGAGTGAAAAATGTGCTGTCCACTGGGCAGTTCTTCTGGTCCACACACTAAACGAGAGAGAGAGAGAGAGAGAGAGAGAGAGAGAGAGAGAGAGAGAGAGAGAGAGAGAGAGAGAGAGAGAGAGAAATCTAATTGACAGTTTATAAACATATAATAGAAAAACAAACATATAGCAACTGAAACTTGTGAAATCACCATGGAAGTCAGGAACCAATGTGTGTAAGATCTACAGTGCACTAGACAGGTTTTCTGGTCTGTACAGAAAGAGAGTGAGAGGCAAATACAATTGACACTTCATATATTGCTTATAGGAAAAAAAACTCATAAATGCAACCAAAACTTACATTTATTTGGCTTCATTTTTGCCAAGACAGACTACAGGGTTAACAAATACCATTGAGAGTCAGGAACAAATGAGTAAAAGATGTTTGGAGCACTAGGCAGTTCTTGAGCTCTGTATACAGAGAGAGAGGTCAGCAAATACAACATCATGTTTTAATATTGTTTACAGAAAACGTAACAGAAATTTAACAGTAACTTACATTTTACTTTGATTAGCTTTTGAGAAGTAATTTTCAACTTCATCTTCCCCAGAAAAAAGGATGTTCTTCGGTCTAATGTAACACTTTGTTAAATTTCAGTTGGATATCATAAATTTTTCACTCAGAAAAAATAAAGATAACTTCCATTCTTAATCATTTGACTTCTATTGGAGAATCTTCTGTTCCAGGGTCTGTTTGCTCAACATCTTCATTGTAATTATCGACAAAAAAAGGATTGTCCCCATACAGTCAATTGTTTTGCACAGGCAATTCATGAACTTGACAAAACTCATGTGACATGAGTCATGATAACATGTGAAATTATATAGCATGTCTTCATGATATGTCAAGGTAAAATAATATTCTTCATGTTTGGGACATGGCATGTTTACTAATGAATACACAGAGATATTGCTTGATTCGCTCAACATAAACATAATCTACAAGACTGCACTCACCTGATGTGAATATTCTAGCATGGTGTGGGGTCCACCCTTCATGTTCTTCCTTATTTTTTTATTGCCTTGACAACATCTATTTTGTTTGGTGGACACATACATTTATTTGCACATTACATTAAACTTTGTTTAATGCTTGTCATCTCATGTTGCTCCTATCATTAGAAGTCAAATTTCTCTCCATACCTAAGTCAGTTTGTCTCAATTAAATTTTCATTGACCCCCTGCAGGGAAGAAAATTAAAGATATAGTCAAAATAACTCATTATGATTAATCTATAATCAATATTGGCTGGTGTAGTACATAGATGCATATTAAAACATAGTATACACTTCTGCACTTGTTATTTTTAAATCGTGCTGCATAATAAGAACCTGCTAAAAATGAGATAATAAACTGAACAAAAAAGCACTGTAAATGATAACAGATTACATCACTGGAGATGTGAGACAAAGTTACTTATAGTCAGTGTTGGGTACAACATACTATATCTGAATAATACAATCGATTACTGTTTCATTATGATTACATATTGATAACATCAGACTGGCTAAAATGCCTTTGATGGGTGTTTTTTTTTTTTTGGAGAAAATGTGTTTGGTTGTAGTGGCTAACATCATGTACATCATCTTTAATGACATTCTTCTGTCATACCGAGTAATCAATTGACATATTGACCTGACATTCACATGAAGTACAGAATTAAATAGTTGAATGTCTTTTGAATTTTTGTGTCTTATTTAAAGTTAGTCTTTTGAACATTTGCATTGTATTTATACATCTACCAGACACTTTTATTAAAATAGACATGCAATGCAATACAACAATATGTTTTATCAGTATGCGTGTTTGATTGGAATCAAACCTATGACCTTGGTGTTGTTAGCTCTATGTTGAGCTATGCATTGACTACAGGATCTTCCACATTTTCTCAAAAGGTAGTATGATGGTTTCAAATTATAAAATACATGTCTTGAAATAATCAGCAGCCATTCAACTTTAGATGTGTTGATAGCTTATCTTATTCTAAGTTACCCTTGTAACATATGAGCCTGCCTACATCCCAGTACATGTTGTTTTCCCTATTTCTATAGCCTTGTCTTGGTCAGGGTGTGAGATTGCAATCAGTTATGATATATTACCCACCCACAGACAGGATCTCCTTATTTGGATGTACATTCCTCTGATTTTGTTCCTATACAACACCTCGATAATACCTCAAGGTGCCTCTACAAATACATCTAGCTTTTGTCAGTACACGAATTTGTAATTGGGTGTGTTTTATTACCTCCAAAGATAGGAACTACATATTTGGAAGTCAGTTCCTTTGGTTCCAGCCATGAAATTCCCCTTGTTCACACTTTTGGTTTGGTTTGACAATCCTCAGTAGTTACTGTAAGTACTGACACTAAGGGTATAACAACAACATGAACACAATGCCTTGGAAATGCTTAGAATTTTTTATTTTTTTAAACTAACAATCTAACCACAACCCAATGGAGAAGTTGGAACCTCTTGCATGATGCAATCTTCTGTCTGGAATGGAATACTAGCTTACTTCTTCTTACTGTGTAGTATGTATACTGCCTATTCTTTTTCAAAAGTGGTATTTTAAACAGAACACAATAGGGGCCGTTCATACCAAACATGCTTAATAAAGCAATACACTAATGCAAGGGTCTCTAGATGCATTTTTAAAAGTTGAAGTTCTTTTTAACCTGACACTAAAATCTAAAAACTCTAAACTAAACTCTAAATTAAATAAAAAGTCTAAAAACTTCACACTCATGAACAAGATGCTAAAAACACAGCGAGACCTGGCACAAACGGACGTCAACTATATACTGTGTAAAGTATACATACTATGCACAGCATCAATGGTAATAGTATGCTAGTATGCCATTCCGAGCATAACCCATGCCACAGAAAATGTGCATACTGTGCACAGTATACAGTACATACTAGGTGCTGCAGCAATAGTTAGGATTTTAAGCTAGTACGCTATTCCAAACATAGACAATGCTTCAGAAAATGTGCATACTGAGCATAGCATACATAATATATACTGCATAAATAGTAAGTAGTATAGTAGTATGCTATTCCGAAGATAGCCTGTGTCACAGAAAATGTGCAAGCTTTGTAAGGTATACATGTTATTATTGCAGCAATAGTAGAAGTATGCTAGTATGCTATTATGAACATTGCCCATTCCATATAAAATGTGCATTCTGTGCACAGTAGGCTATTCATATTAAAGTATATACTGCAAAGATTTTAAGAGTAGTATTACAGTATGCTATTCTTAAAATAGCCCATGCCATAGAAAATGTGCATATTATGCACAATATACTGCTGCAATAATAAGAGTTATTTAGGTTATTCCAAACATAATAACCCATGCCTTATATGCATGCTATGCAATGTATAAATATACTGCAGAAATGGTAAGAGTAGTGTGCTATTCTGAACAGAGCCACAGTTTTGTGATTAAGAGAAACCTCCTTGTCAACTAAATGAAGCGCTGACTCATTTGTACCTCTCAATTGTTGATGACGTAAAATTGCGATCAATACAAGTAATGGAGAGATGATGGGACCACCATGGTTGGCTTCCATGTGTCTCTGCATCTGGCAGTGATGCTAATGATGCTGCCCAGACAGAGCAGCCTCATTCTGACCAAGCCGTTGACATCATTCTTTGTTCCTTGATGAGAGAGGTATGCACAATAGACATTTACAAGGAGGAGTAGAGCTGTGGTCTAACTGCGATCAGTAATGGAATTTTAAAGGTCTTAGTCACTCAGAGACAAACCACAGAGCATCTAAATAATTTGCTAATATGATTCAGATCAGACCATGTCATGCAGGAATTAATATTTACATCATCCGGACTGCTTCCAGAGATCACAAAATAATGCATTATGCATACTTGTGCAATTTAAATATGCAAAGGAGGATACAGAATTCTTTTGAACTTTCTGAGCTGACACAAATGCGATTTTAGTCTAGTATTTGCACAAGCGAATAATGCAAATCGAGGGAACAATTTGGTAGTTTCAGAATTGCTCATTTACAATTGACCTGGTGTATTCTAAAGGCACAGCCCTAACTAAAGTGAAGGACAAACAGTGACTTAACGCAGGCCCAATTGTCTAAGACAAAGAAATGAATGCAACTGTCTCTGGTGTCTCTTTATCCAAGAAGGATGGAAGCATAGGTTAATGACACAAGGCATGAACAAATGCATTTAAAGAAGCCATGGGTGATCCAGTTAGACTTCCCAAACTGCACTTGTCAACACTTTGTCCCTGTGTGAGGAATGTTTCGCTCTATTGTACCAGTGTAATGGTGTGGCCATGTGTAACAGATCTGGTAATGCCTTGAATATTAATTGACATCCATTGACTTGTGGAATTTGGGGAAAACAACGTTGATTTTGCTCTCAAAAAGGTTTATCTGGTTCCCTGAAACAGAGAAAAGGTACTTTATGAAGAAAGTTTCAAAGGTGCGAAGCCACTATTGTATTTGCTTGTTTTCTTCTGCTTTGTCTTCTATGGGGTGCATGTTGGAGGAAACTGTAGAAGAAAGTTTGGAAAAAGTAGTGAAATTTGGCACAATATTTTGGGATGGTCTGAATAGTCCGCTGACCCATTTAGGGGTCTCTCAGTCAAAACCTCTAGTGCCACCATCAGCTCAAAATGTGACTTCTTCTGCTTTTCCTACTATTGAACCCTTTAGTCTAGAATAATGAGTGAGTTTACGTGCACAGCAATGCACCGTTAACTACAACGACAACTTAAGAAACCTGCGTTTACATGTGATTTAAAAATGGTGGATTATTCTCTGCTTTTGATGTCAAAATATAAACTACCATGCACTCAACATTTATACACATTGGATAAGCCGCTATAAACATTGTAAAGGTTGTGAGCAAAAATCTACATGTAGTGACTGATTTTTGCTTCGTTTATGAAGAACTCTGATAAAGGATAACTGTTTTTAAGGCCTTTACTGTATATGACTGCACATGTCGATTTACTAAGCGTAATCAGTGTAAAATTGTAAATGTACTCATTAATTCTCCTACTCTGCTTTCCGTTCTCAACCTAAGATCGATCCATATTCATTTCAAACGTTCACATATTGGACTGTACGAAATCATAAAATATGTTGTTATTTGCTACTCCTCCCACAAATCTTGTCCAATTTTCACAAAAAATGGCTTAAAAGATCTTCAGACCAAGCCTCAAGAAAGTTATTAGATTGATTTTTGATTTTCAAAACTGTGACCGAATTTTGCCCTAAGCTAAAAACTCCCATCATGAATTAGCTTAAACCACAATGTATGGTAAAGCCTTTCCAAAGCCCGTTTATTGTAACAACACTTTCAAAAGACAAAATGTCTTCCATAATGCATCCTTTGGGTAACAGGGCAGTCTGGGGATAGCGCCACCAAGTGCTATTCTGGTGAAACTGTTTTATTTATTTATTTGCCTTTTTTATGCTACTCCAACAAATTCAGTTCAGTTCTCGACAGATGCTTTGATCTTCAAGCCATAACTGATATAACTCTTAACCATTTCGCTTTAACAGCAGCATTTCCTTAGCAATGCTTTTGAGCTGACTCTAAACTTAAGTGCTTTCTCTGCCAGCTGTTATATTTGTAGGTTGTGTGTCACAGTGGATAAAGCTTGTACTCTGGCATTCTGAAGGTTGTGTTCTTGAACCCTACACAGAGGGGTCTTGAAATTGTACCTCTGTTGACATTTGTCTCTTTGCATTGTCCTTACTGAAATATAAACTCTGATTGGCCCCATCTGTGATATTTTTTATTTTTTGCTTGTGTAGCTTTATGAATAAGAATGAAACTACATGCAACAAAATTCCCAAAAAAGTTCATGCCAGTGCATAGAGAAAGAGCCGGGAATATGATTCTCAGTGCTCGATTTGGTTTTCCTGCCAAGTTACGTGTTATTGTACCTTGTCCTTCAGGTTGGGTGTTTGTCTGATAAGCTCAGGGTGGCTGCTCTTTTCATGAGGTTGAACTGAGCTGGAAAAGTCCCCATCCTTCCCGGGTGTCATCTGAATCACTGCTGCCTGGCAAGAACTTGAAAAGGCAAAACCACTGACCAAGAGGGGAATTCTCCAAGGTGACGAATTACGAATCTGATCATTGCTGCAGGCCATCAGACTTTCCTCAAATCGACAATAAGTCAATCCAGTTTCTTAATTTGTAAAAAGGTGAGCTGTACTGTAACACAGACTCTTCCAGTTTTCTGCAGGAAGTGAACAACAACGGAAAGTCCCTGTGAGGGAATTATTGTGGAACGTTCCAGAGAGGAGATAATAGCAATACCGGTTTTGTTTGTTTTTACAATTTATATTTAGATTGGATAACTGAGTATGCACTATTTCAAAATAGAACTATGTATTGTAAAAAGACAGGTTAGGTAATTTGAATTGTATAAACAAAATAACTGTTGATAATGTAATTTTTTAAATATGTATGGTTAGGATCATTATAGGTAATGCAATTTTTCTTTTATCCCTGTTTATTTATCCCTGTTTATTGTGCCGAGACCAGTTTGAATAAGCCACTTTTAGGTTGATATCACTGAAACTGTAAATAAATAGCTCTTTGCTGCTTTTAGTATCTCTGTTTGTTTGAGTGGCCTGAAATAGCAACATTGAATCAATGGCTTGAATTGGGGTGAGACTACTTGTTTGTCTTACCAATGGAATACAGTAAGAGTGTTTGCAAAGATCCCTTTCAGTGCTAGTCTCGCAGGAATTACATACAGTACTTCAGCTTTAACATTTTTTTGGTTACTAAGTAATTCTCATGTGTCCATGTTTGGTATGTCATAGTTTTAGTTTTTTTACTATTATTAATAAGTTAATATTGAAGAATGGTTAGGTGTGTCCAAACCTTAAACTGACGGTGTACATTGTTTAGGCTCTGCACTATCAATGCACCTCAGTTATTATCATTAGCTAGATATTGGTTTGATTATTTCTACACAGAAAAAAAGACCCTGTTATCTCATGTGTCTCCTCGAATTTCAGAAGAAATCTCAATAATGTTTCAAACTGTGTTCAGATTTGCTAAGAAACAAAAGTCTGAGATTTCAATATGAACTCAAACATCTCACCATATTACTCCAAGGCCGAATGATCAGAGCTATGCTATCCAAATTCATTTTATAGCTCTAGACACTTACTGTTTATTGTCTCATTTGTGTCTATTGTTATTTCTGCTACATTATTTTAGGAGAAACATCTGAGACAATGTTGATACTTTAATGAAACTCAACTGTGAACTACATTAAAAGTTCTGCGCAACCATCCTCATTAAACCCAATTGAAAAAAATTACATTTTCTAGTCTGCTATGGTTCGGACAGAAACCTAAAAACTGGTTTGTTTTCTTTGGTCAACCATTAGTGAGAAAGATGTTATCTTTTTCCAATGTCCACGTTTGATCTATGAAGTATTAGATTTTTCTCACCAGTTTTCCTCTCTCGCTTGAATTGGCAGATAGCATACAATTTATACGTGTAATACATCACTTGAATGGAATTTTAATGGATCGCCTTGATTTCTCAGAAACCACACCCTGTCCCTCATCTACATGTTGGTGGGTCTTTTTTTCACTGGCCAATTTTCCCTAATATATCATTTATATCAATAAACAATTTTCGTGAGGTAATGTCGGTTAGATACAGTGTAATTGGAATGTGGTCACTTTTTCCTTGGCCACCAAATTGGCCACTGGAAAATGGCACTACTTTTAGACTGAATAGATGTAGCCTAAAAAGTTAAAAAATAGCCTGAAGAATTTTATTGATAGGGGCTTTAGTGTACATATGGTTGATAAGGTTGATTCTGCACAAAGAAAGTGTGCAATTTCTGCACCATTTGTGACACCCAACAGAACTGTGAAAATAATGACTGTTGTCAAACAGCTTTCCCAAATGAAGAGCACTACTGATTTGCAATGGCTTCAGAGGTGTAATACAGCACTGGGTTGTGTTAACATGACAGAGCGTTGTATTGAACAGGATGTATCTCAGACGCAGCTTATTGACTTAACCACACAGCTGCAGGGATTTGATCGATATTCACCGAATACCATATGCAGATTGGCATGACCTGTTGACTTCTGATGACCCATTGAAACAATGTGGCTCACATATGATGATGGGGAATGTTCCTTTTAGTGCATTAGATTATTGCTGTACTGTAAAGTGAATAATTCTACTACATTTTTTCTTTTTATATAAAGTAATACATAAGTTACTTTTGCAAAAAATCTAATTCACTGTCAGTGTGCTGATGCTCTCTCTCTTTTAGAATTGTAATGCTGTAATGAGCTTTGCAGGTGTTTTTGTTTTATTCAAAGTGGTATTTTTTGTTGTAGACAAGAGTTTTTCTCCACAACATAGTTTGCATGTACTGACCTGGCCCTGTCCTTTTTTTCACTTCATTCCAAATGCAAATACTTCAACCAGTGAAACACAAAGGCTCTCGCTAAATACCAGGTTATTTCCATATTTTGAAATTATATGCTCTTATAAATACATTACAAGAACCTGTTCACCCAAAATGAAAATTCTGTCATCATTTACTCCACCTCATGCTGTCCCAAACTCATTAAAACTTTATTTCTTCTGCAAAACACAAAGAAGATACAGTATTCTGAAAAATGCTGTTTTAGTCCATACAGTGTAAGTCAATGGGTTCAAAACTTCCAAGCTCCACAAAGGATAAAGTCAGCATTAAAAAAAAATCCACACAACCTAAATGGTAAAATCCATGTCTTCTGAAAAGATTTTCTTCAACTGTCCATCTTTTATTAAATACTTTATTAAAAGTTATTCTGTCTGTCTGCACTTTCATAATGTAAGGATGGAAATGTGATATTAATTATTTTTTTAAATTATATAATTTTACAACAAATGTAATTACTTATAATTACTCTGAGTGAAATATACACTTGTTTTATGGAGGCCTGGTTTCATGCACTGTCTGCGATTAAGTCTGATTAAATGGTATTAAGTGCTTTACAACTTATAGTAGCCCCATCTCACTGAGTGCCTGTAGTGTTCTCATTCACATACCATGTTTGCGTGTTCAGCCATTAACCAATAAAAACATAATTATGGACACTAAAGCAATATTCGTGTGAGTTAAAAGCTGTTAAATGATAGTAATGCCATGCAAAATTCCATAGTTTTTATTTTAAACAATGTTTCTCTGTTGTCTATGCTTTAAACACCTAGGATACATAATATAAGGGCCTTTTACGAAGATCACATGGTTTTACATTATGAACAATGGGTTTCAAAAGTTTTAGACTACTAGTGAAAATGTTTCTATTTTGCATTCTTTTCTAATTTAAATTTTATTTTAATGATATAATATTATCAGCAATATTTCAGTGAGAATTTGTATTGACAAATCAATATGAATTTTATTATGGCTTTTTGGTAACACCTTAGAATAATTGTCTGTCATTAATATGTCCCCCTCAATGTCTATGGTGATCACAGACATGATCACAGTTAGCTTACCTTACAGAAATACAGGGATTTACCCAACCTTTGCATTCCTTTGGATATCTGTATATTTTTTTAATTATTAACTTCTGCATATTTGATATTGCTGAAGGTCTTTTTTAAATAATTCTGTTAAGCCATAAGTATTGAGTCAAGTGCTCCCACTTGAGTATGAAGGAATTAAAGGTTAGGAGTTATAGGTTATCTGGACCATTATTCTAAAGTGAAGACACATTATAAACCATTAATAGTAAGAAGTGTTAGTTGTCAGTTAGTAATGAATACTCAAGTGTTTGTTCCTACATTCTATTAATTTAATCAAAATGATCAAACAAACATTCACATACACAAAAATAAAATAAAATCCTGACATTGTATCATGAATCATTTAATTATGAATCATTGAGTTACAAATAATTTAAATAATTGAACATAATTGCTTAGGCTACAAACCTTTAGCAGGATAATGATTTTAATTGCTAGCGCTCACAATTACTACACGTTATAAAAGTCTTATATCTTAACATCAAATAAAATCATCAAATTAATTGTCTAAAGGACACTAAAGTGTTGATCTCCACAAGACTTCATCAGAAAACGGAGAGTAAACCAGTGTGCAGCATGAGGCCAATTTCACATGTACTTCCGCCCTAGACAGCCAACTCTGTAAATACATAGAGTTTTATCAAATTAATCTGACATGTTTCCTCCTTTGCCTATGTTCGTTCTGAATAGAACAGAATATATGTTGAAGTTTACCGCTTGCAGGCGGACCGACAGGAGGGCGGAGCAAAATCACACTCGCTCTTCATTCAATTTTAGCACGAGCACTGAATATGGCAAACCCTGATTGGATTAGAAGCTTAATGGACGTGACACTAATTCTTTTCTCTTTTTTTGTGTATATTCAAGTGTGGATTAATTAATTAATAATGCGTTACCATGACCCTCACTTTAAAATAATTAGTAATTCCTTTGTGTCTATGTGGTAACTCTTGACTCATTACTTATGGGTTACCAAAATTATTTTAAAAAGACCTCCAGCAATATCAAATCTGCTTAAATTAATAAATTGTAATGAACAGAGATATCACAAGGAATATACATGCTGGGTACATACACCTGTAACCTGTCTATGACACTCTACCAGACTCTGTAGCCATGATTTAACGAGCTGTTACATTCATAAATGAATTCTCACAAAGAACACACGTTGTCACAGTCTGTTTGCACCCTTTTCAAGGACTCTTATTTTGAAATTCTCTGTGATCTACTCCTGTGTTAACTATTAAAGGATTTAAAGTACCTACTCCTGCGTCTCCTATCTCCTTGAGTCCCAGTGACACCCAAACGTTACACACGTGAGGCGTATGTTTCTCTGAAGGCGATTTTCATAATCATGTTCACAATAAAAACATAATCATTCACATTTTAGACACTGTTTATGTTTTCATTAGTAATTAACAAGTAGTTATTTTAAGTAGCCATAGTTAGTAGATAGTTCTCGATGAGGAAAATCAAATTCACCTAACAGTGAACTACCTCAGTCATCAGTTCACTATTACTTACTGATTGGTTAATCATGTTTCCATATTAGTAAATATTAGTAACTAAAGTGTTAATTTTTTACTACTCATTAATCCTGTATTAATTCCTGCATAATTACCTTTTAAGGACTGTTATTCTAAAGTGTTACCAGCTTTTCTTTTATGTGCTTGAGCTGGCATGGATTCCACAAGGTTGTTCAAAACCTGTTGATCCATGTTATACAGCATGATTTGAGAATGTTCCAAAGAGCATCTTGTGTGCATCAATGAAAGCACGGAAATCTGACCTTTTGTGCAAAGCAGTTAACATGGTTAAGTGTCACACATTTGTTTACATTTGACTAGTGACCTAGAAATAGTACAGGCATTTTACATATTTATAGTTTATTCTATGTCATAAAATTCCCATTATTTATTTATTTATTTATTTATTTATTTATTATTAATTGTAAAAATCCTACATCTTTGCTTATTCTCAGGTTTAAAAAAAAATCCCAGATTTTCAGTGTGGCCTCAGATTTTTGGATCCCACTGTATATGTTGCTAGATTGCAATGGAAGAATTCAGATTAAATGATAAAACAACAATGGTCTTGAGCAAAGAACTCCAATGTGTTTAAAAGAGAGTCAGTTTTCTCTTTATTTCCACACATGATGTGATTTAAGTCCGTTCTTGACATGTTGTACATTACTTAAGTAGTGCAGAGCGTAGGACAAACCCCACTCATGCCTCCATTATTAGTCTGCTGTCTGCTTTATGAGTTCAGTTTATAGAGCTGAGCCTGGGGCGGCCATGAATTTCACTCTCCAATCCATCTGCAGGTACTGTAAAAGTGAACCACTTTATGGCTTGCAACAAATTTATGTATTGAGTAATCAGTAACTGATTTACAACATTACAGTGGTTGTTTTTCCCTCAATCTGTGCGGTCAAGGTCAGGTTTATTTATATATTTATGCCGTAACACAAGCATGCTTCAAGAGGATTCTCATAAACAACGTTTTTTAATTTAATCGGCTAGTCTTAAAACTATTCAACGTGGATGGTTTTTAAGCATCTTTAAAAGAAGTCCATAGGGGGCCTTGGAAGCTCAGTGAGTACTGAAGCTGATTACCAATGCTGGAGTCGCGATTTCGAATCCAGGGTGTGCTGAGTGACTCTAGACAGGTCTCCTAAGCAACCAAATTGACCCGGTTGCTAGGGAGGGTATAGTGAAATGGGGTAATTTCCTCGTAATTGCGATTAAGTGGTTCTCGTTCTCAAAGAGGCATGTGGTAAGTTGTGCGTAGATTGTGGAGAATATCATGAGCCTCCACATGCTTTGAGTCTCCACGGTGTCATGCACAATGAGCCACGTAATGAGATGAGCGGAATGACGGCCTCAGAAGTGGAGTCAAATGAGACTTGTCCTTCGCCACCCTGATTGAGGTGAGTAACTGCACCACCACGAGGACCTAGAAAGTAGTGGGAATTGGGCATTCCAAAAATTGGTGAGAAAAGGCAATAAAAAATATAAAAAAAGATGTCCATACTTCTTATGTACTATATTCCAAGTCTTTCGAATCCAAACGATAGCTTTGCTTGATGAACAGACTGAAATCTAAGTCATTGGTCAACAATACTCTTTCCCTCCATCGGAGCGCACAAATCCTATTTTTTTGTACAATAAAAAATGGCACCTTTGGTGAATTTCAAAGTGAAATATCCACTGTGTGGTGCTAAAAGCAAGTAAAGTTTTCTGCTAAATGTGTGAGTTTTCTGAGGTTAATCTTCTGCAGAGTTTTAAATCAGCAAATCCTACCTGCCAACCCTAAATCATAAACCTAAACGAAAGTGTGAGAAAAAGCTATTGCGATATAAAAAACGCAATTGCTGAAGCAACCACATTATTTTGTGGTGCTTCTGTGACATTGCAAGTGCAACTGTACATGAGTTAAGCAACAGCACAATTTAATTGCACTAAAACAAGCTTGCAAATGTACTGTAGTTGATAATGTAATGCAACCGTTAAAACATATTGACTTACAACTCATGCACCTTAGTAAAAGTGTATAAATGTCATAAGATAGCATTGAATGAGGAACAGGGTGAAAAGTAAGTGTTGATGAATTGATAATCTGCATTTTCATTTGTGATTAGTGTGAAAGGAGTGAAGTCATTGTCGTTTTTGCCCCTCTAGTGTTAATTTCACCAGGAAACTGCCATGATACTGTGCTTACAACGAGCCACGTAAAAATAATTTAGCAAAAATGTAGATAGTAATGTGATATATGGGACTAGGTTGGAACCATTACTTTAAGCAAATGGACCCTGTTGTTTGAGCAGTTATGGGCGAGAACACCCTTAAATGTCACTAGCTCATTGATTGACTGTATAACATTCTTGGATTGTCAGGAATAAATCTTATTTTGTTGTTTAAGGTCAGCACATTTCCTAAAACTGGAAAAATAGCTTGCTTATTTTCGATCTCCACCCCTGTTGACAAATCCAACAAATTTGTTGCAATATCTCGAGAACAGTGAATGACCTTGAGTTCTCAGGACAGAGATTTGAACAATTCCAAAAATAGCTTAACAGAAATTTTCGGAAGAAAAGGATATTAATTGTACTCTTGATAAAAAATAAAATAAAAAAAGCTGTTGCCCAGACATAACATTCAGTGCCTGGAGACTCTTGCAAATGAGGTCAAAGAGTTCATTCTTAGAACAGCAGTTAGCATGTATCACTAACTTGAGACTGTCAACTTGAGATTGATTTAGCAAAACCCGCAACAATGATCTAAATCTCAATACATAAAAAAACTAAACAGATTGAGAAGTTTTTTTTACAATGCATCACCCTGTAAATAACCTTTGGTGATTCGGTGGCTTCTCACGCTGCTGGTTTTGTGAGCTCAGTGTTGATATATCTCTGGGGTTTTTACCAAAAATATGTCTCCATGAGGTTTGGCATCATGTTTATCTGGATGCCTCAGCTGTAATGTTTTATTCTGCTCCTAACCAGTGTATAATTCTCCACAGTGGCTGTGTTTGTTTCTAGGTTTGGAAGTCTTTCTAGGATGTTATTTGCATGAAAAAATAATCAAATGATATTTTAGAAGCTAAGACAATATTCTAATATGCAACCAAATCCATATATACATGTAAAAAGTGGTCTTGCTTTTTAGTTGCAATCACTCAATTGGAAAGTTGAAGATATGGAATCTCAAAAATAATGACTTTTCAAATATGTTTCAACATTCAAATATGTTTCAACCAGGTAGCCTCGCCTCCCATGTCATGCTATTGGTTGAGACAATGTTGTAAAACAGAGCAGTTTTGCTTAGTGCTATAGTGGTGCAGAAATGACACATTGTACCTTTAAATATTCAATACATCTAAAATTGTTGAGAAATTTAATAAAGTTTTATTTCACTCTTGCAATAAACAAGCAATATCTCCTGATTCTTGAAACAACTCTAAAGCCAAGTCTGATTAATATAATCAATTATATAATTAATTATTGGTATAAAGTCTGTATGAATGTTGGCAGTCTTTTTTTTCTTTTCTTTTCAGCACAAAATAATGGTGTGCCCTGATTTAACGTTTCACATCAACCAAATCAGTTTTTAAATTGTACATGGCAGTTTACTTACTGCACACTACTGTAGGGCCTTGCCCCACTAAAAATGGCAGCAGAGACAGCATGGCCCTTTGTTCTATGATCAAAGGTGAGACATTGAACTCTGTTTCCCAGAATGCTTCACAGCCGCACGGGAAGTCCCGCCCATGGACTCAATCTCAAACGTCATTGGTCAAAAGCGGCCTATGACCGATGACGTCATCTTCTTAACAAAACTAGAGCTCAGATTTGATTTCGCTATCTCTGCTTACAGCTTCGCTGGCTACAACTGCACGAGCTACGCTCTATTTCCCTCCTTCTGGACAAAGAGAGTCCACGTTTTTCTAACCTCACCATTTGGCCACGGTAGAGTAAGATTAACTTTTTTTTTAGTAATTAGCTTTGTTCCAGTCGTGTAGTATTACAACCGGTTCATTTCATTTTCACTGTGAGACAACAGTGAATTTGTTTAGAAAACGGAAAAGGCGACCAGCTTCCCTTCTCAATCATTTTCTATCAACGTTGACTAACTCCCTGCATTTTCTCTCCATCACCGGACCCGAGAAATAACGCAGAGCGCTATTCGCTGACCGCTCAAAGCAACAGGAATTCAAACGGACAACCCTGCTGAAATCACACAGGATTTCCCAAGTAAGGCTTGATATCTGGGCAGATTTAGTTTAGAAACTGTGACTTTTCTTATAAAGCTAAATCATATTTGATCGCTGAATGTTTTTGTTTACATTTGTATGTTAAACTACGACCTTTGATTGCTGTTTTTGATTTATGAGATCATCATTTTTGGGTGAAATGTTATTTTATTGAGTGATCTGAACTAGCGATTCAATCGCGTTGTTACCTGCGTGTACCCGCTGTTAAATTGCATGAGCCCCTGTTTGTTCGCTCTCTCTCACACTCACTGAAATTCACAGAGCAAGCAGCACCACGGTTTATGTTCGAATCAGGCTGGTGTTTTTTAAATTCTCCTGCCTGTTTCATTCAGTTTCTTTGTGTGTCTGCTCATTACCACCCACACGTGGTATACGTTCTATTGTTCTGGATCTGATCCAGCCATCTTTCTTTCCCTACACCTTCAAATAATCGTTGGGTCCACCCTTTACAATATAATCCTCCATTTTGAAACTAGCTTCCATTTTGAATTCAGTTCGCCATTTTGAACCTAGTTCTCAATGTTGGAACTGATCCTCCATTTTGAAACTGGTTCCACATGTGGAGTTTAGTCCACCATTTTGTGTCTTTGTTACCAAACCTAGACACACACACACACACACACACACACACACACACACACACACACACACACACACACTCTATATGCGGTTTGTATTGTGCTGTTACCATGGCATAGGCAAATAATTAATAGGCAAAATAATTGGCAGATGTTGGGAAATCTCAAAAAAGCTGACAAGAACATGTCTAGGTCACATTTCGTCACCCCTTCCAAGAAAAAAAACACGAAAGAAAGAAATTATTTTTTGCATATAGAAAATGAAGCCTATTTTTAGGACCATTAAGAATTGTTGCATTGTTTACATAATTTTTAATGAAACAAACACCATGTCATGCTCAGTTCGTATTACCGTAATGCAGGTTCATTCATTTTCAGTCTCATTTTCATTACTGTAATCCGGAAATAAAGATATTTAGATTGTAGTTATTTTAATTATAAATAAAGAATATTTTAATTGTAATGTATTACTACATCATATAAATATTTATTGTACAAATTTTTATTTATGCTCATTTACAAAATAAATTACAAAATACCAAATAACAGTCCCAACAAATAACAAACATATAACACACAACATATAATTCTCCAAACACACAGCTTCCAACGCCTGCAGAACTGGGCATGCAGCTGTTTTTTTCCCTAGAGCGGTATCCGTCCTCTTCCCACCTTAGTAAGGATATGTTAAATCAAGGTATTTTACCTCAGAGCTAGAGCTCCCTTCCAATTTCTAATTATTCTTTAATCTGCCAATTTCTAATTTATTTATTTTTTATTATACATTTTTTATTTTTTTTGATGTGCACTTGGTCAAATGGAGTGATCAGCTCCCTTTCTGCAGCTAGCAGAGCAATAACGTTCCCTTTTTTTAGGGAGTCCACCAAATGCACACACTATATGGCTCAGAGATACCCCAACAAACAGGCCAACATAAATTTGTCAAAAAATCTACCTTACCTGTTTGTGAGGTATCCCGGACGAGCCCCCAAACTATTAGGAATAAAGTTCTCGTTGTAGTTTAGCACACAACACTTAATTCCTCTGTAGGAATAAAACTTGGATCTCGTTGTAGTTTAGGACACAACACTTCTGCCATCAAGAAATCCTCAGTCCCCTTTAGCACATGCAGTCGGTAGTCTTGTTTCTGAAGACTTTGCGAAGGGAGGAGAAAGAAACACAGCACACAGAGTGTCTATATTCAATCTACTCAAAGTTTATTACAGCAAGCATAATATTTATACCTTTCATAGAACAAAGAACAAATAACAGCCAATAGGATAGTGACAGCAAAACAGCAAGACAGCCAAGGACAAGAAATTGTTGACCAGAATAGTGCCAGAACGGTAATCGTATGAGGTCAAACAGTTCTAGATATTTGTCCTAGAGATATTTAGCTCACGAAAAGGAGTATGCGCTCGTTGGAGCACAGAACATTCCAAGAAAGGATAAGACAAGAGAAACTAACAGCATCTATGAAGGTCATGGACTCTTTGTGCGTGTGTTGTCCTTCTATGATTAACACACATACATACAGAGTTATGTTAGGCGCAGACAGAGTTAGATGTCAAACTAAAGACAGCATGTACAATTAATATTTCTCACAGTAATGAAAACAAAAGAGAATCAACACTGAGAATTATCAGAATAACATAAAATCTCAAAAGTATCTTAATTGTTGTGAAAATAATGTTACAATGAAAACAATTTTAATAGTCCTTAAAGTAGGCATTTAATTAATGCAGAACATAATTTATATAAAAATACTGTGACAGGGCGGAGGGCGGGTCCGGGACATGATGCTACACACCCGGCCCCTAATCAGGCTAATCAAGCCTCAGAGAGGGATAAAGGCCGACTGGAGGCTGCAGTGGGACAGAGAGAGAGATTTACAGGCAGCTGTCTGACACCTTTGTGTGTTTGTCTTTTTGTTCAAGTTCCTTATTAAAATATTATTTATATTGTCAAGCCGGTTCTCACCTCCTCCTTTCCATTAATCTCTTTACACTGGTGCCGAAATCTGGGAAGGAGGAGGGAGTTCTTGCCTCTACCATCCACCCCAAAGGAGCAGCTGTGGCCATCCGCTGGAGGACAGAGGAGCCCGGCTGCCTGGAAGCGGAGGAACGGCCGCCGACCATGAGGGGAGGAGGGGCTCCCAACCAACCACCTGGAACGATTACCGCTGCCAGGGGCAGGGGAGAAAACTACCATCCACCAAAAACGTGGCAGAGCATTCTGTTCGCCAGGGGCCTGAGGACTGCCTCCGAACCACCCGGGGAGACACGACTGTTGTCCGCTAGAGGGTGGAGGAGTGGCCGAGGACCAAGCTAGAGCGTATCAGAGAACCGGTGAGTAAGTGTTATTTTTTTTTCCTCCCTCTCTCTCTCTCTCTCTCTCTCCCACTGCCACTACGCATTGGCCTTTCCCTCTCTTTTAAATTTTACTTTGGTTTTTAGGTGGTACTGCACTGTTACAAGGAGTACCCCCTGTGTTTTTAATTATTGTTGTTTCTCTTTTTTACATTTTACTTTGGTTTTTAGGGGGTACTGCACTGTTACAGGGAGTGCCCCCTGTGTTTTTAATTAGTGTTGTTTCCCTCCCCCTGTCCCCTCCCAGATTCAGGAAGGCGGGGATGACCTGCCAGCAGACGGGTCGGAAGGCACCACCCCCGGCCTGAGAGAACAAAGGAGGAATGTGACAGGGCAGAGGGTGGTATGCTGCACACCCGGCCCCTAATCAGGCTAATCAAACCTCAGAGAGGGATAAAGGCCGACTGGAGACTGCAGTGGGACAGAGAGAGAGAGAGATTTATGGGCAGCTGTATGACACCTTTGTGTGTTTGTCTTTTTGTTTCAGTTTAATATTTATATTTATGTTGTCAAGCCGGTTCTCTTCTCCTCCTATCCATTAATCCCTTTACAAATACATTTGTAATTTATAATTATATGTCTAAAACACAAGAGTTTTTTTTTTTTATTATTATTATTATTTAAACATTTATCTTCCCAGCATTCTTCTTGGCTCAGTTCTCGATGTATGATGGAAATGTTTTTGAACAGGAATCCCAATGATTGAGCCGAACATGGCCCACTGGTTTCAAACAACCATGAAATTGTGTGGAGCCAGATAAGACCTGCTTTGACACGTCCTACTCTGAGTAGCTCTCTCCACCTGCATCTAACTCTTTCTTGTTCTGTTTTTATATATTTTTTTCTGTAAATGTGCACAAGAGTTGCAGCCTTACATATATTCCTTTCTTTCTGCAGTCTGACCCATGTCACACACTTGCACCAAATAACCATCACTTAAGCCTGTTGTGTTTGTTTAAACCTGTAACACAATGTTTATGGCATCAATAATCCTCTAATCATCTGATCTGCTAAATCTTTGTGATTGCATCGTTAATGCACCCGCAAATCCTTAATATAATCTGTACGCTCTCACATTTTCGGCTACAATTGTTGGAGATTATTAGCATGAAAACTAAAGTGAACTATACTCTTTGAGTTGTGTAAGCTTGCTGCTTCCAAGAGGCCATGTCAGTGGAATCTCGAAGTTCTTATTAATTTTCTCAATTACAGCATATTGCAATTACTCCCATAGCTCGCCTCCTTCTCTTGGATGGAGTTCATAGCTACAGCTTGCTCTTCACAAAATTAATGAATATAAATCAACTCAATGTGTAGTTAAATGTACCCCATGCAATATGCACAGATACAAATGAAATGTATCATGCAATTAAGCGCACAGGGTTTTACCCCAGCATCCTGTATTGATTTACTACACTGGGATCTGAATGACAGATGAAGACTTAACAGTTGCGGTATATGGCTCACCCCAGAATAACTGTGATTTAAACTGAGCTCTCAAGGGCCATTGGCCTAATAGATGTACACTGGCAGCCATAAGTTTGGAATAATGTACAGATTTTGTTCTTATGGAAAGAATTTGGTGCTTTTATTCACTAAAGTTGCATTCAACTGATCACAATGTGCTGTATACTCAGGACATTAATAACGTGAAAAATTACTATTACTACTTCATCAAAAAAGTTATCATCAAAAAATCTTCCCCATGCAGCAATGACAGCTTTGCAGATCCTTGGCATTATAGCTGTCAGTTTGTCCGGATACTCAGGTGACATTTCACCCCACTCTTCCTGTAGCACTTGCCATAGATGTGGTTGTTTTGTCACTTCTCACGCACTTTACAGTCTAGCTGATCCTACAAAAGCTCAATGGGATTAAGATCCATAACACTCATTTACAAATATCTGTTGTCCAATGTCTGTGTTTCTTTGCCCACTCTAACCTTTTCTTTTTGTTTTTCTGTTTCAAAAGTGGCTTTTTCTTTGCATTTCTTCCCATAAGGCCTGCACACCTGAGTCTTCTCTTTACTGTTGTACAAGAAACTGGTGTTAAGCGGGTAGAATTCAATGAAGCTGTCAGCGGAGGACATGTGAGCCATCTATTTCTCAAACTAGAGACTCTGATGTACTTATCATCTTGTTTAGTTGTACATCTGGCCTAACAAATCTCTTTCTGTCCTTGTTAGAGCCAGTTGTCCTTTGTCTTTGAAAACTATAGTGTACACTTTTTGTATGACATCTTTGAAATGAAAATCAATTTAAGCATTGTATATCAATCATTCCTCAAAACAATAATTGACTGATGAATTTCTAGAGAAAGCTGTTTCTTTTTTGCCATTTTTGACTAAATATTGACCTTAAGACATGCCAGTCTATTGCATACTGTGGCAACTCTAAAACAAACATAGAGACAATGTTAAGCTTCATTTAACGTTAAGGTTCATTCATTCTCCAAATAGATTTCAACTGTGTTTGATATAATGGCAAGTGATTTTCTAGTACCAAATTAGCAATTTAGCATGATTATTCAAGAACAAGATGTTGGAGATATATGTGTATATATATATATATATATATATATATATATATATATATATATATATATATATAGCTTCATGGATGGAGTTGGGAAGGTCATTCCACAAACGTGGTATGATGAAACTGAGTCCAGTAAAGTGTTTTGGTGCCTCTTTGTGTTGGTACAACAAGGCAACATTCCTTAGCTGACCGCAGGCTTCTGGCGGGAGTGTAGATCTGCAGAAATGATTTTAGGTATGCTGGAGCAGACCCAGTGACTGTTTTGTATGCCAGCATCAGAGCCTTGAATTTAATACGTGCATCAACCGGCAGCCAGTGGAGAGAGACAAAGAGTGGTGTAACATGCGCACTCTTTGGTTCATTAAAGACCAGACGTACTGCTGCATTCTGGATCATTTGCAGAGGTCTAATTGCACATGCAGGAAGGCCTGCAATGAGTGAGTTACAGTAGTCGAGTCTAGTTAAGACAAGTGACTGAACAAGCAGTTTTGTGGAATGTTCAGAGAGGAAAGGTCTTATTTTCCTGATATTGTAGAGTGTAAATCTACATGATCTTGCAGTCTTTGAGATGTGGTCTGTGAAATTTAGCTTGTTATCAATGGTTACCCCTAGATTTCTGACCGTTTTGGAAGGCGATACTGTAGTTGAACCCAGAATCCACTCATGAGATATTGCGATAAGTCGTGATTAACTACAAGATTTCTAATTAAAATTTCTAATCATTTGACAGCCCTAATATATAAGATAGATAGATAGATAGATAGATAGATAGATAGATAGATAGATAGATAGATAGATAGATAGATAGATAGATAGATAGATAGATAGATAGATAGATAGATAGATAGATAGATAGATAGATAGATAGAAATTATGAGTGATGCTTGCCCATGCAGAACTCACTACCTTAGGGTGTTGTGGGTGGTTAAAGCATTAACCTATTACTGGGCCGAGTCAATAGAGCCAGCATTCAAGTCTCAAATGAAATATTCATTTTCCATGGGTTGATTTTTTAGAAAAATAACAATTCATTATTTTCACAGTACAACTTTTTTTTTACTAGGCCTTCAACATTTATTTTTAGTACATTCAAAATGTATTTATGCATATATTGTACTGTTTTAGCCTTGTCTCAGACCCAGACTTTTAATATGATTAAGTCAATGAAAATCCATTCTAAAAATCCATTTCAGGATTTCCAAATGTATTAATGATACTTTATTTAAGTCCACAGTGTTATAATTGCCCAAAGATGAAGAAACACCATATACAGTTTATGGCTAAAAGCACACCTCTCTTTAATAAGCCATTCAGGTATCATTCATGTCCATATGGCAAACATTGCAGTTCGAGTTATGCACTAAAGTTTAATAAGTAGACATAGGGTTTTGTTAAAAACTCTAAACAATGAGAACTATTAACAGCTCTCTGTGTAATATTTAGGATAAATGTGTTTGCTTGCTCTCTCCTTGCTTGTGTTCAAATGAATCCGTGCAATCTATATATGTGCAGCTGTTGTTGCAAAACTGGACAATAAAATTTTGATTAAATTAAATCCTGGGATATTTTCACATGTTTCGCTTTTTGCTCATGAACAGCTCATTTCAATTATGCATAGTTTTTACACTCATAATACTTGATTTATCAGAGGCACAATTATACACAGCCTTGAGACTTAATATTGCTGCATTTTTTTTTTTTTTTACTTTAAATGAGCCGGAGAATAAATCAAAAACAAAGTTCAAAGATGCCTTGTGGGCAAACTCTGGCACGCAAGCAATTATTTAAAGAAATATCAGCATTGTCATACTGTATGCTTCATATGGGAATATTAAACCACAAAAGGCTGCAATTTAATTAAATATTTTGAATCAACTTGGATACAATGCCTATTTGGAGGAAACGATAAAATGGTTAGTCTGAATAAAAACAGTACAAAAAACTTATAAGCAATTTCAGAGTGAAAATACATAATTATCAAGGTACAGTAAATATAGTATAGAATACCGTCAATATGCTGAAAAATATCAAGATATTATTTCTGTAGCCAAATCCTCCAGCCCTTTGAGAAAGCATTTTAGCATTGAAAAAATTACATCACCTTTAACTTTCGGTGGTCAGTGTCATTAGACAACACTTTTTCTGTACAAGAAGGTTCTTAATGATAATAGTAACCACACAGTCAAGTGAGACATCTATGACGTTATCCACCGTGTCTCATCCGTGTCTATGTAAATCTCCAGCGTCACTGCCAGAATTTCCCCTTACATTTACGTATCTACTGTATATCTTTCATGACCTTACACTAGCATACTTTCCATTACACTTTTACAAGTTCTATAATTGTAAATTAGAGCATTAGAATCAGATTACATTATGGTTAAAGGACTGATTTTGCATTGCTATCAAAAATCTTCCATTTGTTTGAGCATCCCGACCACATGACATAGCAACATTGGCACAGCCAATGATTTGAATTTGGTGTGGGACTATCTGTTTATACAACCAATGGAATATGCTTCGTGTCGGCGCCCTGATCTCGCTGTCGGGGTTTATTGTGTGATAACAACCACCTGACTGTATATTACCCATATCATAACACATAAATATTGTGTTAAATGTTTATTTTTTATTTTTTAATTAATTGAATTATTTTTTATCTTTTATTTCTTTCTTTCTTTTTTTTTTGCTATTGAACAAATTGATAAATTAAATAATAAAATAAGCTAAATAATATCACATCCAGTATATTGGCACCATCTTTTGAACTAAACTCTATCGCCCCCTTGAGTACAGAGGTTTGTTACCGCCGCAGTAACGCAAGAACACGTTAGTATGTTCAACTGGATCTGGAGTTGGCAATGTGTTGGCTAAGTACTAAGCCTGTGTTCGCGCTCTGGAGTAAAGTATGCTTCTAGCTATTGGTTATTGGTTTGCGGCAAGTTTTCCTGAACTCTTGATTCCCTAACGTGTCTTTGCGTCACTGACCTTTGTGAAATGTCTCGCTGTATTTTAGGAGCACTACATTTTTTTAGATGGCATGTCAATTTAAAAAAGCTACATCTTCTTAAAATGTGTCCCAAGACACCTGCATTCACTTTCATTTGTTATGCTATATCTAGTCGTTTACAATGCAAGAACGTGTTTGGTCAGAACAGCCCCTTATACTGCTGCTTACATAGGTTTTTGCAACAGACCTATAGATTCAGTAGCTTTGAAAGCCCTGTAATGTGTATTAGGGATGCACGATATATCGAATATATCAAAATTTCCCAAATGTAGCCTACATATTGTAGTTTGCATATTGCGAGGACGGTAAATGAATGATTTTGCAGATTATGCAGATAGCAGAGAATAAACTGGGTGTGTGATTCTAACTTGGTGTGTGTGTGTGCAGACTGCATAGGTGCTGACACAAATTATAGATGTAGTCACAATTTGTGCATATGTAGCTGTAACCAGCAATTTGGGGCCATGGTTAAAGCGTCCACATCGCGGCCCTGGGTAATGCCAACTCTACTACCACCAGAGTGAATAAATCTGAATATTTGAAGTTAACACAGCATGACATAGAGAAAACACCCCCCGAAACAGCAGGCAGAGTTGGAAGCAAGGGTCCTCCTCAGGGATCCGCCCCAAGATTTTTGGCTATGACCTAGTCATTGAAAGACCACATCGACAGAATGGTAGTGCAGTTTTTAACAGCCATAACAGTTGAAGCCACTCACCTTTATGACACTGACAACATCAAAGTGCAAACAGCTGAACTAAGCAGCATTGCAGTAACATCTGTGTAAACCTCCAAACGGGCCTTTGTGGCAAGAAAGGCACTTCCAGACAAGCATTGCAAGCCACATATAGCTATATGAGACTTCAACAGTCACAGTTGGGTCAACAATGGGGCTACCCTAGCACCAACAAGGGCGGAGAGACAGAGTGGATGGACTACAATCAGTCTCATTCATAAATCCAAGCTACTACCGTCCTTCCACAGTGCATGCTGGAAGCATGGCTACAACCCTGACCTTATTGCTGTATCAGACAGTATTGAAGGCCAGGGTCAAAAGTTTGTACATTAACCTATACCCAATTCTCAACATCACCCTATTGGAAATGAAGTCCATGCCATTGTTGTCCCCAACAGAGTACCGCTCAGGGGGGTGCTTCAACTACAAGAAAGCAGATTGGGATGGTTTCATCGCTGAAGTGGAAGAAAATAATGTGTACATCAAGCCAACCCCCTCACACTACGATAAGTTCAGCGAGACTGTGAAGAAAGCAGCTATAAGTACTTCAGTTTATTTGGTCGTTGGTGTTCCGATGTTCAGTGCACTGATTTCCATCAAAGATAAGGTGCTTTGCTTACTTCAAAACTAATCTTCCTTGTTCCATTTTAGTTACTGCATTTACTTTAAGAGAGATACTGTAAAGGACGTTATGCAATAACTGAGTCAGACTTTGGAGGGAAACCACTGCAAATGGGTTTTTCACCTTTTAGAAGCTCCTAATTTGTTGAGATAATGAGCTGATTATATTTTATTTCCATAATTTCTCACACTTTCTGACATGACTCATACCTCAGTGAAGGACAGTGCAGGAAAAAAAGTCTTAATTATTTATACCTGCAATTTTCTCATTATTACATAACAGCTGTGACTAAACATTAAGTCAGTGCACTAGAAATGCAGTGGCAGTGTCATTCCTTTTTGTAACAGTAATGTAATTTGACACGTTCTAACAGATGGTACCCCAGTTGCCTGCACTGGTGATGATTTGCTGGAAAGTGTTATTGTCAACTACCGTCAACAATTTCTTGAGTGACGAAACTGAGTGCTAATTAGTCACATGATATAATGATTGCTAAACTGTGATTTATGTGAAATAAGATCTAAATTACTTAAAGGGATAGTTCACCCAATAATACTGCATGCTTAAAGCATAATGTGACTGCACCTTCATGATGCCGGTCTATTGTTAATATTTGCTATTAGCTTGTATAGTTTACATTATAGTACCTCTTTTTCCTTTGTTATCCGTTTAACCTTGTAGTACACATGTATTGCACATGCTGTAGCTCTTTAAATTGTTTTTGTTGAAGGAGGTTTTAAATTATGTGCTGCACGCTTAGTCTGCATGTGCTTCACCACTTATATACTGCAGGCTGCTCATACACTGAAAACACTGCATCATGCAAACTCTGTGTGTGTGTACTAGATGACAAAAAGCAGAGCGCTCATTCACTTTAAAGCACGGCACATACAGACTATATATTTAATTCAATCACAGTATTTTACGGTTTAATAATCACATTGGGCCATGTAGTGATCTGCTTATCTGGAGGTAGGAAATTACCATCAAAAACTCCCCACTCTCCATTTAAAGAGGGGGATAATCCAATGTTATTTTGAAAATTAATTGTTCTTTTTCCAGTTTATTAAAGTTTTAATTAATAATTTTTTAAGGAACACTTCATGAAATAAATGGAATTAAACAGATGAATTCAAAATTCAGAAAACAATGAAACAAAAATTAAGGAATTTAGAAATAATAAAACAGAATTTAAAAACAAATACATAAATAGTTAAAACAGATTTCATAGGCCCAACTTCAGTGCCTTTGTTATACAAAATCCAAACAAAAGCCTGGTTATGACCACACCTATGTGGAATATATGGCTGTAGGACACAAATTTCAGCAGAATCAGAACAGCCTGCCGTTAACACAGTTCTACATTCTCTGTTGATTTATTTCCTATTGTAACATAAAATTTGGGTGAGGCTTATCATCATGGGTACTGTTGTAACCTCCGTTACCCGAGGGAAGGAACGAGACGTTGTGTCGAATGAAGTGACACAAGGGGTCTTCCTGGGACACCAAACATACCTCTGAACCTGAGAAAAGGCCAATGTCAAGTTGGCAGACAAATTTGCATGCCCCGCCCTGGACATACGGGTATAAAGGGAAGCGGGGCAACGAGTGCCAGTCATGATTTTGCACTGAGGAGCCAAAAATAAGGTATGGCCGTTTACAGTGGTAGGTCTAGTGCTGTGGCAGGAGGGACACAACGTCTCGTTCCTTCCTTTGGGGAACGGAGGTTACAACAGTAACCATGACATTCCCCTTCTGTAACTCACTCGATGTTGTGTTGAATGAAGTGACACATGCGGTCCCATATAAAAATGCCACTCACTGACCGTGTAACATGAACTGCCGAGACAGGTGCAAGCAGGCTACTGCGTGCTAGAGGCAACTGTGTCGGCTGCAAGTAGCCCTCCCCAATGCCCCCAAAGAGGTGTCACATACAGACCTTATGTTCCCCGCACCCCTGAGGGAAATACATCACGGGGAGTTTGCTACGGAAAGTAAAGAGGTGGAGTCCGACCCCAGTACAGCGCACCTGTGACTCGTAGTGGATCTTGCTGCAAATTGCTCTGCTGAATTCGCCGACCAGAAGGCTAGGTAGGAGAACATCCAGGGAGCGATGCTTAGTGGCTAACCTGGGATAGAAGGCACACTGGATCAACTTGGTGAAGGGCGCTGTGTGCAAGCTGAGTTCTACTGGCTCGGACTCAACCCTGAGATTGTAAAATCTGGCAAAGGTATTGGGTGTTGCCCAGCCCACTGCTCTGCAGATGTCTGCTAAGGAGGTGCCATGGGCCAGTGCCCACAAGGATGCCACACTTCTCTTAGAGTGTGCTCGAACCCGCAAGGGGTTTGAGGGTGTGATAGCATCAAGAAGGAAATAGCATCAACGACCCAGTGAGCTAACCTCTGTTTGGGGATGGCTTTCCCTTTCTGCCATCCACCGAAGCAGACAAAGAGCTGCTCAGAACATCTAGAGCTCTGCGTGCGGTCCAAATAGATACGCAAAGCACGTACCAGACACAGCAAGGAGAAGGCTGGGTCTGCCTCCTCCCAGGGAAGCTTGCTTGCAGGCTCACGACCTGGTCCCTGAAGGGGGTCGTAGGAACCTTGGGCACATAGCCCGGTCGCGGCCTCAGGATAACGTGCCGGACCGAACCCCAGGCAGGTGTCGCTGACAGAGAATGCATGCAGGTCCCCAACCCTCTTGATGGAGGCTAATGCGATCAGGAGGGCCATCTTCAGGGAGAGGGCCTTGAGCTCAACTGAATCAAGCGGTTCGAAGGGGGGTCTCTGAAGGCCCAAGAGGACCACAGTGAGATCCTAGGAGGGGAACAGGTTAGGCCGGGGAGGGTTCAGTCTCCGGGCACCTTTCAGGATCCTGATAATCAAGTCATGCTTACCTAGGGATTTGCCATCTACCTCGTCGTGGTGGGCTGCGATAGCAGCTACATACACCTTCAAGGTGGAGGGGGACAGCCTCCCCTCCAGCCTCTCCTGCAGCAATGAAAGCACTGATCGAACTGCGCACCTCTGTGGGTCACCCCTCAGGGTCAGCTGTGTGCCAGCGTGTCTGTCCCGAGAGGAGCTCCTGTCAGGGAGTACCAAAGCGGACAGTGGGAGTTGTCTTGGGAGGCAAAGAGATCTATGTGTGCCTTGCCGAATTGGTTCCAAATCAGCTGGACCTCTTGGGGGTGAGCCTCCACTCTCCACTGGGCGAAACTTGCCGAGACAGCACGTCTGCTATCGTGTTGCGGTTGCCAGGGATTTGAGTGGCGCGCAGCGACCTGAGTCGCGGCTGACTCCAAAGGAGGAGATACATTTATGTCCTTTCCAGAGGCCAGCGGCAACGTGCCTATTGCAGATCATGCCACAACCCTGTCGAGAGTCATCTGTGGTCACCACAACATGTCTGGACACCTGCTGCAAGGGGACTCCGGTCCGCAGAAAGCAGAGGTCTGTCCAAGGGTTGAAAGTCTGATGGCAAGAAGGGGTGATTGTCACACGGTGTGTGCCATGGCGCCATGCCCATCTCGGGACTCGAGTCTGTAGCAGGTGCTGAAGCGGTCTCATATGCATCAACCCGAGCGGTGCGGCCGCGGCTGAGGATGCTATATGCCCCAGGAGCCCCTGGAATTGTTTTAGAGGAACTGTTTTGCCGGGCTTTAAGAGAGCGAGGCACCTGCGCACTGACTGAGTGTGCTCGTTGGTGAGACGAGCTGTCATTCAGACTGAGTCTAACTCCATGCCGAGAAAAGAGATGCTCTGAACCGGGACAAGCTTTCTCTTTTCCCTGTTGACCTGAAGCCCTAGACAGCTGAGGTGCCTGAGCACCTGATCCCTGTGAGCGCACAGTAACTCTCGAGAGTGAGCCAAGATGAGCCAGGAGTCGAGTATGTGGATGCCCACTTCCCTTAGCGGGGCAAGAGCTGCCTCTGCAATCTTCATGAAGGCACTAGGGGACAGGACAGGCCAAAGGGGAGGACCTTGTACTGATACGCCTGGCCGTTGAACGTGAACCATAAGAAGGGTTGGTGTCGAGGTGTCGGTGTCGAGGCAGAATGGAGACATGAAAGTACACGTCCTTCAGGTCTACCGCCATGAACCAATCTAGCTGTTGAACGCAGGTAAGAATCTGTTTCTGCGTGAGCATTTTGAATGGGAGTCTGTGTAAGGTCTGGTTTAGAACTCGGTCCAAGATTGGTTGCAACCCACCGTTTTTTTGGGGTATGATGAAGTAAGGGCTGTAGAAACTGGAGGGACGGGCTATATCGCATCCTTGAGGAGCATGGTCGTGAACTTTTCTCGTAAGGTGCTAGCTTTCTCGTTGCGCACAGAAGTGGAGCGAACACCGCTGAAATGATGTGGGAGCCGGGTGAACTGAATCACGTAGCCAAATCGGATGGTCCTGGCCAGCCAGCATGACGGATTGGGAAGGGAAAGCCACACATCCAAACTCTGCGTGAGGGGCACTAATGGGATGATCGCTTTTGACATACTGGGCGGGGCTTCGCGGCGGGGGGCAGGGGGGATTAGGTAATAGCACGTTTGGAGGCAGAAGAGTGTCCCGAGGCTTGGGTGCTGAGAAAAGACTCAAAGCACTTACCTTGCTCCATGCATCCGGCAGGGGGCGGGTTAGAGACTGAGGAAGAGGTCCTAGAGAGGCGTCTTCGGAACTCATCAGCGCTGGCCTGCTGGGGGCGAGGGAACTGCATCCAGGGAGCCGGGACTGTAGAGTTTTGTAGCGCACCAGCTGGATGACCCAGGGAGTGAGGAAATCGCTCTTTATTGAGAATGTGGGTGCCACAGCCCGAAGGCAGTGCGGCAAATTAAACAAGGATTCTCCTCTCGGCCCTCCACCGGGGGACGGAGTGGTCTTGGTACCAGCTCCGGAGTGAACATCTGACTACCTGGGTCGTCCATCTCGGGAGCGCTTCTGAGCTTTCCTGGTTCTGGAAAGGGTCCAGGAGACAGGGGGGCATACGCCACCTGTGAGGTGCTCGACGCTGGGGCTCGGAGCTGGGCCCGGGTTGAAGCGGAGCTACCTGTTGTTTAGCCACAGGGGGATATCCTTGGCAAGCAGGTGGGGAACGCTGGTTTATCGGCACCGCAGCAAGATATGCCATCTGCTTCTTCGCCGCCAAAAACTGCCAGGCGAAGTCGTCGACAGTGTCACCGAAGAGGCCAAGCTGGGAGACGGTGGCGTTGAGAAAGCATGCCTTGTCAACGTCACGCATCTCGAACATGTTCAGCACGAGGGTGGCCATCGCCCGCCCGAGTGCCTGCGCTGTGACATTGTGAGTGTCTTGGCTTGGTGAACTTGCAAGAGAGCCATGGCATGCAGGGCAGAGGCAGCCTGTCTGGTGGCGCTGTAGACTTTCGAGGTATCAGACATCAGCATAAGACACCGCTGTGACACTCTCCAATGCTGGAAATGCGCTGTAGATTCAACAGCAGTGCTTAATGCCAGTACAGGTGAGTGGAACAGTGGTGAACTCAGCTTGCTGTTGCACAACCGTTCAGCACCAAAGAAAAATTCTGACTGGCACTCGCTGATCCGCTTCCCTTTATACCCGTATGTCCAGGGCGAGACATACAAATTCTGTCTGGGAACTTGACATTGGCCTTTTTTTAGGTTCAGAGGTATGTTTGGCATCCCTGGAAGACCCCTTGTGTCACTTCATTCGACACAACATTGAGTGAGTGATAGAAATAGGCAATAGGCAATAGACTTTGTCACAGTCATGAACCATTATTTACTTGCTGGTTGTTGTGTTATCAGACGGAATTAGCAATTAGTCTTTCTCATTCTAGAGAGCATTTGATTGGTGTTGTGCAGTGAGTCATCAGTATTTTTGGCCCATTATACTAGAAGAGAAATACTGAATTATGCATGCAAATATCCATATAAGTGATTTGTTTTTCTATTTTGCTTAGGATGACACTAGCATTGATGACCACAAAGCAAACACAATTGAACTAAAAGCCAAGAATGTGCTATTTTGATTTCATGGGTTTAAAATATTTTGGCTAATTTGACAGAACTTTCAGCTAAAGCTAAATGTTCAGTGCCTCAGGTCCATTTAACGCATTTTACCATCTTTGTAGGAATAGTTAAACCAAAATTACAATTTTCTAATTTACTCACCCTCATGCATCCCAGACATGTATGACTTTCTTTCTTCTACAGAACACATAATAAACAGAGTAAATGATGAGATAGTACTAATTTCTGAGTGAAGTATTCCTTTAAATCGAGAATTCCACAGCTGTCCCCCTAAAATCATTGCAGAAAATCTGTAAAACGTCTGTGCTAGTAACATTCATCTTGTACACTATGTAAAGTTGAGTTGAAACATCATGCCACACTATGCTTCATTAAACTCCAATATAGTCATACAAAAGAACTGCGCAGTAATCATGGCACCAGTTACTATAACAAGAAAATCATGAAAACAGGTTTTGCTAAAAAAGCATGCAGTAAAAAAATGGCCCCAGATCAAACGTGCAATTGCCAAGACAAGGTATGATCCCTGTACAGTGGTTGTGCTTGATATTTTTTGGTTTCAGTAGGACAGGGGAAAAAGGCAGTAATGCAAGATTTACAACCTGTTGTTGCAATGGCAAATCTCCAAGCCACAAATTGAAAGGAACTTTTGATTTGAGATCGTTTTTTTTAGTTTCAGTTTTGTGTTGAGTGAATACTCTATCTGTTGTTCAGTGTCCCTTCTCTAGAAGTACAAAGAAAGCTACAGGAAAGAAGGTGATGTCATTCTTGCAAAGAAAATCCATTGTTGTGCTATAACTTTTTCCAGGGAACTAAAATATCACCTTCATCAACATAATCGCCGGCCAGGTAGAGGGAGACAAAGCATGAATTAGCTTCTGACCTTCTGACCGTTGGGACTCTCCACTTAGTTAATGGTTCCACCAATGGAAAAGCACATCAAAACTGTAAAAAAATAAAAAAATAAAAAATGTTCTGGGGTCTTGTGAACCCCTTCTGTCACTCACTCTATGCTGTGTCAATGTAGTGACACTAGGGGTCACTATTGAGAGCACCAAACACCTACTGTATAATCTTTGAGAAAAGGCCAATGAGAATTGGCGAGTGGAATTTGCATGTGGGTATAAAAGGAGCTGGAATGCGACCATTCATTCCGATTTTTTTCTTCGGAGCCAAGCGGTTGTGTTTCATCGAGCTGAATCCCACTGCTGTTCCATTCACCTCAGAAAGAAGTGTATGCTGTTGGATATACAGTGCATTCTATTGGCTTTCTCTCCTTCCACAAACCGCAGATTATGGTCTGCACTTATATAGCGCATTTTTCTAACCTCAAAGGTTACCCAATCACCCATTCACACGCACACTCATACTCATACTCATACACCAATGGTGGCAGAGCTGCCATGCAAGGCGCTAGCCTGCCATCAGGAGCAACTTGGGGTTCAGTGTCTTGCCCAAGGACACTTCGGCATGTGGAGTCATATGGGCCGGGATTCGAACCACCAACCCTGCGATTAGTGGCCGACCCGCTCTACTAACTGAGCCACAGCCGCTCAGATTACACCCCTGGGTGGTTCGACAGCGCTACTAAGAGAGTATATATTTCTGCAAAGTGTATATTTTCCTCTATTAGGGCAGCACATTGACGTGAACATCTTTTTAAAGATGTGTCTTTTTGAAGAAGCCTTTGTGTGATTCCTGGTCGTTATCTCTCCGCCTCCAATGGCCACGGGCACTGCCTCACGTGTCTGGGCCGTGATCACACTGAGGCAGTGTTCATGGATGTTCTCATTGAGAGAATATGTCCATGGCAACATTGCGGTTGCGGCTTTGCTTCTTCCAGGGGAAAGCCACTCCAGCGACCCCCCCCCGCACTGCTCCTTCTACCTACTGCTGGCACTGGAGACGATTTGGGGAGTTCAATGAGCGCGGTCTCACTGGGTAATTCCCCGTGGACCTTCCATTCCCCAGCACGTCTGCCTCCTCTGAGTTACAAGAAGAGACCAGCTCACCTCACAGCCAGCTTAACGTCTCTTTCAGGGATCACGAGCAGGATGAGTCCTCGATTGCTGCATCGGAGAGCACACTGGCGAAGTCAGACACCAAAGACTCGACGGGGCTGCCACCTTCTGGTCTGCCCGCCCAGTCTGAGACCGATGCTGAGCTGACCGTTATGCTTGCATGATCCGCCGAGATTGTCGGGTTGGAGTGGAACACTCCACCCTCCCTTGAGTAGTCGCGGCTAGATGATTGGTTCCTGGGATCGGGGCGTCGCCGCTCCCGATCTTACACAGTCTCCCATTTAAGATGCTGTCGCAGAAATCCAATTTGGCATGCATCAGGATTCGTTCGCGCTGGTAGACCTGATGGATTCGTACTTTCACGTCTCTGTTTTACCTCGACACAGACCCTTCTTACGATTTGCTTTTGATGGCTGGGCATATCAGTACAAGTACTCCCCAATGTGTCTGCGGACCATTCACATCCCGGGCAGCCTTAACAGAGCTCCATCTACGAGGCAGCTTTATGTCCTGAAGTGGCATTTGATCACAAGGTGGTGTTCTTCCTGAGCCTAAGACCCCCAGAGATGTGCAGTCAGGTCAGTGCTTTCCTTCCTGCAGGAGAGGCTGGAGGGGTGGCTGTCCCCCTCCACCTTGAAGGTATATGTGTCCGCCATAGCGGCCCACCATGACGCGGTGGACGGTAAGTCCCTAGGGAAGCACAACCTGATCATCAGGTTCTTCAGAGGCACCTAGAGTCTGAATCTTCCTAGGCCACGCCTCTTCCCCTCCTGGGTGTGTAAGCACGATTTTGGTCAGGCAGATTCTCACATGATCATGAGGCCCCGGCCAGGCTATGTGCCCAAGGTTCCCACAACCCCCTTCAGGGTTCAGTTGGTGAGCCTGCAAGTGCAGCCCCTGTAGGAGGTAGACCCAGCCCTGATCTTCCTTTTTTCAGTGCATGCTTTGTGCATATACTTTGATCGCAGGCATAGCTTTAGATGCTCTGAGCAGCTCTTTGTCTGCTTCGGCAGACAGTGGAAAGGGAACGCTGTCTCCAAACATAGGCTTGCCAACTGGATCATGATTGCCATCGCTTTGGCATACTAGGCCCCAACCATGCCCGCCTCTTTGGGAATACGAGCACACTCTTTAAGGAGTGAGGCATCCTTGTGGGCACTGGCTCTAGCAGACATCTACAGAGCAGTGGGCTGGGCAACACCCAATACCTTTGCCCATGTGATGTATTTGCCACATGTTAACCTCCCCTTTGGGCAGAATGTAGTCTCCTCAGGGATTTTTCCCCCTGAAAGAATAGGAAAGGAAAAGAACACCTTCCCCGATACATATAATTGCGTTAGCAGGCGCAGCCTGCTCCCTTGCTAGATACGTCGTTTCCCCCCCTCAGAGTGTGGGGAAATACATCATGTCTTGTGGAGCATTGGCGGAGGTTACGTGAAGACAGATGCACCGGAATTACGCACGCAGCAACTTGCTTGCACCTGCATCAGCAGTTCACGTAACATGGTTTAGCTGTTGTGCCGTTTTTCCTTAGGGATCCCTAGTGTCACTACATCGACACAACATCGAGTGAGTGACAGAAGGGGAACGTACTGTTGTAACCTCCGTTGCTCTTGCCTGAAATGGCCGGGACCTTGTCTCAGCTCCTCAGCACAAAACCTGAATGAGTGGCCGCATTCCAGCTCCTTTTATATCCGTATGTCTGGGGGAGTGGCATGCTAATTCCACTCGCCAATTCTCGTTGGCCTTTTCTCAAAGATTAGAGGTGTTTGGGGCTCTCAAGTGCAACCCCTAGTGTCACTACATCGACACAACATCTCGTTCCCTCCACCTTGGAACAGAGGTTACAACAGTAACCGAGACGTTCTCATTAAGTGACCAATGAGATTTTTTTTTTTTTACTGAAGATCTGACAAGGCATCATGCTGATATAAACATTATCATTGCACTCATCTCATCACAAATGCTGATTGTAATCCATAGTGATCCTGTCTCAAGCGTTTTTCCTGCCTTTTTTTTCCTTCACAAAAATTACATCAGTAAGCAGAGGCACAACAGTCTGTTACATAATTACATACTAATTTCTTAACATAATTTCTTACTCACTGAAAGCTTTATATAGACATACACATTCTAAAGCAAGCCTTGAGGGGATAAATATTAAATCACACACTTTCACAGGGTATGTTAGTCCATGAATCACACACCTGGCTTGTTTTGAGCATTTGGTTCAAAACCTTGTTCATTTTCTCCCTTAGTTCGGTTTGTATAGGCATTTATGAACACAGAAATCACACTCTGATCTGCACCAAAAAAATCGGTCCGAGACCAACTGGGAGGAGAAAAAAATCTGTAGGTTAACTTATCACTGTAATTTATCATCAAAATGCAGATATACACAGACATATGTAAAAATGTCACTCTTTCTGTGTATGTTTGTGCAAGTGTGCAAAAATGCAGAAATTATGCAAAAGCAACTAATGAAAGAGAGAAACAACCAAAATGGAAATTTTACTGTTTTGGTCTGTTTTAAAATATTACTTTGTGAATACAAACTGAACCGTGAAGAAAATGCAACACATTTCCAATTTCAATTTCAGCTGCTGTTTCATAACAAATCCAGCAATCTACAGGTCTGAAAATGCCCTAAATCACTCTATTGCAAATTTTTATGCTCACACAGCACTCATGTTGTTATATTGTGAGCTCTGTGTGATAGGGTTTAAGAGAGAGAGAGAGTTATGGTGAGTTGGTGTATGTCAACACCACCATTTTTATATCTGCAAGTGTGTCATACCTCACCATGGCTGTTCGGAAATCTGCTAGATTGATGCTGGCTTTAGATAAATGTGCCCACTGCATTAAAGAAATGTGATGGCATTGAATATTAAATTAATTTAATTGATTATAAAAACAAAATCGGTTATAAATTAAATGGAATCAGATGATTAATTCCATAAATTCAATGTCATTAGATATACTAAGTATTCTTGAACATTTGTACATCTTTAGTTGATCATCCCTACAATTATTTACGTTTTAGATTCTGTCTGTACATTATTATTGTACGGTATGGTTCAGTGTCTATGCACATGTAAGGAAATGTACGTGTGCTAGATCCACACTTTAAAAAAGAATACCATTACGCTTGAGACCTTTAGATCATTAGAGTGGTTTAATCCATGTATTTTATAGCGATCCAATTGGTTTTGGGTGAAAACAGACGAAAACTTAACTTCTTTTCACTATTCATATTGCCATTGCAGTCTCTAGGCATGGCTATGATTCCAAGCATGATTCCAAAAATTTCTAGTACTTGATGCATGCACAGAGTGCTAGATGGCACTAGGAAGTATAATCAAGCTTGAAGGCATGATCAGCAAGAACATTGCTGATGTCAAGGAGAAGCGATCTATCTACAGGAATCTGCAGTTGTATGTAAGTGTGTTTATTTCATTGTTTTTATCGTCGTTAGAGTGGTATTCATTGCTAGATCAGGTGCTGTCTGTTTACTGTCTTGAACGCGGGTCGCTTAAACGTGTGTTTATGTGTGTGTGCGCGCTATTTTTGCTTTGACTTGTCCCATAGTTTTCGCTGCTAGATTTGTTTGACTTGTCCCGTAGTATTCGCTGATAGATTTAGTGTTGGTTATCCAGTGTGCCTCGCGTGCCCCTCAGTTTCGGTTTCGGCTGACCACGTGACTAGCTTTGTTGTGCTAAGTAGCATTAAGGCGTGGCTGCTTTTTCCCATTGAACGGCTCTTAAAGTGTTTATTTATTGGACTGAATGTTGACGCGGAAGCGGCAGAGGAAGTGGTAGCCCTCGTGTTAAGCCCTCCTCGTGTGAAGACCTACTTGGGTAAAGACCAGCGAGTCTACCTGTGCGAGTCCACCGAGCAAGGACACCAACAAGGCGCCACACACCAAAGCACTTAAGTATTTTTTATTTTATTTATTCTCTTTTATTATTCTACTTATACATACATACTAACATGTCTAGCTCACTAATAACACATGCCTTCAAGCACATCCCTGTTATCTGTTGTAGACCGATCACAAGATACATATGCGAGACCAAACGCAACCCTCACAACCTACGCCCACTTTGCACTTCAACTCCTGCTCCACTCTCGTTCTCAGTGGGACTCTGGAACTGCCAGTCTGCTGTGAACAAAGCTGCCTTCATTTCAGCTTTCGCCACACAGTCCACCCTCAGCATCCTGGCGTTGACGGAGACATGGATACGTCCTGAGGATACAGCAACACCTGCTGCACTCTCCAACAACTTCTCCTTCTCTCACACCCCTCGACATACCGGCAGGGGTGGGGGAACAGGTTTGCTCATTCATAATAACTGGACTTTTTCTCCACAGGCTTCACTATGTAACAATACATCCTTTGAATTCCATGCCATTACTACAATGCAACCCACAAAAATACATGTTGATCTATCGTCCTCCAGATCAGCTGACAAGCTTTCTTGAGGAGTTGGATGTCCTGCTGTCCTCTTTGCCAGAGGATGGTAGGCCACTTGTGGTTCTTGGCGATTTCAACATACACCAAGACAAACCCCAGGCCACTGAACTGAATACTCTTCTGGCCTCATTTGACTTGGAAAGACTACACACCACAGCAACTCACAGATCGGGCAACCAGCTGGATCTCGTTTTTACACGTATCTGTATTACCTCAAACATACTTGTTACTCCACTACATGTCTCTGATCATTACTTTGTTCAATTTAACATGACTCTCCCATCCATTGTAAAACCAACTCCACCTTTGGTTTCCTTTCGCCGTAACCTCCGTTCCCTCTCACCCTTTCGCCTATCCAATGATGTCTCTGCCTCTCTTCCCACAATAAATGTATTTTCCACGCTCAATGTAAACACTGCCACAGACACACTTAGCTCTACCTTAACAACCTGTCTAGACAACATCTGTCCTCTCTCCTCTAGACCAGCACGTACTACACCACCCAGCCCCTGGCTGTCTGACGTCATTCGTGAACATTGGACTGATCTCAGGGCGGCCGAGAGGAGATGGCGGAAATCTAAAGATCCAGCCGATCTAGGTAAATATCAACTTCTGCTTGCAACTTTTTCGGATAATGTTAAAGCTGCAAAAACTTCATATTACCAGACCAATATTAACAGCACCACAGACACTCGTAGCTTGTTTAGAACATTTAACTCACTTCTCTGCCCTCCCCCTCCACCACCTGACACATCACTTACAGCAGATATCTTCGCCACATTTTTTACTAATAAGGTTACAGCCATCAGCAATACATTCACAGCACCACACCCTGTCAAACACCCAACTCCTGTATGCAACTCTTCTCTCTCTATGTTCTCTCCTTTAACTGACACTGAGGTCTCTAAACTCCTCCTCTCCAACCACCCCATCACCTGTTCTCTTGACCCTATTCCATCACACCTTCTCCAGGCCATCTCTCCGTCCATCCTACCTGCACTTACACACATAATTAACGCATCTCTTCTTGAAGGCACTTTTCCCACTACATTTAAGCAGGCTAGAGTAACCCCACTGCTGAAAAAACCTGCACTTAACCCCACACAGATAGAACACTACAGACCAGTCTCTCTCATCCCATTCATGGCAAAAACACTTGAAAGGGCAGTTTTCAATCAGATCTCTGCCTATCTCTCACAGAACAAGCTGCTGGTTGACAATCAGTCAGGCTTCAAAATAGGTCACTCCACGGAGACTGCCCTGCTGTCTGTCACAGAGTCGCTGAGACTGGCGAAAGCTGAATCCAGATCATCAGTTCTGATTCTGCTGGACCTTTCTGCAGCCTTTGACTCAGTCAACCATCAGATCCTACTCTCCACCCTCTCTAAACTGGGCATCACCGGAACTGTGCTTGACTGGTTCAACTCTTATCTCTCAGGTAGGTCTTTTAAGGTAGCCTGGAGAGGGGAGGTATCCAAGCCACATCAGTTACTTACTGGGGTACCTCAGGGATCAGTGCTTGGGCCACTTCTCTTCTCCATATACACAACGTCATTAGGACCCATCATCCAGTCAAATGGTTTCTCTTACCACTGCTACGCTGATGACACGCAGCTTTACTTGTCTTTCCAGCCCAACGACACCACAGTGACCGCTGGAATCGCTGCCTGTCTGGCTGACATCTCAGCCTGGATGAAGGAACACCACCTGCAACTCAACCCAGCCAAGACTGAACTCCTTGTCTTTCCAGCCAACCCTGATGTTGAACACAACATCACTGTGCAGCTGGGTCCAACTACAGTGTCGCCTTCCAAAACGGTCAGAAATCTAGGGGTAACATTGATGACAAGCTAAATTTCACAGACCACATCTCAAAGATCGCAAGATCATGTTGATTTACACTCTACAATATCAGGAAGATAAGACCTTTCCTCTCTGAACATGCCACACAACTGCTTGTTCAGTCACTTGTCATAACTAGACTGGACTACTGTAATGCTCTCTTTGCAGGCCTTCCTGCATGTGCTATTAGACCTCTGCAAATGATCCAGAATGCAACAGCACGTCTGGTCTTTAATGAACCAAAGAGAGCACATGTTACACCACTCTTTGTCTCTCTCCACTGGCTGCCGGTTCATGCACGTATTAAATTCAAGGCCCTGATGCTGGCATACAGAACAATCACTGGGTCTGCTCCAGCATACCTAAAAACATTTATGCAGAGCTACACTCCCACCAGAAGCCTGCGGTCGGCAAATGAGCGGCGCCTTGTTGTACCAAAACAAAGAGGCACCAAAACACTTTTCCGGACTTTCAGTTTTATCATACCACGTTGGTGGAATGACCTCCCCAACTCAATCCGTGAAGCTGACTCACTCTCTATCTTCAAAAAACGGCTGAAAACACATCTTTTCCAAGAGTATTTAACCAGTCGCTAAAAAAATAAAAAAATAAAAATAAATAATCTTTCTAAATGTATTAACAATTCTTGTTGCACTTAAATCGGTTTTGTATACTATTGTGATGATAGTGAAACTTTGTAGTATGGCACTTTTCGTACCACTGTCTCCTTAAGATGATTCGCTTATGTTTCTCCTCTTTTGTAAGTCGCTTTGGATAAAAGCGTCTGCCAAATGAATAAATGTAAATGTAAATGTAAATAGTGACAGGAGTTACATTTTGGCCTGTTGGATCGCTTCAGAGGACATTGATTAAACCATTGGAGTATTTTGGAATTGGAATTGGCTTTAAAAGTTTGGTCTCCATTCACTTGCATTGAAAAGACCAACAGAGCTGAGACTCTATACTTCTAAAAATCTTTGTATGTGTTCTGCAGAAGAAAGAAAGTCATACACATCTGTTATGGCATGAGTGAGTACAGCCAAAAGTATTGTCATTGACATAAATTTTGTTTTTCTCAAAGTGTTATGCTTCAGTTGTTGTGGTGTTGATTCACATTGTTTCTAGATTATTGTGCAGAGTGATCAAATGCATTTTAAATAATTGCAAAATACTTCATTGGCCAAAAAAAATTACATTTATCACAAAAACACCTTGGGTTACTTTGCTGTAACTCTTGTTCCCTGAAAAAGCGGAACGACATGCTGCACTTGATTCAGTGCTTTGGGAACGTCATTTAGGAGTGACCAGCTGTGAATATGTGTGCAACACATCAATAAAATTGACTAGAATTTATAGCCTCTGTTGGTGACATCATCAGAATGCGCCAGTACCAGGGCTATAAATACATGTGCCAAAAGTGCATCGTCAGGTCTTTTGTCTGAAGAGCAGTCCTGGGACATCTTCAGTGCTGCAATGGCAGCATCACAGCATCTCTTTATGCTTTATAGCAAAATAACCAAGACAATCCCTTACGAAAAGCTGCACTTAATGCTGCGCTTGATTCAGCACTTTGGGAACGAGAATACCCACGCCGCCGCACTGGGTGTCTGGACCCTTACGGTTGTGTAGTGTGTGCTCACAAGAGCGCGAGAGGTCTCAGACATGAGATTGTGATGTTGACTCAAGGAAGATCCCGGAGTGGCATGAACATCCAAACTATAAAATCCTAAGAATGTATGCGGAGAGGACCAGCCTGCCAAATCACAATCATGCTGTAGAGGGACACCCCCAGCCAGAGCTTTAGAAGAAGCGACCTCCCTGGCAGAATGAGCCCTGATGCCTGCTGGCGAAGCTTGACTGCGTGCCTCATAGGCCAGGGCAATAGCATCCCTCACCCAATGTGACATTGACATTGTTTTGTGGCGGCCACCCCCCTGTTTCGGCCCCCATGTCACACGAATAGTAGCCCTGACTTACGCCACTGTCTAGTGCGGTGGACGTAGGCCTGAAGAGCACGGACTGGACACAGTCTGAGAAATTTCTCCTGATCCGGCGGAGGACAGAAGGCTTCAAGAGTGACTGGATGTATAGTCAAGATAGGAACCTTAGGCAGGTAGTCAGGATGAGGATACAGTATTACTTTCGCCATTCCGGGGGAAAAATCTAAGCAGGATGGCAAGACATACAGAGCCTGCAAATCCCCAATTCTTTTTAAAGAAGTAATAGCCATAGAAAAACAATCTTCAGAGTCAAAAGCTTGTCGGACACTGACTCTAGAGGTTCAAAAGGGGTCTCAACCAGTACCTAAAGGACTATAGCTAGGTCCCATGATGGGATCCTGGTCCTAACGAGAGGCCTCAGCCGCATAGCTCCACGAACAAAGCGAGTTGGGGATGTTTCCCCAGTGGCACCCTGTCAATCAAGGTGTGGCAAGCCGATAGAGCTGCCACATAAACCCTGAGAGTGGCGGGGCATGTACCTGCTGATAATTTTTCCTGCAGAAAGTCCAGAACTGAAGCAATCTGGCAGTTAACTGGATCTACATTACGTGCAGTGCACCACCTTCCAAAGACACCCAATTTATTGGCAAAACTTCTTCTATTAAAAGGAGCTCTAGCACTCAGAATGGTCTCAATAACTTCAAGTGAAAACCCAGTGTCCCTCTGTTGGTACCCTTCAGGGGCCAAACATGAAGGTTCCTTAACTCGGGCCGGTGACAAAAATTGTCCCCTGTGCTTGAGACAGAAGGTCCCTCCTCTGCGGTATTGCCCAAGGCGAGCCATTGTGGAGAGCTATTATCTCCGAGAACCATACTCTGTTCAGCCAACGCGGCGCTATCAATAAGAGGCAAGATCCTTGTTGGCAAACCCTGGCTAGAACTCCAGGGAGCAGAGAAACCTGAGGGAATGCATACAGGCGCATTTTGGGCCATGCATGTGCCATCGCTTCAGACCCAATTGGTCTAGGTGACTCAGAGAGAAGTAGAGGGGATCAAACCTCCCAGGGGTTTGATGGGAGGTGAAGAGGTCCACCTCCGCTATGTAAAATATTAGCCAGATATGTTTCACTACCTCTGGGTGGATTTTCCATTCTCCCGTCGGTATTTTTTGTCTGGACAGTAAGTCCGCTCCCACATTCAGGCATCCTTGATGGTTTATATAAGAGACTGTCTCAGTGTTGTCCACCCGCACCAGGACATGGCAGCCTGTCAAATGCTGGAGGAAGTATTTCATGGCCAGAAATACAGCAATCAACTTGAGACAGTTGATGAGCCAATCGAGCTGATGGGCCTCCCATTCCCCTTGAGCTGGATGACCACTTAAGACCACTCCCCAGCCCGACAGGGATGTGTCTGTCATTAGCAATCTGCGACGGCAAGACGCACCTAGATTGGGACCCAAGGCGAGGAACCGGGGTCTGAGCCACATAGTGAGGGTACGAAGTAGGCTTCAGGATGTCCCAGAGTGTCCAGCAAGCACCAGGACGTCTCCTCCTGAGGAGTCAGCTATAGAATCGTGTCACCACCAGTGCAGAGCTAGCTCAATATTGGCAGCAGGTTGGTGTGAGTGCATCTGCATGCACAGTGAGGCGAAGACTTTTGGACAATGGCCTGTTGTAAAGAAGGGCAGCAAAGAAGCCACTTCTCTCAAAGAAAAACCTCAAGGACAGACTAAAATTCTCCAGGAAGTACAAGGACTGGACAGCAGAAAACTGGAGCAAAGTTATTTTCTCTGATGAAGCCCCCTTCTGACTGTTTGGGACATCTGGAAAATCGATAGTCCGGAGAAGAAAAGGTGAACGCTACCATGAGTCCTGTGTCGTGCCAACAGTGAAGCATCCCAAGACCATCCATTTGTGGGGTTTCTTTTCATCCAAAGGAGTGGGCTCTCTCATAATTCTGCCCAAAATCACTGCCATGAACAAAGAATGGTGTCAAAACGTCCTGCAAGAGCAACTTCTTCCAATGATCCAGGAGCAATTTGGTGATGATCCGTGCATTTTCCAGCATGATGGAGCACCATTTCTCAAGGAAAGAGTGATAAAGAAGTGGCTCTGAGATCATTACATTGAAATTTTGGATCTGTTGCTAGGCAACTCCCCGGATCTTAATTCCATAGAGAACCTGTGGTCATTCCTCAAAAGGCGAGTGGAGAAGCAGAAGCTCACAAATTGTGATCAACTCCGAGCACTAATAAGGCAAGAATGGATCACCACCAGTAAGGATTTGGCCCAGAAGCTGATATCCAGCATGCCAGAGTGAATGAAGAACAAGGGTCAACACTGTAAATGAATGTTTTTGACAATAAAAGCCTTTAAAACTCATGAAATGCTTATTGTTGTTTTCCAGCGTGCCATAGAAACATGTGAAAAAATTATCTACAAATGCTGAAGCAGCAAACTTTGCAAAACACAAAATTTATGTCACTGCCAATACTTTTGGCCACAGATGTAAATGATGAGAACATTTTCACTTTTGGTAAACTATTCCTTTCAGTCATGTTAAACTGCTTCTGAAAAATTGTTTGAGCATGTCAACAGACTTAATCTCCAAATTCCTTTTTAAAGTTAGAAATGCTGTGGCAGTGACACACTCAAGAATATTGTTAGAAATTCCTTGGAATAGCTTAAAAAAGCTTTTACTGTGCTTGGTCTTTTTTCAGGAGAGGTAAAACAAATTAAAGGTCCTCTGTGAGGTTTGTCGGGTTAACCTCTGATTAATTGCCTCTATGTTGCACAGTCAGTTGTGGTAAGAGCACGCTACTGTAATTGTGCAGCTGCTCCCTTTAGCATGACCATTATGATACACAATCCAACTGACCTTCCAACCTCATACCAGAGCGCTCTCTCTCTCTCTCTCTCTCTCTCTCGCTCTCTTGCTCTGCCTATTGCTCTATCAATCTAGTGGACTGGGATTGTTTAAGGGATAATTCCCCAAAAATGAAAATTGTGTCATCATTTACCCACCCTCATATCATTCCAAATCCATAAAACTTTCTTCTGTGAGACACAAAAGGAAACTTTGGAGAATGTCCTGAAAGAAAATGTGTGTCATGTAAGTTTGGAATGACATGAGGCTGACTAAAGGATAATGAATTTTCATTTTTGGGTGAAATCCATCCCAAATGATATTACACTAAGAAGAATGTCATAATGTGGACTTGTGTGGCTCCTCCTTGCACACATGTCCACTTAATTGTTGGGGTTCAATCGTAGTATATCACTATGCAAGTTCAGGTCACCGAGACCTGTCAAGGAAGGGTCTATTGAAGGGTCATTTTAATGCTTCGCAAATTATTTAAGCAGGCTGCTCGAATACAGCATTTTTATATTCAGTGTAATTGAAATTGATCAGCCGTACCCACCCTAAACCAAGAGATCTGGAGAGCCAGGCCGGGCTCAACAACCTCTTGGCAGGAAGTAGGACGTTGCCCATGACTGTCTTGGAGAAGGGCCAGACCCTGACCGACAAACCAGAGTGCAAGGAGCTCAGCGTAGCCTCACAACGTGGCAAAGCCTCCTCCAGTGCCTGGGCAAGTATTTGTGAGATTCCTCAGTTATATTTTCATAGCTAAATGATGTATTTATCTCCCACTGTGGTGAGTAAAATATATGCATGAACACATCATGGGCAAACATGGCTGGGGAAAGAGAGAGAGAGCAGGGTATCTTAATGTTTAGGGAATAGAACTTAAGACCTTTTACGACATATCAAAATTTAAGACCAATTTAGCAAAAAAACTAAAATAATAAAAAAGATTTATTTATTAAAGGAAGTTACTCGTGCTCATGCCATCCCAGATGTGAGTGACTTACTTTCTTCTGCTGAACACAAATAAAGTTTTCAGAAAAATATCTTAGCTCTGTTGGTCCATTCAATGCAAGTGAATGGTGGCCAGTACTTTGAAGCTCCAAAAAGGACATAAAGACTCATGTGGTTAAATCCATACCTTCTGAAGTGATACAATAGTGGGTGAGAAAAAGATCCTTTTTTTACTATGAATTTTCATCCCTGCCTAGTTGGTGGTGATATGCATGCAAAATGTGAATAGTTAAAAACAACCAAAGAAGAATGTGGAAGTGAAAGTAGCGATTGTTCGTAAAAAGGACATAAATATTGATCATATCGCTACTTAGGATATGGATTTAATCACTGGAGTCATATAGATTACTTTTATACTGCCTTTATGTCCTTCATAGTTCTGTTTTTTGAATGAACGAACAACAGAGCTGAGATATTTTTCTGAAAATCTTCGATTGTGTTCAGCAGAAGAAAGAAATTCATACACATCTGCGATGGCATGGGGTGAGTAAATTATGAGAGAATTTTCTTTTTAGGTGAACTATTCCTTTAATTAACATGTTTTTAACAGTGAAACTGCTTTAAATACCACATTTATGTATTCAGCTAAAAAGATACTGTATATTTATATGATATTTTTAGCCATATGCTATGGCTTAAAAGGGTGATCAAATATTATTTTTAGCAATTTTATATTCAATATTCTGGAATGTCTTGTTTTGTTTTTTTTTTTAACTAAGAAATGTATCAAATAAATCTGTAAATATGTAGTTAAAATGATCAAGGCATGCGGTCAACTTGTTGAATTTCATTGTAACCACAGTTTCTGCCAAATATACCGTAGCTACTAACAACTTTCATTGTTTCTAGGGTCAAACCAAAATAATTCAGACTGATCACACTATGACAGTAGTCTGAAAATTTTGGTGCTGAAATCAGTCTGTCCTCACTGAAATGTTAATCACTTCCCACCAGTGACTGAAACTGGAAGTGTTGTTAAACGTATGGGCTTATGTGAGCCCCAGTTACCAGACAAAATGTCCACAGAGTGGCGCCAAAAGCGATTTATGTTTTTTAGTCGTAAATTATTTTATACAGTCAACAGGAATGTCCCTCTAACCTCAACCTGAACCCTAACTGTCAGTAAAGTTAAAAAAATAAAATAAATTAGAACTGAAAAGCAATCTTCAAATCAAGCTCACCATTGTTTACGTGAACACTATTGCTTTCTGGTTGTCTGTGAAGTTGCTTGTCCAGCGTCTTGCTCAGGAACACCTGTAAATATGGGTCATTCCTACAATTCTTTAAAATTTAAGTCCCCTTTGTGTGTGGTATTTATATTGTTTAATTTCACCCGATTACAATTTTGACAGGCTTGTTAAAAAGAATAAAGACTTATATATATATATATATATATATATATATATATATATATATATATATATATATATATATATATATATATATAATATATAATGTTACACACTTCTGTAGGCTTAAAAGTGAAATTTTAAATAATGTCCCAAACACAGCACGTCAAACATCTTTAACAAAATAAATGCTAAATAATTTTTTCCCCCCACTTACAGTTCAGAGTGTTGTGCTACATTCTCTCACTAACATATATTCATTTGTGGTAAATGTGTAATTTTAGCACTGATAGTGGAGGTTTTTTGTGTGTCCCTTGATTTATTGCACACCCTTTTGTGTCATAATACCATGACCTTTCATTGAAGATATACTGTATGTTAGGAAATGACATCACACACACTGGATTTGGACATCACCCATTCTGCAAAATTACTTTGAGTTATATGAAGTTTATAACTCTATTTTTGATTTATGTTTTCCTTTATTTTGTGGTGTTATTCATATGTGGTCATGCAGAACATGTCCACCCTATTATGGGAAGATATATGGGAAATTAATATAATTAAAAAATTTCAATATACACTATTTATGTTAACAGAAATAAAATCATAAAGATTAATTAAAAAATATGTTTCCTTGATATCAATCACAGACCATGTAGTGGCTAATTTATACAATGAATGTCCACCCTGATGCTGCCCATTTAACTGGATGGACATCTGAATTTTTTAGTAATTTAGTAAATTACTAGACCAATATGACCAGTACAATGTTTAGTATGTCCCTATTATGGTGAAACATGAAGAAACTTTTAAAAGTATGTTTCATTTTTCAAAAGTTTCAAAGCCGGAATGTCACCGAATTGTTGGAATGACTCGTTTATGATATGTACAGAGTTGCAGTTCCACAGCTTCCTATATGCAGATTACACAGTCTACAGTAACAGTAATGTACAGTCTATTATACCAGATCAACCTGTCCTGCCCCTCTGTGCACTCAAAAGTGCTTAACCTGTCTACTCATGCACAGAGAGACCTACACAACACCCCATAACACCCAACACCTTTTACACATTCAGCCAGTCCAACACAAATACTGAAGTACACTTAAGGGTCGTTCAGACAGAATATGTTTCTGTGTCTGTCTGCGCTGTTTTGGAATTGTTTTTCTGTGAAAATATGCTAGATGGATGCATTTGACTGTTAAGATGCGTTTTGCTGCTTCGTCAGTGTCTCTTGCCATGAACACAGTGTTTTTAACATGTCGTGTTGTGGCAAAAAGAACTTCAGCCCATCTTGAGACACCAGCATTTTGTTCCATTCCAGATGCAAGAACTTTTTTTTATGTGAACAACCCCTTACACAGTTATAGAAGTGGGCAAAGGCAAGTGTTGGAGAGTAAATAAAAGTTACATAATTTTTTTGAATTTCAGCTAACAAAATGTATGTGCAAAGTTAGGATAATAAACTGAGCAAAAAATAAATGTCCCTATTCAGCAGACTGTATTTTAAAGATAATTTTGTAAAAATCCAAATATCTTTACAGATCTTTATTTTAAAGGGTTTAAACAATGTTTTACATGCTTGTTCAATGAACCATAAACAATTAATGAACATGCACCTGAGGAACGGTCCTGAAGACACTAACAGCTTACAGACGGTAGGCAATTACAGTCACAGTTTTAAAAACTTAGGACACTAAAGAGACCTTTCTACTGACTCTGCAAAACACCAAAGGAAAGATGCCCAGGATCCCTGCTCATCTGCGTGAATGTGCCTTAGGCATGCTGCATGGAGGCATGAGGACTGCAGATGTGGCCAGGGCAATAAATTGCAATGTCCGTACAGTGAGACACCTAAGACAGCGCTACAGGGAGACAGGAAGGACAGCTGATCATCCTCACAGTGGCAGACCACGTGTAACAACACCTGCACTGGATCGGTACATCAGAATTTCACACCAGCAGGACAGGTACAGGATGGCAACAACAACTGCCCGAGTTACACCAGGAATGCACAATCCCTTCATCAGTGCTCAGACTGTCTGTAATAGGTTGAGAGAGGCTTGACTGAGGGCTTGTAGGCCTGTTGTAAGGCAGGTCCTTACCAGACATCACCGGCAACAACGTCGCCTATGGGCACAAATCCACCTTCGCTGGACCAGTCAGTACTTAAAAAAAGTGCTCTTCACTGACGAGTCGCGGTTTTGTCTCACCAGGGGTGATGGTTGGACTTGAGTTTATTGTCGAAGGAATGAGCATTACACCAAGGTTTGTAGTCTGGAGCAGGATCAATTTGAAGGTGGAGGGTCCATCGTGGTCTGGGGCGGTGTGTCACAGCATCAACGGCCTGAGCTTTTTGTCATTGCAGGCAATCCTGATATGATCATGTAGCATGACAATGCCACCAGTCATACTGCTCGTTCTGTGCGTGATTTCCTGCAAGACAGGAAAGTCAGTGTTCTGCCATGGCCAGTGAAGAGCCCAGATCTCAATCCCATTGAGCACATCTGAGACCTGTTGGATCGGAGGGTGAGGACTAGGACCATTCCCCCCAGAAATGTCCGGGAACTTGCAAGTGCCTTGGTGGAAGAGTGGGGTAACATATCAAAGCAAGAACGGGCAAATCTGGTGCAGTCCATGAGGAGGAGATGCACTGCAGTACTTAATGCAGCTGGTGGCCACACCACATACTGACTGTTACTTTTCATTTTTATCCCCCCTTTGTTCAGGGACACATTATTCCATTTCTGTTAGTCACATGTCTGTGAAACTATGGTCATACAGACACATGTTAATTTTGTTGACACATGTTAATTTTGCTGAAAATGAGTTTACATTGGCTTGTCAACTTTTAAAGAGGAGAAAGTTTTGCACATCTTTTGTTGGTGACATCCAAGGCTGTGTGTCCAATTTAATATCTCTTGGTAGAAGCTAGCCAAATTAGGAAGACATCAATAGATAAGTTGACAACTTAGTTTTATTCATCTTCAAAATCATGAATAAACTATCCGACCCACACTAAATAAAATATGGTTCATTTGCAACTAGGACAAATATGGTTGTGAGCCTGTGTTTGGGGTAGTTAGTTATTGGCTGTCAAGAGAATGAAAACTTTAAATTAATATATTGTAGTATAAATAATTCTGATAGCTACTGTTTTGGGTCACATGGTGATCTACCATTGCTATTAACAATGTTTATTCCTTAGTCCCGACTACTGATGAATAACAGAATAACCATTTGTTCATCCGAATATTACGAACGGTTACCGTGCACATCCCTACCTCATTCCATCAGATTCATAGAAGAGTGAAAAAAGTGCCAAAACACAACACTAAAACACAAAATCTAGAGTTCTGACAAATTTGACACAAATTTAACACTCTTAATTTTAATGAACTTGTGATTTTCCACAAATGTTGGTCATAAGTTTCACTATCTTCACCGATAGTTGTAAACCTGCAGCAAACCTTTGGTGACAATTAAAAGTTTGCCATAAAGCTCGCATGTGAAAATGATGAGTGGCAAATTTTGCAGCAAGTTTGCCTGAACCCTCAATTTTTTGTAAGGGAACTGATGTAAAAAATTTCATTCACTAGTAAATTGCAATTTTATGTTTCAATCACAGATGTTGCTATAGAGCACAAACTTTTGAGTAACTTGTACTTTAGGAAGCAGCAAACATTTCAAAGTAGTCCATGTCTCACTCTCATATGCACTTTGCTTGACTCAGTAAGACTGTTGCGATTACAACAGTGATACTTATTTCCCTGACCCCGAGATAAGATGCAAGTGTGGTTTATTGAAGCTCAATTCTCATAAATAATGTTGACTGTTAAAAGATTTGGATTTCACAAAGAGGCTGAACACCTGGAGTCAATTATTAAACCTCCAAAATGAGCCATCATGCAGCAGCTGTTTTGCCTGGGACATTTGCCCATGTACTGGATGGAAGCTTTATGATGCTTGGCTCGCGATCCAGCCTACTGCATCACTCAGAATCCCATTCCATGGACACAAATGAGATGGTACTCTCTTAACCCCAGAAAATGTCCTTAAATTGCTTGGTGTCAATACACATATTATGATGCCAAATGGTCTGAAATATTCATATTTCCCCGTCTTTAATGTACAATGACGAAACGGCAGTAAGTATTCAAATATCATATAGAATTACTGGTTAAGCAGAGTTTTCTCCCTTGTACTGAAATATTTCCTGTCGAAACAAGACGTTTTGTTAGGACATATTGAAGGGCACACCATTTTTAAAATAGTCAATGGGCTTTTGTTTCATTAATGCCATGAACCGTGATTTGCTACTTGCTGGTCAGCTGCAGGGGGAGGGACAATCTCATTATAGAGAGCATTTGATTGGACAAAAATCTGTGTAGAGCTGTAAAGCAACTAAAATCCATAAATCTATCATTTTAAATCCATGGGGTCTTTATGGATAGATTGAATCTCATTTGAAGCTTTGAATGGAAACCTATGCAGACGAGACTCCTGGTAACATATAGTAACTGGATATGGAAAGGCCAGCCGTTTTTATGGTTATGATTTCATGATAGTTGGAAAGAGGCCCATCCTGCTATCAGTATGTGTCTCACAGAGCACATCAGATGTTCTTCAGGTCTGAAATCTTGCATATAATCACATCATCCTCTTCCTTGTAGAACTATCTGATAAGCAAATTGCTGTAGCATACGTTTCCACTGATGCAAGGTGAACAGAGCATTACTCGTGAGCAGTTTACGATTTATTTTATGATTAATTCTCTCTTGGAGCTGAGTGACAAACTTGCACATGGGATTCTGTGATTGAATGCAGGAAAATGAGAGCAAAAAGTGTCGCTATGCTGTAAAAAATAATTTTCTTTCTTCGCATTTTGTTTCCCAATAAAACGTCCTTAAAACAAGATACAGTACTGTTCCGAAGTTTTAGACCACTGAAGGTGCAGTTACATTTATCTTTCCATGGCTAAATTTTGTGTTTGAAGAAGGCATGGGTGGATGTTGAGCAGGTGTCAAACCACAAAAAGCTAATTGCAAAGCAGCCTTGTTTTAATTCTGCAGTTTATACTCTGGGAGAATGAAGTTAAAAAGAAACTCACTGCTAAAATTATATCCTTGTCCATTCATTGTGAATATTCAGTGTAGCTGTGTACAAAGCATCGGCCACAAAGAGGTCAGTGGAGGGGATCTCACAGCAGGCATTTAATCCAAGAAACAGATAAAAGGGATATTTCATTAAAAATATTCTACCATTATTTTGAGCTCAATTATGGCTTTTGGAAAGATCATATGAAGTTTGCACACATCTTTAAGAGACAAAAATTAGCTGTACTATTTAGCATTTGCCACAATGTGTTGTTGATAAAATCTGGGCCATGGCAATAATGTGGTCATCTTCTCGGCTGTTCTTTCCTACAAACTTCAGTTTAATGTCTAACTACCATTTACAGATGAAATAATGACATGATTCTAGAAACTTGAATGTGAGTTCCTGGATCATGTAAGCTCTGAAATTGTGCATCAATATATGAGGATAATGCACAACTATATATATATATATATATATATATATCAAATATAAAAAAGATATTGCCTTTGGGGTTGTAAAAATACACTTTTAAAACTTTATTTAAAAGTTTGTATTTTCTATATATGAGATAAAGGCAAACCAAGGTTACAATGTCTGTCAGGAGCATTTAAAAAAATATTGCCGAAGGTGCAGGACTTTGGCACACTTGTTGTTAGATTATGTTTGATTAAGAAAATTATGTTCAATTGACTGTATGCTTGGGGCATTCAGACATGCACTTTGCATTTGTCCTTTAATCATCATTTAACTTTAATCATTCATACACTACAAAGCCAAAATATTGTTGACACCAGAACATCACACACATATGTGCTTGTTGGACATGCAATTTCAAAAACATTGGCATTAACAGGCTATTGGTATTCACTTTGCTGCTGTAACAGTTTCAGAAAGGCTTTCCACTAGATGTTGGAACATGGCTTTGAGGATTTGCTCTTCTGTGCCAGTGGACACGAACGGTCATGGAATGAGCTTTTTTGGCTGCACCTCAGCCAACCTTGTAATTGTGTGCCATTGTGTTCTTGAAATATTTTAACTTTTCACAAGGCTCTGTGAGTTCACATGTTTTACAGATTGAAAAAAGAACATAGTCATAAATGAACTGCCCCATTTAGACTCTCCAATGCGCGTGACAGCTAAGATATTACAATTTCTTTTTTTGCACCCCTCAGGAAATTAAGTTGAGACCGCAATGCATTTCGCTTTGCGCCAAAATGAGCACGGTCAAACCACGACAATTCCTTTTCATTTGCATGTGTTCTGCTTAGCAAATTTGTGTCGATTAATTAAAACTGTGAGAGTTTATAAATCTTTCTTGCATGCTCTCGTCTGGATCGCATATTAATGTTGTTGGTTATGTTGGGCCTGTTATTTTCTTGTATTTATTTTCCAATACAGAAATAGAAGTTTAAAGGCAATATATACAGTACAGTGGCCCTTGGAAGTATTTGAACATTTAAGCCACACTTAAAACTGTCTTTGTTTGCATTATTTAAGACAATATCAAACCAAGTGGCATTTTTATTATTTATTTTATTCTTTTAAAGAAATACAGCACAAAAACCCTGTTCCAGTAAACATTTCACACTAAGTGTGAAAACTAGTTTATAATAGTTGATAAACTATTTAGACACTTTCTGGTTATCAGATGCTAGTGAAACATGTGTATAGTAAAATTTAGTTAGTTCTGAGAAAATGTCTATTTGTAGCATCATTTATTATTTATGCCAATTTGATTAATATTCTTTTATATAATGCAATACAATTTTTACATTAAGTGTGACTAATAGGGATAGTTCACCCAAAAATGAAAATTCAGCTGAGCTACTGTGCAATTTGATTGCACTCGGACAAGCTTTTAAATGTAGTTGGTTATGCAATGTGTGGCAGAATGACCGGCAGTCCCTCTCATCATCACCATACCGTCTCTGAAGGACGTCCTCCAGTCAAGCTCACAGCAAGAGTGGGCAAAAGAGAGGAGAGGTGCAAATTAATGAGCCTCAATTGGGCAACAGATGATGAGGCACACCTGATGTGAATGGAGCCTCATCACCACTGCCATTAATGCACACGTCCAGGAGGAGAGTTTGGAGGGTACCAGCTGAGCTGGTTGCACCACTGGGCCTTCTCTCCCGGAACCTCGGTGCGAGATAGATGTGTCACTGGGGATGACAGCATGCATGGGGGCCGACAGGCTAAGATACCAGTCCGCCCTCCCCTCACGTGCCTTGGGAAGACAGGCTGCAAGAGAAGCTGCCGCCCCTCATGTCCCAGAAAGAGGGGAGCACGTGCAGCCGTCGGACCCCGCCCACATCCTGGACCATCACTTGGACACTCATACTGCCTACACCTATCCCCATTCTTCGCAAAGATGGATTTTGGACTCTATTTTCCCTATTGGCACATTAATTCCCATTTTATGATATTTCATGTTTAATTATTCCAGTAAATGCCTCTGCTAGGCCTACCACTACACCCTTATGACCATGTCTCTTGCTCACCCCTCCACAAATGCAAACATTAAAATATATTACATATGGTCATGCACTATAGTCAATAATGTTTAGATGTTGATTAGACAGCAATATAGCATTGTGTTAGGAACAGAGTTAAAAGTATGTGTTAATAAACTGATAATGTGGCATTTTACTCGTGATTTGTGTAAAAGGAAATAAAAGTAATTGCCATTAATTTCACCAGAAAACTGATGCGATATGTGGAATTATTATAGTCCATGCAAAAATTTTATTATAGTAACTGTATGAGACCAGAATGAATGTAAGTGAATGGTGACCGAGACTAACATTCCCATTGAGTTCCTCAGAAGAAAATCATTCTAACATTCCCATTGAGTTCCTCCAAAGAAAGTAATTTAGGTAATTTTTGGGTGAAATATTCTTATAAGTGTCCAAATACTTTTTGGGGCCACTGTAAGGATCTGCTGAAGTCTGTGTAACCCTTGACTCCTAGAAACCCTGGATCTCAAACTCATTCAGACTGAGCGTGCTGCTCACCTTCTCCATATTGCCCCATCTGACACGCTTCAAATCAACACCCTGAAGATTGAGAGATCTAGAATGACATCGGACCCTCCTCCATTCATAATAAAACAATTAAGTTATTTGCTTCAGGAAGAAAGACAGAGAACACAGCCCCATGACCATTAATGGAGCACCGGTGGAGAGAGTTAGCAGCTTCAAGTTCCTCGGTGTCCACATTACTGAGGAACTCACATGGTCCGTCCACACTGAGGCCGTTGCGAAGAAGGCTCACCAGCGCCTCTTCTTCCTGAGACGGCTGAGGAAGTTTGGAATGAACCACGACATCCTCACACGGTTCTACAACAGCACCGTAGAGAGCATCCTGACTGGCTGCATCACCGCCTGGTACGGCAATAGCACCGCCCACAACCGCAAAGACCTGCAAAGGGTGGTGCGAACGGCCAGAAACATCATCGGAGGTGAGCTTCCCTCCCTCCAGGATATATATAACAGACGGTGTGTGAATAAAGCTCGGAGGATTATCAGAGACTCCAGCCACCTGAGTCATGGGCTGCTCTCACTGCTTCCATCAGGCAGGCGGTATCGCAGCATCAGGACCCGCACCACCCGACTACATGACAGCTTCTTCCCACAAGCAATAAGACTTTTGAACACATGATCTCTCACGATCTACAATCAGCACTGCACTTTATTAATCATCACTCTGTCAATATATTCTCCCAATTCAGTTAGTGTATATATATATATATTTATACCCTTATCTAGTGTATGTGTATTCTACATTGTGTGTATTGTGTACATTTGATATGTAAATTGTTGTGTAAGTATGTGTACATTTGTTATGTAAATTGTTTTGTGTAAATATGTTGTTATTGTAAAGCGGTTTATGTCTTGTCACTGTCATTACTGCTATGTTGCTCGGAACTGCACACAAGAATTTCACCTGCTGTTGCACTCGTGTACACAGTAGTGTGACAATAAAGTGATTTGATTTTTTGATGGGGAATCTACGGAGAGTTCCGTCAACCTGTGGATTGGCCTCTGGTGAATCACTGAGTGATTTTGAATCCCCCCACAACAGAGCTGGACAGCTGGTGGGGCTGGCTCATGGATGCAGGTTTTGTGCTGCCTGCTTGGCCATATGGAATACAAGTAGGATTCTAAGGCTCATGGCGAGGTGAGGAAAAGTGCTTTTCCCTCTGTTCGGCAGTGGTGAGATTTGTGTTATGCTATTTGTGAAAGACCTGTGCTCTCTCTCAGAGGTTATTCTGACATCTCTAACTTTTTGTCTTCTGCGCAAAGCACTTCCAAGAGCCAGCGGAGGCATTTTCATATCCCTGGTGGTGTTGCAACGCTTTTACATATAAACTTTTAAAGCGGATTGGACAAAGTTGCATCCGTAATATATTTTAGATTTAGTTTAGAGGGATAGTTCACCCAAAATATCTTTCTCTTATCATTTACTCATCCTCATGCAATCTCATATGTGTATGATTTTCTTTTTTCTGCAGAACACAAACAAAAATTTTTAGAAAATATCTTAGGTCCATACAATGCAACTGAATGGGTGCCAAACTTTTGACACTCCAAAAAACGCATAAAGGCATCATAGAAGTAATCCATATGACTCCAGTGGTTTAATCCACATTTTCTGAAGTGATATGATTGGTGTGGTTGAGAAACAGTTCAATATTTAGGAAATTGCTTGGTTGAAATTCTTCTCGCTGCCCAGAAGTGGGCAGTATGGATGAAAATGTGAATCACCAAAAACACAAGAAGAAGCATTCATATCGCTTCTGTCGATATTAACTTAAGCACTGGGATTACTTAAGCACTATGGATTACTTTTATGATGATTTATGTGATTTTTGGAGCGTTAACATTTTGGCACCCATTCAATTGTATTGTATGGACCAGAAGAGCTGAGAAATTCTTCTAAAAATCTTCATTTGTGTTCAGCAGATGAAAGAAGTCATACACATCTGGAACGAGTAAATGATGAGAGAATTTTCATATTAACTATTCCTTTAATATTTTATAAAGTAAACTTGACAGTCATAGTCCAATCAACTTTGAATTCAAACTGCATCGTCATTCAATTGCTGATATTGTCCTTCTTGTTGATATACAATTAGTGATGCGCCAAAATGAAAATAACCAAAGCCAAAAGTTCTGGATACACTGCGCCAAAAAACAAAAATATTATTTTAAATTAGACTTTGCTTGGAGTGAATAAATTCTTAATTTATGGTTGCACCAAAACCACTTTTTTAATAACTACACATTTCAGTGTAAAAAATGTATAAAATAATGACAAACAAGTGTAGCTTAAACATTTTTTAACTACTCTACTAGATAATGCATCAGCAAAATTTACTGAAATTCCAGTGAAAATCTTCAGTGAAAATGAAGCCAGTTCTATTGGCCCTTTTATGTTCACATTTTATGTGGACTTGAAATGTGGAATTTATTCTTTAGTGGATATCTTTATGTTCACTTTAGTTGTGATAGGATATCACATTACTTGTGATTACTTGTTGTGTCAACAACAGAGCAGTGCTTATTCACTAAAGTGCTGCACATGCAGACTGTATATTTACTTAATAAACCCATCCTTTGTTATTCACAAAATTACCTCTGGCTTGAGTCATATGAATTACTTTAATGCTGCTTTTATGCTTTTTTAGTGTCATTTTGTGGATTGACCATAACAACAATGACACACAAGAATACACATTACAGCACTGGAAAATGCTCTTTATTAATGCGCTTATGACCAAGAGATTGACCACTTTAATTCTGGGGATGTGGTCTTTATCGTCCCACATAAACAATGCTTTTTCTTCATCTGAGGATTTCTGTTAGCCAATTTTAAAGTAAAGGTTATACAATCTTATGCTTTTTTCTTTGCAGAGCATGCCTAATAACTATAGAAGTACTTTGGGCTATTCCATTGTCAGAGGGAAAACAAACTGCCATTTGGTGGTAAATGGCCAGCTGATGATCAGCAATATCACTTCGACATTGTGTTTTTGGGGTCTCTCTTGAGCGCCGAATATGCCTCTGATCTATAAAAAAAGGCCAATGAGAAGTTGGCAGACAGTATTTGCATACCCCGCCCCTGGACATATGGGTATAAAAGCGGGGAAATACGTTGAGTTCATTCAGAAATTTTCTTCAGAGCCGATGGTTGTACTGCAGTGAGCTGTGAGTCACACACCCGTTCCTGTTCTTCTGACGCTCTCTGCTGTTGGATCTACGGCGCACTACAGCGGCTTACAGCTTCCTTGCATGGCAGTGCAGTTTTCCCCTGGGCGCTTCAACAGTGCAAGAGCATATTAAAAGGGTGATATTTCTTTTAAAAGAGCAATACACAGCGGCGTTGAACGTCCTTTTCAGGATGCGTCTTTATAAAGATGCCATTCCGCCCCTGTGTAGTTTCTGGATGCGGTTGATTTCTCCCCACCTCTGACGGTCATAAAAGCTGCCTCGCGTGCCAGGGCTGCGATCACATACAGGCAGCGTTTTATGAATGGTTCATGTTCTCAGTGCAAGAACATAGCCATGGCAACATTGCGGTCGCGGCTTTCTTTTGTCATGAGAGAGCCACTTCAGCCGCCCCCCCCACGCCTCGCCTCCTTCCTACGGGATTGTGCAGGCGCCGTGGGCGATGAAGGCGATTTGGGGATAATGACGGGTTCCGTTTTGCCGGGTAAACCCCCTCAAACCACACGTCTCCCCGGCATGCATGCTTGCTTCCGTCCGAGCTCGGGATGAGTGATTTCTCTCCAATGTTCATGTTCTCAGTGCAAGAACATGGCCGTGGCAGCATTGCGGTCGTGGCTTTCTTTTGTCATGAGAGAAAGCCACATCAGCCGCCCCCCGTGCCTCGCCTCCTTCCTACGGGCCCAGCAGTGCGTGGCTTTCACTTCCCAACCCGTCACGCTGGCTGGCCCGGACCATTCGACTCGGTTATGCAATTCAGGGGCCCCCCTCTCCTTCAGGGGCGTCCACTTTACCACAGTACACGCCAAACATGCCAAATCCCTGCGTGCGGAAATCGCATGTGTATTTTCCACGGTACGGTCCCCTTACGAGCGGACCCGCGTCTCCCTTGGGCAGTTACCACTGCCCCCTGGTCGCTGTGTTTGTAGCAACTCCCCCCTCCGGAGAGGTGGGATCTATCACCACGCCACTTTCCACATGTCGCCTAAAAACCCATTTGATCTATTCGCCACTCTTACTTCCCCCTCTCTAGCTGGTGTGGTCTCTGCAAGGTTTTTTCCCCCTGAAAAACAGGAAACTGTGTAAGACCGCCTTCCCACGATGCGTGTAAAGGCCCTAGCCGTTTGGCTCTATGCGAGAAACAGAGCCAGAATGATTCTGACAACTTTTTTGGGGCATTGGGGAAGGGTACGTGCAGTCTGATACAGCTGGTCGCTTTTGCACGTCAAGTACCTGCCCGCTCCTGTGTCAGCAGTAAACGTACACGGCTCAGCGCATGGCGTGATTTAAATTGGACCATCTCTAGGTTACATATGTAACCTCCGTTCCCTGATGGAGGGAACGAGATGTTGTGTCCTCCCGGCCACGTCGCTGAGCCGAGCCACTGTTGTGGCCGGACCATTTCCGGCTCCTCAGAAAAATCCTGAATTAACTAGACGTATTTCCCCGCCTTTATACCCGTATGTCCGGCAGCGGGGTATACAAATACTGTCGCCAACTTCTCATTGGCCTTTTTTTCATAGATCAGAGGCATATTCGGTGCTCTAGAGAGACTCCTAGTGTCGTTTCTTTGACACAATGTCTCGTTCCCTCCATCAGGGAACGGAGGTTACATCCATAACCTAGACGTTAAGTATTTATAATTACTACTCGTTCAAAAACATTGTGCCCTTTTTTATCCTTCTGCCCCTGTCCCTGCTAAGTCACTGTGTATGTCACTGTCTCTTAGTGTTGTGCTGAATTGCTGGTTTGGGTGGACAAGGTGTTTGAGAAAGCTGAGACAGTGGTTCTCAGCACTCACAAGGAGATGGCGAGTGATGGGGCCAAGCAGAACAAGCCTTAAATGTGTGAAAACTGTGGCTTGATAACAGCTTTTGGGATCATTTACATTTAGTCTGTTTGTTTTTAAAACATTGTTGCTAAGCAATAGTCAAGCTAGCCCTAAACATGCTGGCATTGCAGGAACACACAAGGCATAAGGCTTGAGGCACATACACTTTATAACATCTTAATCCACTCAAATGGCTTCTGTAAGCAGATCTGAGCAAAAACATGGATGTGTATATATATATATATATATATATATATATATATATATATATATATATATATATATATTTCTGAATTTGTGCAGCTAATGTTTGACTTCCTGTCTATTGCCTGGGCATTTACTGCCGGCACGAGCAATGCGACTTATGCATCCAATGTACACAGCATCATTGAATATAATGGGAGTGATTTGCTTTTTTCAAGTCATTTATATATGTTGTAGACAAGGTGTCAGACAGCATTCTAACCAAAATGTAACCTCACAAGTGACTGATTTGGAATGCACAACATATGCAGCAACGTGCATTTTATAAAAGTGGTATAAATGTATAAAAGGTATATAAGTGGTCCTCATGCAAAGCGCATTGACTCTCAACTCATTTTAATAGAGTTTGCCATTAACATGTTACTAAGCTAGCAACTTCTTCCCTCACAAAATCGAGGAACCTTTGATTTAGGATAGACCTCACCGAAATGACCGGCCGATTGAACTTTGAAGCACCTCACTAGTCTCGGGCAGAATCACCTTGGTATAATAATGGACTACACTCTTGAAATGGAATACATAGACTATCAATAAATTGCCAACAAAAGCCTTCATCAGCCAACTAACAAAGGACAATGAATATGTGTGAATTTCTGCAGTTCAGGATGAACTTCAAAGACATTAGTCATTAATCTTACAGTTCATACCAAATCTTTGTTTAAACACTGTCCCTTAATGTTTACTTAGTTTAATAATTTTAAACCATGACTTGCATTGCACATAAATAAGTAATATTGGCATTATATTCATGATTTTAGTCAACAGTGAGTCAACATCTTATGGAGTTTTGTGTTCCATGCCACAGTCGCCATCGGCTTGCTCACTGGGGTTCTAAATACAATTATTATTTAAGTATTTATTTTTATACACACTTCATAATCGTATTTAATCAAACTACACAATGATGACTCTAAGACTTTGTTAATGCATGATTTTCTGTAAAGCTTATGGTATAATTTTTATCACCAGAATTTGAATTTGAAATAGCCTCCAAATTCATGATCTTGAAAAAGACTGGGTGCAATTTGATGTTATCGAACATTTTTGCTGTTAATTTTAAATATATTAAAATATTTAGTGTGAATTCAGCTAAAAAAAATCAGGTTGTGAAATTCAAGTTTTTATTATTCAAGTGGTGGATTTCAGGTCATGAAATTCAGGTCTCAAAATTCAGGTTGTTAAATACAGGTTGAAAAATTCAGGTGGCAGAATTAGAGGATGACATTCGGGAATGCAAGGAAGAGCAAATGAGAAACAATGTAATCCACCTATCTCTTGGACAAGGTGTGCATCATCACGGACCGGCCCCGCCATCCTCCTAACGTATGTTAAATAAACAGCTTTTATAACTACATTTTATTTGTATTTGAGTAAATACATTAACTCAATATTTTATATATATATATATATATATATATATATATATATATATATATATAAAATATTGAGTTAATGTATTTACTCAAATACAAATAAAATGTAGTTATAAAAGCTGTTTATTTAACATACGTTTCCAAAAGCATTGCCTCACTAAATAAAACAGGGATGCAGTTTTCTCTCTGCTTTTATTACTTTTTAGGTAATATTTTGGCTATGTATTAATCTTTTTAGATTTTATATATATATATATATATATATATATATATATATATATATATATATATATATATATAAAATTTATCTCTACCTTCAGAGAACAACAGAGTGTGTTTAATCATTAGCCTACATCTGTAACACTTTACAATACAGATGCATTAATAAGAATTAATTCATGCTTAACTAATAATCACAGATTAATATTGAGTTAATGTATGACTCATGATTAACTGAGCCTTTCATTAACAATTGCCACATCAGTAATTAATAAAGAGTCTGTCTGATTAATATTTTAAGTCATATATGAATTGCTTTTAATTAAATGTGTCATTATGGATTAATTCCCTAACAATATAGTAATAGTGATAATTAATGTGTTATTTACAACAATGAGCTGAAGCCATGTATTTGAACTTCCACCCAATACGGGTGCAGTAATATGCATTAATACATGCTTAATTCCTGCATTATTACTGCAAATGAATGTGTTAATTACAACAATTACTTAATGATGGGTTAATAGTCATGTGCCTCAACAAGTGAAGTCATAACATAATGATATCTTTCCAAGTCTTTAATTAATGATTCATTAAAACAAATGCTGATACAGCCAAAGTACTGCCTAAAAAGTAATGACTTGAGAACTAATTTACCTTTAATGACCATCATTGAACTTTATAAAAGCTGTTTATTTAACATACGTTTCCAAAAGCATTGCCTAACTAAATAAAACAGAGGGATGCAGTTTTCTCTCTGCTTTTATTAATTTTTAGGTAATATTTTGGCTGTATCAGCCTATGTATTAATGCATATAAGTGCACCCATATTGGGTGGAATTTCAAATGCAAGGCTTCAGCTCATTGTGGTCATTAACACATTAATTAACACTATTAGTTCATATAGTTAGTTGTTAGGGAATTAATCCACGATGACACATTTAATTAATACCAATTCATATGCGACTTGCTGATGTGGCAATCATTAATGAATGGCTTAGTTAATCATGAGTCATACATTAACTCAATATTATCTGTGCATTAGTTAAGTATGAATTACCGCACACAGAGCTTTAGATGTTCTGAGCAGCTCTTTGGCTGCTTTGGTGGACAGCGGAAAGGGAACACTGTCTCCAAACAGAGGCTTTCCCACTAGGTCGTGGACGCCATTTCATTGGCCTGTCACACCCAGGCCATGCCCCCCCCCCCCCCCCCCCCACCCTTGTGGGTCTGAGCACACTCAACAAGGAGTGTTGTGTCCTCGTGGGCACTGGCCAGGGGCACCTCCCTGGCAGACATATATAGAGCAGCGGGTTGGACAACACCTAATACCTTTGCGAGATTCTACAATCTCCAGGTTGAGTCAGTATCGTCCCATGTTTTCCCAGGTCCGAACCGGTAGAACTCGGAAAACACGCTGACGGACTGACTGGGTGGATTGCTTGCACCTGGCGCCCTTTTCCTCGGCCGAGGTAAAATTGTGAGCTTTCTCTCCCAGGAGATCCCACTCATTCGGATCCCTGGATGACTCCTCCCTAGCCCTTTGGGTCCGCAGTTCAGCATGGGAACTTGCTGACCCAATCGGCACTTAATCTACCCTGTACTGGAATAGGTGCTCCACAGGTCAGGACTGCTACGTGGACTCCCCCTGTGTTTATTGTCTGCGGTACAGTCCCCTAATGAATGGACCCGCGTCTCCCTTAGGCAGTCCCAGCTGCCCTCCGGTCGCCGTGTTGTAGCAACTCCCCCCTACTAGCATTGCTGGATCTACCACTGCGCCACTTTCCACATGCCGCCTAAAAACCTATGTGATGTAATCACCACTCTTACCTCCCCTTCCGGGCAGGTGTGGTCTCCGCAGGGTCTTTTCCCCCTGAAAGAATAGGAAACTGGGTAAGACACCCTTCCCTCGATGCGTGTAAGGGCCTTGGCCATTTCTTGATCTATTGGGAGAAATATAGAGAGAAAAGAGGCCCAGCCAGGCTCGGCCCGTTCCCAGGTTGGCAAGCGTCACCTTGTTCCCCTGTCTAGGGTAACCAGAAGGATTCCGCTGACTTTTTTGGGGCATTGGGGAATGGTACGTGCAGTCTGACACAGCTTGTTGCCTTTGCACGTAAAATACCTGCCTGCTCCTGTGTCTGCAGAACACCTACACGGCTCAGCGCATGGCGTAATGTAAATTGGTCCCCTAGTGTCGCTTCTTCGACATGACGTCGAAGTGAGCAACAGACGGGGAATGTCTAGGTTACGTATGTAACCTCCGTTGCCTGATGGAGGGAACAAGATGTTGTGTCCTCCTGAGCCACTGTTGTGGCCGGACCATTTCCGGCTCCTCAGAAAAATCCTGAATGAATTCTACGTATTTCCTTGCCTTTATATACATAACCAAGTAACAACACCCTTTGTAACAAAACCCCCATCCCACACTGTTTATATATGGTATATATATATATTCAGTATATACATACCTGTTGGATTCACAAATATTATTGCAATTTTATCATCATACCACATTTCTCTGTGTTTTCATGATTGTAACTTATCAGGCTGGTAGAACGGAGGTCATCTGTCAAAGTATGTATCCTACTGGATTTCCATAGAGACTGTAGGCCCAGAGCTGTTTCCTTCATCACCCTCTATACCATCAGTCTTTATGATAGACATGTTGACACTGAGTGAGTGTAAGTTTTGTCCGAAGTGGAGACAAGTTTGGGAAGTTACTCAGCGGCAACATCCTTTTTTCAAGATGTTCGCCTATGTTAACAAATAATTTTTATTTCTTAGGTTTTAACAATGAGTATGAATATATTTTAAAAAATGCCTTAAATCAGTAATTGTTGTATAATTCTGAATAAAGCAATATTTCACTCAATGTTCTTAAAGTAGGCATGACATGAAGCAGTGAATTTAATACCATTTTAATTACGGTAAAATCACTTTAAAGTAATAGTTCACCCAATAATGAAAAGTTGTTGATAATTTACTCACCCTCAGGCCATCCATGATGTATCTGAGTTTCTTTCTTCATCAAAACAGAATTTAAGATTTTTAGGATTTAATTTTCAGGGCTCCTCCTAAAAACAATGCAACGAATGTATGCCAAACAAATACATATCCAAAATACATATTTAGGGTGCATAAAAATAATCCACAAACTACAAATGTTAGCTTCCGTACATCTCTGTGATGTGCGCTGATGAGAGGGATGACGTAAGCTTATTGGTGAGATCACGCATCACATGAAGGAGGAGGCAGGAATCATGTCAAATTAAATCTTAAAAATCATAAATTCTGTTTTGATGAAGAAAGAAACTGGCCTGAGGGTAAGTAAATTATCAGCAAATTTTCATTTTGGTGTGAACTATTCCTTTAAGGCATAAACTCTCATGACTCATTGCTTTCCGAAAATGTGAACGACATGACTAGAATATGACAAAAAACACTTATGTTCTATAGTTGACGCATAGCATGTTAGTTTTTTTATTAAAGTTTTTCACCATTTTTAATAACCATCTTGCCTTCAATAGATAATTTTAAATGGTCCTGTATGACGAATGTTTTTTTTTTTTAAATACATATATTCCTTGTGGTCTCTCAATTAACATGAGGTCATAAAAGCTTTAACACAGAAGGCGTATAGCATTTCATACCACATGACATGTCCTCTTTCCAAAGGATCCAAGTATTTAATGTGAACTACCAGTACTCATTTACCTTCATGTGTATTAATAATCAGAATAAACAATTTTTCCACTAGAATTATAGTTCATCATTAAAGTTGTAGGTTATTTATAATTGCCAACGAAACATAGCATCTTGGTGCATTAATACAGAATGTGGAACTATCCGTATTATATAAATCTGAATAAAAATTTACCCTTGTGTTGCTCTCCAAAAGGAGATGTTGGCAGACTGTTAGCCTCAGTCACCATTCACTTTCAATTTATGTAAAGAAAGGTGCAAAAAAGTGAATGGTGACCGAGGCTAACAGTTTGCTTTACAATCCGTTTTGTGTTCCACAGGAGAAAGAAAGTCATATGAGTTTGAAAAACATGTGGGTGAGTAAATGATGACAGCATTTTAATTTTTGGGTGAACTACTGTATATCTTCTAAAGAAAAGTTGAAAAAGTTGTAAAGCAAAGCCACCTTCGTTTCACCCTGACAGAGATCCTGCCAGTAGCGTATGTCTGTAGCCCTGAGAAAGAAGCCAGTTCTTTTGTGTGGAATCAAGGCTATATGGACAACATTACCTGCAAAACAATTGAGCTGGCTCAGAGCTCACACTTTCGAAAACCAGTATGCTAGATTCACAAGACTAGATTCACAGACTGGATCACAGCCAGAAATCTACTTTGTAAACTTTGACTCACTACCAAGAGCAGTGTCTCTTCAACAACATATACAGTGCAGTACGGTGATAAAGCTGAGATAAATCAAACTATACGGAGAACAAATTAGCCAATCACACACCAATACAATTATGTCAATTACCAAGGAGCAGAGTCGACAGTTATTAGGTCCCTGAGCTTCGGGAAGCACGGCCGCCCATTCGCTTTTGTGCAGCAGCTCCGTGAGGTCTGCAGGAAATAGTTGCTGGTGGGGGTAACCCCATCAAACCCCACCAATCTGATGGTACTGGAGCAGTTCATCTCCCAATTTCCTGGATGATATTATAATTTATAGAAATGACTGGCGGTGGCATGTGCAACATCTGAGGGCTATCCTGAGAGCTCTGCGACAGGCAGGACTCATGGCCAACCCAAAGAAGTGTGCAATTGGGCGGGTGGAAGTTAGGTACTGGGGTTCCACTTGGGTCACAGGCAGGTGCGTCCACAGGTTAACACAACTGCAGTGATTGCAGCCTGCCTGGCACCTAAGACCAGAAAGAATGCATCTGGTTTGAGCCTAGCTATTCTGATGTCACCAGCCTGCCTAAAATGGGGGCTCCCGATCCGGTCCAGTGGACAGAGTTGTGCCAACAGACTTTCCTTAAGGTAAAGTCTGCACTTTGTGTGGGGCCATATTTACATGCACCTGACGTCACTCTCCCCTTTATTTTGCAGACTGATGCATCTGAGAGGGGCTGGGTGCTGTGCTCTCGCAGGCGGTGGGAGGGGAGGAACTGTCAAAACTATTTATTAGTTGTAAGCTCTCCTTCAGGGAGACAAAGTATAGTACCATCGAGAAGTAGTGTCTTGCGATTAAGTGGGCTTTTCTTATCCTCCGCTACTACCTGTTGAGGCAGGCCTTCAACCTTTTCCGATCACACTCCTCTGCAGTGGGTCTACCGCATGAAGGATACTAACGCACGGATCACCCATTTGTATCTGGCTCTTCAGCCCTTTAAGTTCAAGGTGATCAACAGACCGGGGGGTGCAGATGGTTGTGGCAGACCTGTTGCCCTGTCCTGAGTCAGTGGTTGGGGTAAGTGGCATGGGGGGGTGTGCTCGTGTGTCTGTCTGCGGGAGAGGGAAAGTGGTAAGGCTCGTCACCTGGGCTGTAGTTACTCTAACTCCTGTCTCTCATTATAGAGATGGCAGAGGGAGACCTGATAAGGCTCGCCAGAGTGGATGAAGAGGGAGAGAGTGTGGCCACAGCAACAGACCACAGAGAAAAAGCTATTTGAGTTGCCCACCTAGAGCTGTTTTGTTTTATGTTTTGAATGTATGTGAAACTATAGGAATAAACACTCTACTGTTCATTGTCTCCTGACTCCTTCATTGCCTATGAACCTATCATTATCACAGAGTTCAATCAAACTTTCCAAACTATTTCTTGTGTTTATGTTTGTTTGTTTTTTGTGCTGTTTGTGGCAGTACAGCACCTACCACACTGCATATACTTCTGAAGAATCCCAATATCATAAATGAGTGGCTGAACATTAATTTATATTTTCAGTCTAATATGAACAGTTGAAGCAGCATATTTTAGTGTGAAATTCCAAGAAGAAGAATTAGGAAAAAAGGTATTTTATGACCCCTTTGAAACAGCATTCTGGCTGATGTATGTGCACTGGCAGGTTTTGTTTTGGTTGTGTATGCTAATTAACTTTTAATTTGTTGCTTTTTGTTAGTTTAAAACAAGCAGTGTTACTGTTTGGCAAAGCTCTGCTAAACTCATCTACTTATCCAAAAAAATACTTAACAAAATTTTGGAGGAATAGAGTTAAAGTATGACATTAGAATCATGCATTAAAATATGTAAAGGGATTTTATGACAATTCCAGCCTACCACAATACTCTGATAAGGGTGCCAGTTATGTACATGCTCTCAGCCCCAGCGTTGAGAACCCCGCAGGAAGTGCACGGCCCTCATCTCCCGAACGTCCTTGAGGACCCGGAAGGCTCCCAAGCATTCTTGAGATGGTCAACCCAGGGAACGAGATGTTTGAAACAAGAAGCTGGTAAGCAGACCACTCCGTCCCCTGGTAGACAGTATCTCCGCCTGTCATGCAGAAGACTGGGGTTCGAGTCCCATCTGGGATGCCAATTTGTTGTGGTTAGTGCCATCTGAAAAATCACTCTCAAAGACTTGGAGTTTTTGATTTCAGAAGAATATACTTTATTATCAGACAATAAAGCAGAGTTGTGTGCAGAACAACTGAAACATCTCCGGGTTTTTGTTCACTTAAATACATGTCCTCTAACAAGGTGGGGCTAATACATTCTAAACGTGTCACCATCATCCATCATCCTATTCTTTGACTCCGGTCTAATTATTTTAAGAAGTGGACTGGAGGCATCCGTGGAAGAGCCTCACCATATATTTTCTCAGCAATCATGAGAGCACATATGTGTGGGTATTCCTGTTCCTGCACAGGCCTCTAAAAACACACACTCGCATATTAAAAGACCTGCTTGACCATCAAAAATAATTGTAGAATAAAATGGCATTGATTATACTTGATTAATGTATACTTATCTTGATAAAAATACACCACAGGAGCAAGGTAAGTGCTTGAGTCTTCTCTCAGAACCGAGCCTCGTTTCGCGCTTTTGCCTCCTTACACTACACTACCTGCCCCACCCTGCTGTGAAGCCTTGCCAGGTACATCGAAAATGATCGTCCCCTATTTTCCCCTCGCACAGAGCTTGGACTCGTGGCTTTCACTTCCCAACCCGTCACGCTAGTTGCCCAGGACCATCCGACTCGGCTATGCGATTCAGTTTGCCAGGCCCCTGCCAACACCCTGCGTGCAGAGATCGCAATCCTTCTACTTAAAGATGTGATAGAGCACGTCTTGATCCATTCAGTTAGCACTGTGACAGTAGTGTACATAAATTGGCAAGCGGCGTGTGCTCCCCTCTCACAATTCACAACTCGCCTGCCATCTCCTCCTTTGGAGCCAGCAGTGACTCAGATCGTTGCGCGCCATTCACATCCCGGGCAGCCTCAACATGGCAATGGACGCGCTGTCGCGACCAGGTATGCTCAGCGGAGAGTGGAGGCTTCTCCCCCAGTCAGTCTAGCTGATTTGGGAACGGTCCGGCAAAGCACAGGTAGTCCTGTTCGCTTCCCACTGCCCGCTCTGGTACTCCCTAACAGAAGCTTCCCTCTGGAACAGACAGCTGGCCCCTGGGACTGCGCAAGTATGCATTTCCCCCAGTGAGCTTTCTTGCACGATGCTGTGCAAGGTCACGGAGGACGAGGAACAAGTCATTCTGGTGGCCCCCTAATGGCCCACTCGGACTTGGCTCTCGGATCTCATACTCCTCACGACAGACACTCCCTGGCGAATTCCCCTGAGGAAAGAACCTTCTTTCTCAGGGATGGGGCACACTCTGGCAACTGCACCCAGACCTCTGGAAACTCCATGCCTGGCCCCTGGACTGGATATGGAAGATGTAATTGGCCTACCACCTGCCATCGTAGACATGATCAACCTAGCCAGAGCTCTCTCTTCCAGGCAACTTTATGTCCCAAAGTGGCACTTGTTCGCAAATTGGTGTTCTTCCCGGTCTGAAGACCTGCAGAGATGCGCAGTTTGGTCAGTGATTTCATCCCTGCAACTGAGGTTTGAGGGGAGGCTGTCCCCCTCCACCTTGAAGGTGTATGTAGCTGCTATCGCGGCCCACCACAATGCTGTGGACGGCAAGTCCTTGGGTACGCACGACTTGATTATCAGGTTCCTTAGAGGTGCCAGAGGTTGAATCCTCCCCGGCCATCCCTGTTCCCCTCCTGGGATCTCTCAGTGGTCCTTTCGGGCCTTCAGAGACCCCCCTTTGAACCACTTTACACAGTTGAGTCCTCCTTGATGACGGCCCTCCTGATCGCGCTTGCCTCCATCAAGAGGGTTGGGGAACTGCAAGCGTTCTCTGTCAGTGACACCTGCCTGGAGTTCGGTGCTACGTGCCCAAGGTTCCTACGACCGCCTTCAGGGACCAAGTAGTGAACCTGCAAGTGAAGCTGCCCCAGGAGGAGGCAGTCCCAGCCTTTTTTGTCACGGTGCACTTTACATACTTAGGTGGACCGCATGCAGAGCTTTAAATGTTCTGAGCAGCTCTTTTGTCTGCTTTGGTGGACAGCAGAAGGGGAACGCTGTCTACAAACAGAGGCATTCCCACTGGGTCGTTGATGTCATAGCATTGGCCTATCACACCCAGGCCGTGCCCGCCCCCTTAGGGGTTCGAACACACTCTATGAGAAGTGTGGCATCCTCATGGGCACTGGCCAATGGCACCTCCCTAGCAGATATATGCAGCGCAGCAGGCTGGGCAACACCCAATATCTTTACGAAATTTGACAAATTTGACAATCTCAGGGCTGAGTCGGTCTCGTCCATTGTTTTCTCAGGTCCGAGCCGGTAGAACTCAATAACGCGGAACAACTGACCGACCGGGTGTACCGCATGCACCAAGCGTCTTTCCCCTCAAATGAGGCGATCACGTGCGCTCTTATCCCAGGAGATCCCACTAACTCGGCTCCCTGGATGACTCCTCCCTAGCCCTCTGGTCCATGAATTCAGCGGAGGAATTCCCCAACCAGACCCACTACGAGTACTGAAACTACTCTGTACTGGAATAGGTGCTCCACAGGACAGGCCCCATGTGGATTAATCCCCCTGTGTGTATTTCCTTGGTACGGTCCCCTTGCGAGCAGACCCGCGTCTCCCTTGGGCAGTCCCCGCTGCTCCCCGGTCGCCTTGTTTGTAGCAACTCCTCCCTCTCAATTGGTAGGATCTATCACCATGCCATTCTCCACATGTGGCCAGAAAACACATGTGATGTTTTTCATCACCCTTTACCTCCCCCAGCCTGGGCAGGTTTGGTCTCTGCAGGGTCTTTTCCCCCTGAAAGAATAGGAATTGTGAAAGAACGCCTTCCCCGATGCGTAAGATAGTGTTAAGTTGGCCCCATCTACTTTGAATCTATGCCAGAAACACAAAGAGAGAAAAGGCGTGGCTGGCATGGCTTGCTCCCATGTTTGGCACGTCGCCTTGTTCCTCCCCCCCCTTCGGGGTGTAGGGAACCAGAAGATTATGATGATTTTATGGGGCGTTATAGGCGTTAATGGGTCCCGCACCTGTGTCAGCAGCGCACATATATGGTTCAGTGCATAGTGTGATTAAATATGGACCCCTAGTGTCGCTTCTTCGACACACCGTTGAAGTGAGCAACAGACAGGGAATGTCTAGGTTACTATTGTAACCTCCCTTCCCTGATGGAGGGAACGAGACGCTGTGTCCTCCCGGCCACTGTTAGGCTGAACCTAATTTTCGGCTCCTCAGGGCAAAATCCTGAATGGACAGACACATTTCCCTCCCTTTATACCCATATGTCCAAGGGCGGGACATGCAAATTCTGTCTGCCAATTTCATGCTCAAATTATGCTAATAGTATAAACATCAGCATTTATATCATCAAACATATTATTTTTTGTCTCAAGAGAGACCCCTAGTGTTGCTTCTTTGACACAACGTCTCGTTCCCTCCATCAGTGAACAGAGGTTACAATAGTAACCTAGATGTTTTCAGCTAACAACCCTGCATCAGTGTGGAGAGGCATGAAAGACATTACTAACTTCAAGACACTATCCCCCAACACTGTAGGAACCAACAACTGGCTGACAATTTGAATGTGTTTTACTCTAGATTTGAAAAGCCCAGTCTCACACCAACTCTGACCTACATTTCACACAAACACCTCCTGCAATTGTTTGTGCACTGGAAGCTTCTGTCATCAAGAAAAAATCCTTGCATACTTAAAGCACAAAGTCAATAAAGCACATTCTGATTCAGATTCTGATCTGATTCTGTTTAATGGAATAGTTCATCCCAAAAAATTACATTTTGTCATAATTTACTAACTCTTAAGATGATGATTATGATGATGACCAATTGCATCATGTGCCAACCAGACTTCATTTCAGTCTACTAAGACAGTCTTCACAGAGGATGAATTGATGAAATCTCAAAGACATGGTATTCTTCATGAGCTACTGTCTAGCGCATAGACTCAGGATGGAGTTCACCTAAATTACCTGCCATAAGCTTCCAGCCAGACTGCGATGCACCTCACTGAATGATCTCTATATCAACTTGATCAAAGGAGGGACAAAACTCTCTTAAACTACACAGAAAATTAATCACCCACTTACAAAAGCCCTCATTGGCAAAAATCAAAGTACAATGCATCTATGTGTATTTCCTCATTTAATTCGGGATGACTTCAAGGTGTTTAACACTAAAACTTATAGTTCCTATAAAATCATTTTATTTAATTGTTGACTAACAACACTTACTTAGTTTACAAATTTTAACCACTAATATTTCTAAACATAAATAACTGATATTGGCATTGTATTCATACATTTTCTATTGTAGCATAATTTCATGTACAGATGCTTTGAAACAATGCCTGTTGTGAAAAGCGCTATACAACTAAATTTGATTTTACATGTTGAAAACCATTCACTTTTACCAGGTTGGGGAAAAAATTATGCAATTAAATTGAACAGGAACTGGGACTAACATACTGCGTAACATCTTTTTTTGTCCTTTCAGAACATCATCAGTGAGATCAGTCTGTTTCTTCATGACTTTTACTTTGCCTGTCTGTTATCGCCTCTGACAGTTTCAGCAGATACTGCTTTAAATTATGGATGGTCATGGTTAGTTATTGACCAGGGAACACTATGATTGCTCAGTAGAACAGTTATTTTCAGGCCCATAAATTCCTAAATGCAATGTTGTGGAACCATCCAGCAAAAGGAGGCCCACCTACCTCGCTCTTAATAACAGCTCTACTGATCACAGGCTTTTCAAAAAATGGAGACCGTGGCTCCCACAATTTTGGACAAAAAATACAAAAAATGAAAAGCTAAATTTAAATGAGATATTAAGAGTGAAATGTAATGATGGTTTATTAATGTTTTTGTTTATTTACAATTACTGACCATATATGGTGAATAACTTTGATCATCTCCTAACAAGGCCATATGTCAAGGTCTGGGTGGATTAGATGGTAAGCGAACAGTTCTAGCAGTCAACATGTTGAATGCAGGAAAAATGGGCTGTAAAGACCTGAGCAACTTTGACAAGGGGCAAATTGTTATGGCCAGATAACTGGGTCAGAGTATCTCTGACATGGCAAGACTTGTGGGGTGCTCCTGGTCAGCAGTGGTGAGTAGCTAGTGATATTGGTCCAAGGAGGGACAAACCAGCAACAGGGTGTTGGGCACCCAAAGGTCATCGATGTGCGAGGGCAATGAACGCTATCCCATCTGGTCCGAACCAACAGGAGGTCTACTTTGGCACAAATCATACAAATTTTAATGCAGGTTACTGGAGGAATGTATCACAACACACAGTGCATTGCACCCTGCTGTGTATTGGGCTGAATAGCTGCAGACCAGTCAGAGAGCACATGATGACCACTTTTCACCGTCAAAATGCCTACAATGGGCATGTGAGCATCAGAACTGGACCTTGGAGCAGTGGAAGAAGGTCGCCTTGTCCGATGTGTCCCGTTTTCTTTTAAATAATGTGGACAGCTGTGTACATGTGCAGTGTTTATCTGGGGAAGTGATGTCACCAGGTTGCACTGTGGGAAGATGACAAGCTGGTGGAGGGAGTGTGATGCTCTGGGCAATGTTCTGCTGGGAAAACCTGGTCTGGCCATTCATGTGGACGTCAATTTGACACGTGCCACCAACCTAAACATCATTGTAGCCAGATACACCCCTTCGTGACAATGGTATTCCCTGTTGGCAGTGGCCTCATTCAATAGGATTTTGCACCCTGCCACACTGCAGACATTTTTCAGGAATGGTTTGACGATTGCCCTGGTCTTCAAATTCTCCATATCTCAATCCGACCGAGCATCCGTGGGAAGTGCTGGATCAACAAGTCCGATCCAAATAAAGTAAAAACATAGTGTAATAAAAATAGTAGTGTCATTTTTAATGTATAATACATTTTTTTTTGGTTTGTTTTAGTTTTTTGAAATAAAATTAAAAACTGACAAAATTTAAAAACTGCTGTAAATTAAAATACATAATTACTCTTCAACTAATTGGCCAAATAATTGGTAACACTTTGTAATTAGGTTGTAATTGTTAACATTAGCACTTTTTAATCTTGTTTGATGTTAATTTCCTAGCTGAAGGGTGTAACTTTTTTTGCATTAAAATACTTTCTCCTATTCCAGCTTAATATGAAAAGTCAGCTTTAAATATGAAATAAGATTATAGTTTTATTTACCTGAAAACTGTAAACACTGTGTCTTTGTAGCGCTACAAAAATTTCTGTATTTTTGTTTTAGCAACCCATCCAGTCCAACACAAAAAGAGTCAACCAACTGCATGAATTTTGGGCTGGGATTTTTTTTTAAGTGTATGTTTTAAAAATATGTTGTTCATTGTTAGGTGTAGCCAAGTGGATACATTTAATGTAATTTGGCTCTAGTCATAAATTGGATGTGGCCTCTTTAAGAGACTGAGTTTTGCGACTCTTGTTTTCCAGCACTCTCTTGTGTTGTGAGAACATGCATTGTGCAGGAGAGTTGATAATTCTTTGGGTAAATTTCAAATTTTACACAAAATGCTAATAAATTACATTAAATATTTGTTAACGAGTCATGTGTTAAAGATGAATGGTTTTTTTGCAGGATGAATATGGATTGCATGTGTAGAGTTTGACCACATTTTGGTGCACATGCAAGGACTGTAATGTATGTAAATGTAGCAATAATCATATATTATTTAATGATTTATAGCCCAGAGTGTCTTCCAGTTTAATGAATAAATATAATACGTTATATGTGAAAATATGTATAATGAGAATTTTATTGTTTAAACTGTTATATACTATATGTCCTGAAAGCCTTGTTATAAATGCATAAAATGCTGTGAACGATTTAAGCATGTATTAAGGTGATGGAATGGAATACAATAGAATATCTTTATTATCATTATATAAGTACAGTACAATTAGTATTGCACAGACTCCTTACAATACTATAGAACAATAAAACAATAAATATGATAAAATAAACCAAGTAAATAAAATAAAAATACTAAACATGATAAGGAAAGTCCAGCATATGTAAATAGTGCAATAGCTCAGGTATATAGTACAGCAATGGAATGGTGGTGTGGAATGGTATGAAATTTCAAACAGTACGCAGTGGATTGATTCATAACAGTTATTGCTCTGGGGGAAAAAAACTGTTATTCTGTCTGGAGTTGCTATTGCCCCTTCCAGAAGGAAGAAGTTCAAATAGATGGTGGCCTAGGTGTGTGTCGTCCTTACAGATGCTGATGGCTTTCCTGAGGCAGCACGATCTATAGATGTCCTCTAGCGCTGGCAATAATCCTCTGTGCACTGTGGATGACACGCTGGAGGGCTTACTTATCAGCTGTAGACAGTCACCAGCATCTGTTGAGGCAGTCCAGCTTTCTTCATCGTCCTCAGGAAAAACAGTCATTGCTGAGCTTTCTTGATCAAATCAGTAATGTTTGTGGACCATGTGAGATCATCTTAGATGTATGTACACAGAAAACCTGAAACTGGACACTCGCTCCACTCTATCTCCATTATTGTAGATTGGAGCATATCCGACATTCTGTGACCTTCTAAAGTCAATGATTAGCTCCTTGGTCTTTGCTGTATTGAGGGACAGATTGTTCTCTGAGCACCAGCTCTCCAAATGCTGCACCTCCGCTCTATAGGCTGATTCGTTGACTGAGATCAGTCCAATCACCATTGTATCATCAGCAAACTTAACAATGGTGTTAGTGGGGAATGCTGGAACACAGTCATGTGTGAACACGGAACAGAGGATGGGACTCAATACACATCCTTGTGGTGTGCGGGTACTCAGAGTTATAATGTATGATGTTGTGGCATGGGGGGGTCGTGGTCATGTGTTGTCTGCGGGAGAGGGAGTGTAAGGCTCGTCACCTGGGTTGTAATTATCTATAACACCTGTCTCTCATTATAGTGATGGCAGAGGGAGACCTGAAAAGGCAAGCCTGAGCGTCAGAGAGAGGAAAGTGAGCCCCTCCACCCTCTCGTCGGTTTGATTAGCTTGATTACGGGCGGGGTGTGCATCATCACGGCCAGGCCCCATCCTACTCCTTGCCATAGATGTATGTTGAAACATATAGGTAGGCTAATGCCCTGTTTAAATTTTCTTATGATATTGGTCACTACTGTATTTTGTTGAACCATAATCTTTATATATTCTTTATACTGTATATCGATATCAATATATACATCGACCACTGATTTTTCTTTTCTTTTTTTTTGTAGTCTTCAGAATAAAACCCCAAATGATATTTTGGCATGCATGTTGTTTATTTACATCCCACCCGCTACATTAGTATGATACCTAACGCATTTACTAATGTTAACAATAACAACTGTATTGTAAAGTGTTACCAAATAACTAAGAAATTACCATCAAATTTGAAAACTTTACAATCTTTCATTAAACATGGACATGTCATGAGATGTACAACTATAGCATCAATAAGATGAACAGTGAAGCTAGATGAATCACATGGTTATGATTAAAATTTTCTGATGTTGTAATAGTTATGAGGTATGATATTTATTGATGTCATATGTGTTCTTCAGGTGCCAAAGCCTTAAAACCACCCTTGAACTTTTGGCCGACTCAAGTCAAACAATTGAGGTCCATTTGCACGCACCTTAAAAAGATCCAAAAGTCCAGAAGTGTATTTTTTCTCCCTGTCTGATATGCTAATCTCAGAGACAGAGTGAACTCATTCTTGGTGGTTCCAAACTGCCGGACACTAATGAACTGTGGCTTTGGGCTGTTCTCTATCAGCATAGCCACTGTGGAGAACAGAGGAGGCTCTGGTCCAAAACCTAGTAAGCTGCCTACGTAGGCAGCATTTTAAGGTGTCATAGGTGTTTTTCAGAGGCAAAAGCAGTTCTAAAATATAATTATTCTAAAGCGTAATTATGCTTTCTGCTAAGATACCTCACTTTGGCCAAACTATAAGTGCACATACACACTAGACAAAGCTTTGATGGAGCAAGATCTGTATCGCGATAAGAAAAAAAACTCTTTGATTCGAATATGATTCATCCATCCATCCATCTTCAACCACTTATCCGAAATCAGTTCGCGGGGGCAGCAGCTCCAGCAGAGGGCCCCAAACTTCCCTATCCCGAGCCACATTAACCAACTCTGACTGGGGGACCCTGAGGCATTCCCAGGCCAGTGTGGAGATGTAATCTCTCCACCTAGTCCTGGGTCTTCCCCGAGGCCTCCACCCAGCTGGACGTGCCTGAAACACCTCCCTAGGGAGGCGCCCAGGGGGCATCTTTACCAGATGCCCAAACCACCTCAACTGACTCCTTTCGACGCAAAGGAGCAGTGGCTCTACTCCGAGCTCCTCACTGATGACCTGAGCTCCTCACCCTATCTCTAAGGGAGAAGCCCGCCACCTTTCTGAGGAAGACCATTTCGACCATTTGTACTCGCGACCTAGTTCTTTCGGTCATGACCCAGCCTTCATGACCATAGGTTATGGTAGGAACAAAAATTGACCGGTAGATTGAGAACTTTGCCTTCCGGCTCAGCTTTCTTTTCGTGACAATGGTGCGATAGAGCGAGTGCAATACCGCCCCCGCTGCCCCGATTCTCCGGCAAACCTCCCGCTCCATTGTCCCCTAACTCGTGAACAAGACCCCAAGGTACTTGAACTCCTTCACTTGGGGCAATACCTCCTTCCCTACCCGGAGTACACACTCCATCGGTTTCCTGCCTCAGATTTAGAGGTGCTAATCCTCATCCCAGCTGCTTCACACTCGACTGCCAAGCGATCCAGTGAAGGTCACGGACCGATGATGACATGAAGACCACATCATCTGCAAAAAGCAGCGATGAGATCCCCAGCTCACCGAACTGCACACCTTCCCCACCCCGACTACGGTTCAATATCCTGTCCGTGAATATCACAAAACAGGATTGGTGACAAAGCGCAGCCTTGGCGGAGACCAACCCCAACATGGAATGAACTCGACTTCGTGCCGAGGACCCGTACACAGCTCTCGCTTCGTAAGTACAGGGATTGGATCGCCCTAAGAAGGGACCACCCCACCCCGTACTCCTGAAGCACCTCCCACAGTCTCTCCCGGGGGACCCGGTCATACGCCTTCTCCAGATCCACAAAACACATGTAGACCAGATGGGCATACTCCCAGGCACCCTCCAGAATCCTGGCGAGAGTAAAGATCTGGTGCGTCGTTCCACGGCCAGGACAGAACCCGCATTGTTCATCTTCAATCCGAGGTTCGACAATCAGCCGAACCCTCCTCTCCAGCACTTTGGAGTAAACTTTACCAGGGAGGTTGAGAAGTGTGATACCCCTGTAGTTGGCACACACTCTCTGGTCCCCCTTTTTGAAGAGGGGAACCACCACCCCGTTCTGCCACTCCTTAGGCACTGTCCCAGATATCCACGCAATGTTGAAGAGGCGTGTTATCCATGACACCCCCTCCACATCCATAGCTTTCAGCATTTCTGGTCGGATCTCATCAATCCCCGGGGCTTTGCCACTGCGGAGTTGTTTGACTACCTCAGTGACCTCCCCCAGGGAAATAGAATCTGATCCCCCATCAGCCTCCAGCTCTGCCTCTAGCATAGAGGGCGTGTTGTGATTTAGGAGTTCTTCAAAGTGTTCCTTCCACCGCCCAATAACCTCCTCGGTTGAGGTCAACAGCGTCCCATCTTTGCTGTATACAGCTTGGATGGTTCCCCATTTCCCCCTCCTAAGGTGGCGGATGGTTTTCCATAAGCACTTTGGTGCAGACCGAAAGTCCTTCTCCATGGCTTCTCCGAACTTTCCCACACCCACTGCCTTGCCTCCTTTACGGCTGAGGCCGCAGCCCTTCAGGCCTGTCGGTACCTTGCAACTGCCTCCGGAGACCTCCGGGACAACAAATCCCAGAAGGCCTCTTTCTTCAGTCGGACAGCTTCCCTGACCACCAGTGTCTACCATGGTGTTCGAGGGTTACCACCCCTTGAGGCACCTAAAACCTTGAGGCCGCAGCTCTCCACCGTGGCTTGGGCAATGGAAGCTTTGAACATTGCCCACTCCGGTTCAATGTCCCCAACCTCCGCAGGGATGCCAGAAAAACTCCGCCAGAGGTGTGAGTTGAAGATCTCACGGACAGGGACCTTCTCCAAACGTTTCCATTCACCCACACTACTCGCTTGGGATTCCCAGGTCTGTCCAGAATCTTTCCCCACCCCCTGACCCAACTCACCACCAGATCGTCGAGACCACCCATATGGCAGCGCTCCCAACTCTTTCTCCAATGGGTGGTGGGCCCAAGGGATGTAGAGGGGGGTGTCACGTTGCTTCTTCAGGCCGTGCCTGACCGGGCTCCGTGACAAACCCGGACACCAGGCGCTCGCCGACGAGCCCTCCATCTGGGCCTGGCTCCAGGCCTTCAGGGTAACTCCTCCTCTTGCCGTTTTTTTCCATGGAGTCTTTGTGAACCATTCTTAGTCTGGCCCCTCACCTGAGACCACTTTGCCTCTCCACCACGATAAGGTGCTGGTTCCTGGAGAGGGATTATGATTCATTTGTGTTTAATTCAGTTTTAATCTCCATTTTGCTTTCAAATGAAAGGAAATTTTCAGCTAATGCAGTAAATTATACAGGGAACTTTCTAACTTGGTATATTATGAAAACAAAAATTAAAAAAATTAACAACTGGTCCCAAAATCTACAGTTCAATTGCTATTTATTTAACAGATGTAATAAACAACAAAACCAAAACTGAAGTAAACTTTAAAGTAAAAGTAAAAGATCGATCTTGGGATTTTCAGAATTGATAAAGGGATCGTTTAAATGGAGACTGCGATTAATCAGAGTGTCAATATGTTTACCTAGCCCTATATATAATTCATCTAATACCAAGAAGTTTCAATAAAATAGTTAAATCTACTGTAATTAAAAATTGACTTTTTTACCCAATATTGAAATCAATTGTGAGTCGAGTCTTCTGTTAGCTTAGGGTAAGGACTTACCCTAAGGAGCCAAATTGGTTACTCTTGTGTATCTGTACCATTTAGGATGTTGTCCGTTTAGGCAGTAGGAAGGTAGCTCAGAAGGATCTGAAATGGAGCCAAAAAATAGTTTGTAGTCAAATTGAAATGAGCATGTTAAGTGTATAGATCACATCACTTTGAGTTTTTGAAGACCTGTTCAGCTATTTTCAAATGCGGAACAGCTGTAGTGATGTCAGTGAGCATTGAGTGGAATATTCCAGATTCAATTAGCATTGAGTGTAAATCTGTGTACTCAGGTGTTCTATGTGAAGTTAGAGGAGCAAAGACGCCAAATATTGGGGAGTCTTGTCTCCATGCCAGTCCCACTCTGGCATTGCCCTCTTCCCATGAACTCTAGCCACAGACACAGAGTGGTGGATTACCTTTCTCTGTGCTAGTGAGGCTGAACTTACAATGAACTTTCTGCTATACAAATCCAGTTAATGATCTATCTATCTATCTATCTATCTATCTATCTATCTATCTATCTATCTATCTATCTATCTATCTATCTATCTATCTATCTATCTATCTATCTATCTATCTATCTATCTATCTATCTATCACATCCATCCATCTTTCTATCTATCCATCCATCCGACATTTTCTTTTCCATCTATCTGTCAGATCTATATTCATAGGTATTTGAATGTAAATCTTTTGTAGGTTTGCTATCTATCTATCTATCTATCTATCTATCTATCTATCTATCTATCTATCTATCTATCTATCTATCTATTCTCACATCATCCATCTCTCTTTTCTTTCCATCCATCATCCATCCATCCATTCATGCATCCATCCATATTTCTATCTATCATCCATCCGACACTTTTTTTTCCATCTATCTGTCAGATCCATATTCATAGGTATTTGCCTGTAAAACATAAATATATTTTTTTGTTGGTTTGAATACATTAAAACAAACAAATTTGTAAATGTAAAATCTTTTGAAAATTTGCGAATTGTATTTGCAATTGTGAATCATATTCCATAAATATGAATATGAGTCTGCATTTGTAAAATGTAATTTACAAATAAGTTCATTTTGACACTATTCAGACCCCACATTCCTTCTATTATTGATGTCGTTTTTGTGAACATGTCCATCCTTCCTGCATCAGCTAATGAATTGGTTTAAATTGCATTTACCTGTTTTTGTATATAAAATTAATTTAAAGCGATGATTCACCCAAAAATGAAAATTCTACAATATTTACTCAGCCTCTTGTTAGTTCTAAACTGGTATGACTGACTTTATCTATGGAACACAAAAGGAGATGTACAGCAGTTGCTGTCCAAGCTGCTCTTTCTCTGGTCAGCATTCACATACATTGTCAGTCATTTACATACAGTGAAAGTGAATATCAGGGACAGAGCAGCCTGATCATTCTACTAGACAACTCTTTGAATGTTCCAAGCAAGAAAGAAATTAATACATCTTTGGAACAAATGAGGATGACTAAATTATAACAGAATTGTCATTTTGGGAAACCTATCCCTTTAAACTTATATTTATGGCGCTTGATTTATTTTACCTTCTTGTTATTTTTGGCATTGTGAATGACAGTCTCTGAGTTGGGTGAGAGCTGCGCAGCTACATAGTCAGGCATGATGGTCAGGCATTAAAAATTGCAATGACACAGTAATTCTGTTTAAATTCATTGAGCATTATTTAATTATTACAGTATAAACAGTGGGGGTCAAATCAACAGTTTGGATTTATTTAAGATAAGCTGCTACATTTATCTGATCTGTATCTGTGGATCTGGTTTAATTAAATGTACAGTAATTCTATCCATCTAACTGGCTTTGATTATGTATAACTGCACACATCTACAGAATGCTCTTCCCACGGCTGGCTTCTTTGAAACAGTTGTACACAAATATGCAAGTTCATGTTGACAATTACCTAAAGCGCCTCAACAATGTTATCATCCCGTATAAGTTTTGCGTTTATAATTTGTTATTTCCCTTTCTCTCAGAATTCATATAAATGCATTTGTATATGTAATGAACTGGATATATATGTATATGTATATGAATTGGATAATGGAATTGAATGGGGTAATTTTTTGGAGAGTTTAAAGGCAGAAATGTGAAGCTTCTAATTTTATTAAACCACTTACATTAATTCTTCTGTTAAAACTTGTGTATTAGTTTAGCGATTAAGTTGTTTCAATAATTTAAAAGAGTTTTAGTGTTTATGGTGTTACATTGTCATGGCAACAACGGTTTCAAATTGAATATAACTTTATGCAATAATGAATGTTTGTAAGAGATTTTATAAAACTAAAATGTTAACCCGCATATTGTGTACATTTTGTGGCTAAACTTTTGAAGTATTTTAGTGTTTACAGATTGGCCCCATTTATTTCCATTATAAGTGCCTTACTGTAACCTTTTTTTAAGTATTTTTATAGAAGGGAAAGTTCTAAATATTACAAATACTGTCAGCTGAGCTTAACTTGTTTTAAACCCTGAATATTTATTTAATGAATAATTTGTATATAGTATGTCCAAGTCATTATTCTAATTCTAATATTAACAAACAGACAGTTTTAACTCTGAATTTTTATTCACTTTTAAATCTGTTAAAAGAGTCATTGACAAATATGGTAAAAAATAAAAAGAAGATAGAAATAGTGAAAAAAAATCTAGCATAAAACACATGTATTTAGTCATGTCATGTTCATAGAAATTTAATGTTCCCTGTCTGTTGCTCACTTCGGCGTTGTGTCGAAGAAGCGACACTAGGGGTCACTCTTGAGTGCCGAATATGCCTCTGATCTATGAAAAAAGGCCAATGAGATGTTGGCAGACAGAATTTGCATACCCCGCCCCCGGACATACGAGTATAAAGGCAAGGAAATACTTCAAATTCATTCCGAAATTTTTCTTTGGAGCTGATGGTCGTGTCTGCAGTGAGCTGCGAGTCACACACCCATTCCTGTTCTTCTGACACTCTGCTGTTGGATCTACGCCGCACTACAGCGTATTTCTCCTTCCCTGCATGGCAGTGCAGATTGCCCCTGGGCGCTTCGGCGGCGTAAGAGCTTAAAAGAGTTGTAAAAGAGTGATATTTCTTATAAAAGAGTATTTTCCTCTATTAGAGCAATACACAGCGGCGCTGAACATCCTTTTCAGGACGCGTCTTTTTAAAGATGCCTTTCCGCCCCTGTGTAGTTCCTGGATGTGTTAGAGTGCTCTCCACTTCAGACGGCCACAGGTGTTGTCTCGTGTGTCTGGGCAGCGATCACACCGAGGCAGCGTTTGTGGATGGATCATGCTCTCACTGCGAGAGAATGACCATGACAACTTTGCTGTCGCTGCTCGATTTCAATAGAAAGCATGCCACTCCAGCCGCCCCCCCGCATTAATCCTTCTTCCCACGGGATTGAGGACGATGCAGCTGGCAATGGAGGCAATCTGGGGATGGCAGCGGGTGCAGTTCCGCCAGCTTTAGATGTTCTGAGCAGCTCTTTGTCTGCTTTGGCGGACAGTGGAAAGGGAACGCTGTCTCCAAAAAGAGGCTTTCCCACTGGATCGTGGATGCCATTTCATTGGCTTATCACACCCAGGCCGTGGCCCCCCCCTTGCTGGTCCGAGCACACTCAACAAGGAGTGTTGCGTCCTCGTGGGCACTGGCCAGGGGCACCTCCCTGGCAGACATATATAGAGCAGCGGGTTGGGCAACACCTAATACCTTTGCAAGATTCTACAATCTCCTGGTTGAGTCATATCGTCCCGTATTTTCTCAGGTCCGAGCCGGTAGAACTCGGTAACACGCTGACAGACTGACCGGGTGGATCGCTTGCACCTGGCGCCCTTTCCCTCGGCCGAGGTAAAATTGTACGCTTTCTCTCCCAGGAGATCCCACTCATTCGAATCCCTGGATGATTCCTCCCTAGCCCTTTGGGTCCGCAGTTCAGCAGAGGAACTCGCCGAACCAATCCACTGTGGGTAGTTAATCTACCCTGTACACATTAGTGTTATTGACTACTTCTATGATAATTTATTGGTGTTTATAATTATTTATTTTTTTGTTTTAGGGCTTGGCAGTAGAAATCACCCTCCACCGTGTTGTATATACACTGGCGGCCAAAAGTTTGAAATAATGTACAGATTTTGCTCTTGTGGAAAGAAAGTGGAACTTTTATTCACCAAAGTGGCATTCAACTGATCACAATGTATAGATAGTCAGGACATTAATATAGTGAAAAATTACTATTACAATTAAAAAAAAATACTTCAAAGAGTTCTCATCAAAAAATCCTCCATATGCAGCAATGCCAGTTTTGCAGATCCTTGGCATTCTAGCTGTCAGTTTGTCCCAATACTCAGGTGACATTTCACCCCCACACTTCCTGTAGCACTTGCCATAGATGTTTCTGTCTTGTCGGGCACTTTTCACACACCTTACAGTCTAGCTGATCCCACAAAACTCATTCGGATTAAGATCCATAGCACTCATTTCCAATTATCTGTTGTCCAAATGTCTGTGTTTCTTTGCCCACTCTAACCTTTTCTTTTTGTTTTTCTGTTTCAAAAGTGACTTTTTCTTTGCAATTCTTCCCATAAGTCCTGCACCCCTGAGTCTTCTCTTTACTGTTGTACATAATACTGGTGTTGAGCAGGTAGAATTCAATGAAGCTGTCAGCTGAGGACATGTGAGGTATCTATTTCTCAAACTAGAGACTCTTATGTACGTATCCTCTTGTTTAGTTGTACATTTGGCCTTCCACATATCTTTCTGTCCTTATTAGAGCCAGTTGTCTTTTGTCTTTGAAGACTGTAGTGTGCACCTTTGTATACAATCAGTTTTTTTTTGTCAATTTCAAGCATTATATAGCCTTTCTTTTTTGCCATTTTTGACCTAATATTGATCTTAAGACATGCCAGACTATTGCATACTGTGGCAACTCAAAAACAAACACAAAGACAATGTTATGCTTCATTTAACAAACCAAATAGCTCTCAACTGTGTTTGATTTACATTTATTCATTTAGCAGACGCTTTTATCCAAAGCGACTTACAAAAGAGGAAAACATAAGCGAATCATCTTAAAGGGATACTTCACCTCTGGGAAGATGAATGTGTATTTAAAATTGGTCATTTATATAGTATAAATGTGAAATTATTTTTGAATTTGAAGCATTCTAGACTGAGAAAAGGCAGAAAATGTATTTTTTACACATGTGGCTGAAAGACAACAACTCCCAGAATGCACTTGCTTTGCTGCCCTTACAAGGCCACTCCCAAACCATGCCTACCGGTTACAGGCTGAAAATTTGATACAACTAGGCTTGCTTTGATACATCGTGACTCTATAAATCGTGAGTTAGTTGATAAATTGACTGACTACGCGGGAAGAACATTATGATAATTCCGGGTGTCCAAACTCTGTACATGACATCTTAGTAACAAAAAGAAAAACAAACAAAATACTCACTTTACACTAAGCCGTCCGTTTGTCCCTGCGGGCTTTGGCTGGTGTTTCCAATTTATCTTCGGGATCCTAAAATAAGTTTCAGGACTCCCCTGTCCATGTGTGGTACAAAACTTGGGTGCTCAGTTATACATGCTCAAGTTAGCTGTGCAGTTTCATCAGCGGATTCAGCGATCTCGTCCAGAAGAAAATGACATTGCTGAAATTCCCGACAGCAATAGGACTCTCTATCTGTTTCCATAGGCGCACAGCGAGAGCACTGACACCACCAGTCCGCCCCAACTCGAGTCTGGCCGGGCTCTTCCTCCTTCCTCCAGGTCTTGCTCCCCTGCTACAGCAGCTGCTCCGGCCGGCTCTTGTTCCTCCATCTCCCGCAACTGTTCATCGCTGTATTGCGGCTCGTACAGGTAGCGCGAGCATCAGATTCTCACAACAGATCTTCGTAATCCCCTTCTGCCATTTCAACTTCAAAACTACCTTCCGCCATCGTGATTAGCCTACTTGTATACAAACTTTCTACACAGAGCAAGAGCCTGTTTTCTTAGCTTCTACAGAAAGATGGCTGACACTATCTTCACATTCTGTGAGTGAGATCCCGCCCCAAATGGGCGTGGTGAAAACATGTGGAATACTGGCTGTAGTTTTAAGCCTCTGGCCCAAAAATCCTCCGATGACGCAAAATGACGATTTTTGCATCATCGGAGGATTTTTTCCAGACTAAAAATACATAAATCTCTCGTCTCAGGGGGATATGAGGGGGGGGGGGGGTAATTCGAAAATACTACTGGTTTTCTACTGATACAAAGCTTAATGCTAAATCCTGAAGTAACCCTTTAAGGAGACAATTGATATAATGGCAAGTGATTTTATTGTACAAAATTAGCAATTTTGCATGATTACTCAAGGATAAGGTGTTGGAGTGATGCTGCTATCAAGATTTGAACAAAAATGACTTTTTTTCAAATAGTGATGGTGCTGTTTTTTACATCAGTATTGTCCTGACTATACTTTGTGATCAGTTGAATGCCACTTTGGTGAATTAAAGTACCAATTTCCTCCCAAAACAACAAAATCTGTACATAATTCCAAACCATTGGCCTCCAGTGTATATAAATAAAAAAATAAAAACACCACACACACACAAACACACACACATGTGAATGTGTCCATATTTGTTATAATTGTTTTTTGTTTTTTTTTGTTTCGACGAAATATTTTTATAAATATATGCATGGTATTTTGAACATAGGTAACGTTGGAAATTTGATTTAATCCTGTTATTAAGGTTTTTTTTTTTCTTTTTGTGCAGCACTTTGGTTACTACAGTGTTGTTTTTAAATGTGCTCTATAAATACTTTGAACACTAATACACTTTTACAGAAAGACAATAGATCAGGTTGATTTGAATCCCATCATAAAATAATATCTTCCCTAAAACATCTTTAGAAAAGAAAGGTTGTATCCAAGCTACCCTATATTTCATTTTGTTCTTTCATGTGCACAGCAGACTTAAGTGCCATTAGGTATTCGACTGTGTGGCAACAGACAGTGATGTGCAACAGCTAAAACGTTTGGGTTCTTTAATGCAATTTTAATGTGATTTCAGCTATTCTCAGAGCCTCACCATGACATCATCCATTAAAATACTTCTGGGTCGCAGTTTCTGGCAAACCTCCCCCTCCAGCATGTCCATTTCCCCACACCGTGAGAGCGAGTGAACAATAATGTTGATTTTTAATGTACATTTAATTGTCGAAGCCATTTCTGGCGTCAGATGTTTGCTTATGATACTATCACATGATGAAAGGTTTCCCCAGAGGGGCATCGCAGAGAAGGGGCATGCTTGTACATACTCGCACTGCCCATCCGGTAACGCACGAATGGAGGGTGTTTTCACAAACTGGAAGTCAACCTCACAAAGACAGCTGTCCTCTGACCTGGCTACTTTAAACTACTGGGGTGGAATCTACATCTATGCCCATCTCGTACAATAAAGTTGTTTCTTATATCTAGGTTGCTTGTCCATGTGCATGAGCATGAATCTTACATTATGTGGAATGTTCTATCATCGATACATATACTGTATATAACAAAATGTTTATATTAGCTGGGAATTCAATGAAAAAAAGTTCATATATTTAGTAACTATGTAATAATGCTTAGTTTGGGATAATCCAGTGAAACATTTACATTTCATCTAATTTTATTAGTTTTACTTTTCATTTGGAAATTAATGGATGCAAAAGAAATTAATAATAATAATTCATAACAGATAAATGATAAGTCTGGTGTCAGTACTAAAACAGCATGTGTAACAACTGAGTTAAAAAACAAAAGACTCAAAATAATAAAGCTAATAGAAGTAAACAGACCGTTTTGACTCTGAATTCTGATTGGATGAGCCACAATTAAATCTGTAAATAAGATCAATGACAAATAAGGTTGTCTGAGATGATAAAATAAGAAATCCTTTAAACATCTAGTTTAAAACATTTGTATCAAGTTTGTAGAAATTGTGTAGAAATGTGTGATGTTTGGAGGTCTGGCCACCGTTCAATTGTATTACATGAACCAACAGATCTGAGATATTCTTCTACACATCTCCATTTGTGTTCTGCTGGAGAAATAAAGTCACACACATCTAGGATGTCATAAGGGTGACTAAATGGTGAGAGAATTTTTATTTTTGGATGAACTATCCCTTTAAGCACCAATTAAACACCTTTATAACAAGCTCTTACTCATCTTGACTTGTTTTGGTCATGTCACGCACTATATTTTTACAATACAGCATGTTCCTTAGCCACTCTCACATGTAAATAATGTATATCAATCCCACCCATTGAACGTTAACTATGATAATATAAACGGCATAACAAAATCTCAACCATTTGGCACAATTCTACCATCACACTGTATATATAACATCATACCGCCAGTCATACCTTCTTCTAGCAGTTGTTGGTAGCATGGACACCCTGATCTCATGAAAATTATGCAGCTACATTTTTGTAAGTTTATACAGTATTGTGTGGTTACTTAAACATATTCTGGAAGCGTAAATATTAAGTATGCACTGGTTTTCAACTAAAACGTTCTTCTAAAGAGTTTTAAATCGACAAAAAACTACCATCTACCCTAAACTTTACACCTGAACCTAACCAATAGTGTCTGATAAACAAATGTGAGATTACAAATGCAATTGTGGAAGTGCCATATAATCACATGGTGCTTCTATGGTACTTTCGGCTCACGTGTCAGATCTCATGTGCTCTTTAGGACTCGTACCACAGTGATTTGCATCACAAGTGCAACTCTTTTAATTGTACAGTAGTTGATTATGCAATGCAGATATTAAATGTTTTGCCACGAAAGTCATGCACTATAGTAAACTTGTTTTGATGCCACAAGATAACACTGCATAAGGAACAGGGCGAAAGTAAATGTTTAAAACTGCCAATTAATTCTTGATTTGTTTGAAAGTGAATAAATTGTTGTTGTAGCCTCTCTAGTGTAGCCTTTCTAGTCACCAGAAAACTGCCACGATACAAACAAAGAGTCATGTAGTTATAGTAATGCAATTCTATGAGACCAGGTTGAGTGTGGAACAAAGCAAAAGTACCTATTTACAACCTGGCATTTGGATCAACTGTGTCAGTCCCACGCACAGGGAGTGCAAATGCCAGGAACTGACCCAGGCCAGGAAAATGACCTTTCAAAAGCAGATATCCTGATGCTTGGCACTGATGCAGCCCTGAGATGGCAACATTATACAGATCGTACTGCTACAAAGAGAAGATTGTTGCAACAGATGCAGAGAGCTCTTTAAAATGGCAAGCTCTTTATACCCTCATTGGTGCTGTTGCTTGATGGAACAACTAAGCAAACTAAACGAAAAATTAAATCAGTTGAAGTACTGAGGCACATGTCTCTCAGTCTCATGAAAATACATGTGACAAAACACTATTATTGTGTATCAAAATAGTGCAGATAGTTTGCATGAAACAAGAAAATTGCATTTAGTACATTTGTTCTCTCAAGACTAAATACCTGCCAGTTTTCGAATTTTGAAATTTCTTTTTGACCGTTTTCAAACAGGTTTCCCAAACACTCTCCCCATCTTCCATTGGTCAAGCAAATTGGTGACCTAGTTAGTTTAGTTTAAACTTTATTAGCCATTCAATTTGTCATGGAACCTAAATTTGCCTTTGACGCTGGTATAAAACGATGACAAGCATACATATTTACATTTACATTTATGCATTTGGCAGACGCTCTTATCCAAAGCGACTTACAGAGCCCTTATTACAGGGACAATCCCCCTGGAGCAACCTGGAGTTAAGTGCCTTGCTCAAGGGCACAATGGTGGTGGCCGTGGGGTTCGAACCAGCGAACCTTCTGATTAGCAGGCCTGTGCTCTAGCCACTACGCCACCACCACCTTCATGTTATACATATAGGCATATGTATAACAAACAGACCCAAGAATAGAGGAACAGTTCTAAGGATTTATTTACTACACATAATAGTCTCTGTGCATTGTGGAAGTCAGGAATAGAATTGTGAAATCCTCTGTTGAAGCTTAGCTGACACACAGCAAACTGAAAGGCAACCACACGCCCGACACGCGGTCAGAGAGGGGGATTCTCCGTGAAAGCCCAGCTGAAATGCAGTGGACTAAAAGGCAACCACACGCCCGACACGCAGGCAGAGATGAGGATCCTCCGTGAAAGCCCAGCTTACATGCAGCGGACTGGAAGGCAACCATACACCCGAGACTTGGGCAACCAACAGAAACACAAGACAGGTCCAACTAGGCAGAGTGAGTAAGGTACTCACTCTGAATACTCCACATCATACAGCAATCTATAATGTAAACACATTACAAACTACAACAAACTACATTCAACATTAAACAACAATGCTCAAACACTCCAACACTATGAAATATTAAACATTTAACAATCCAGCAAAGGACATGACACAGAAGGGGATTAAAATAGGCATGAACAATCAAGGAACAGCTGAAAGTTGGCATGATCCCATGGAAGCAATCAGGGTTCCCATGGAAACACTGATTCTGCATGCCAGCGACACCTGAAACACATGAGGAAGAAAACTTCAACATGCTTGGAACAAAACAAACAGGGAACGATGATGCCACAGTCCTCATCAGACATAAGCCAACCTGACAAGTTGACAAGACTGTGACATCACTGGAGAGAGCACAGCGGTAACTCGTGCACGGCGGTAATTAACCAGACATGTGCGCTCACACAAAGAATGTACACAAAACACGAGACAGACACGGGACGATGATGCGGGATAGCATATAAATTGAGCTTACAACAAAAGTTTAAAATGGCAAAACAACACCAAGCATCATGTAATAATAATTAATAAATGAACCAAACAACAGAAGATTAAAATGATAAGATAACACCAAACATCATTAAATAGAAGTGATAATAACAATTGTAGTAACAAAAATAATACTGGTAATGCTAATAAAATAATGACTGTTTTCAAAAAGGTTTCCCAATCAGGTTTCCCAAACACTCCGCCACACCTACCATTGGTCGAAGAAACGTTTCCCACACCAAACTCACACCATTTGTTGAGTCAGTGTTACTATTTTAGGCAAACAGAGCAATGCGTTGACATGTATTCGGGCAATGCTTCAGCTAAATGACTAATTGAAAATGTAAATGTTTTGATAGTGCCACAGAGCAAAAACATTTTGGGGGAAATCAACATAAGAATGGATTTTATAGTTCGCTGCTCACAATAAGTTGGGGCAGGAAAAAAGTATTTCAACATGGGGAAAAAAAGCACACTTCCTCTTTAAATGATTTCAGTGATAGGGGATTTTCTAAACTACAGCATGTCTGGGAAAGGAGTGAGAAACTCAGGCAGGTGCTGCACTTGAACTTTGTTTTTCAGCTCAGTGGAGAACTGTGATGCATAAATTTGGGTAAAGCAACAAGCAGGAATGTACCTTAATGGAAAATATATTTCAGACTATATTTTAGCGAACACAAACCCCATCAGGATGTCATTAATCACTTCAAAAGGGAGTTTTACTACTTTCCAGTTGCACTTTAACAGTGGCTCTCTGAAGAAAGCACTATCTGAGTATACAAAGCTTTGGCAAAAATGTTTCCCTTTGGCAGTCCTGTGTTGGCTATGCCATGGTCAATACACCAGTGTGGATCGTTGCGGGTTTAGCCACCGTAAATATGTACTAAATAAAGTACTACTGCTTTGGTTGAAGGGTTGCAATCACAGAGCACAGAGGGAGTTTAAAAATTGCATTCCTCTGGCTGGCCTTAAACCGTTTGTCCGACGGAAGTACTGTGTGCTCACCCTTCTCTCCGCTGTTTGCCAGTGACCCTGTGCTGATCCACAGCGTCAACCTGCTTGATTTGACCAAAGCCACCACACCCACTACATAGTGTTCCACACTCAAAATAGTTCAGAATAGACCTAGTTCTTCCTCAAAAGCCAGATTGTGTCTTGTACAGGAACAGAGGAGTTAAAGACCCTCTTGAATGAATTGACTTGCACACTTCTCTATCCTGTGTTCAAATTGACTACATTTGTTATACTATTAGGGTGGTTTTATGAAATCTTGGAGTGAACTATTTTTAAATCATCAAAAAAGGCCAATGTCTTCTTAAAAAATATCCTTCTTGTTATATATAAAAAACATTGGGCTATGGTGGAAGATATTTAATATTTACAGTATCCAAATCAAATTGTACCACTGTTGACACTCAAACATGCTGCTTAGTACCTGTAATGCCAACCTGAGCCAGTGACAATTCAGTCCAGGCAGGGTGAGTCAAATACGGTGGTCTGCGGCATCCTTTTACTTTAATTGCATAAAGCAGTGATTTTGTGGGCACGTTTGCACTGTTGCCTGATCTGTGTAATTTCGGGTGATAAGATACGGTTCCAAAGAAGTTACGGGTTCGGTTCACTTAGTTTTGTCATGGCCACGTCATATTAACTCATGGGAATGGGATAATATGATGTAGCCACTAGATAATATGTTGAGGGAATGACATGAGAAAAGCCGATGAACTGAACCGAACCCATCTCTTACCTCGTCATTGACAATGTAATGACATTCATTTGTCACAGCCATGATAAAGTTCCGATCATGTTCCCTCAATATAATATTTTGTGGATACAAATTTTTTACGTTGATGTAAAGAGCCAAATAATGACCTTTGACTGTGTAACGGACAAACAGCAAACATGAAAATGATTAATGAAATAAAGTGTAATTTGAAATGGCATACAATGACATGATTTAGAAAATAAAATTTTATTTTGAATTATGAATGGCATACAAAGACAGTGTGATTGCTGGCCTGAAGATGGATAACATAATGCCAGGGCCAGCAACTGACCACCGGTGGCATATTGGCAGTGGTCTGGGTTTAAAATCAGTTTTGGTGGCGGCTCACGTCCATATTCGGTTGATTAATATTTTCAGTTAATAGATTAAAGATACAAATCAAAATATTGTTACAAATATACAGTATACCAAAATGTAATTAATTAATTAATCGCGATTAATCACATTTAATCACATATACAAATATATGCTGAGAAAGCCCTCATATAACAATAATTAAATATATAATGATGAAATAATTATACATAGTTATCTTTAAATATTTAAACATTATTTTATTTATATATATATATATATATATATATATATATATATATATATATATATATATATATATATATATATATATATATATATTCAGATACATTGTTGTGGCAGAAGAGTTAATCATTGATACGACAATACAAAAAGTGATTTTAGAATACAATGTATTGTTTACTACCATATTATTGAGCATAAGTCAATCATTGACAGGAATCCATTTCACAAGTGAATTTGTCAATCGTCTCAAGATTTATTATGAGGGCTTGTTTAAGGACACGTCAATGTACACCTGCAGCAGACATGCTTGTGTAGCGTTTCGGGTGCATTGCGTCATAAACAAAAAATGTTTTAAGTCACTGTGTCAAGCTAAATATAGTTTAATACTTGTAACACATCTTGAGATCTCTTAGTTCGGATTTGCACTCCATCAAGTGTTTTGAACGCAAGAACGTAACACATGTTTGTGTTGTGTTTCTGCTGGAAGGTTGTTTTCTTCACTGTATAAACTGCATGTTGCCACACAGCTTAAATTTAAATTACTGCCCTCTGGAGTAAACAGGTGGTACTACAAGCTTGCATTTCTCATGAATCTTCCTTATTATGGTCCGGGGGCATTGCGATTAATTGCGTTAATTTGTAAATTAACACGTTTAAATCGACAGCCCTAGTAAAAATACATGGATTTGGATATATTTTGGATGAAATACATAGCTACACTAGAAAGAGTGTACATAGCCTATTATTGAACTGTCTGGGTCAAGCTCTTTTAAAATTAATCAAACATCTTCTCTTGCGTGTATTGCATTTTCCAAACATTTGTGTGCATCTATGGCTAAATGATACATGATAAATCTGATAGTTTCTTTCAGTGTTTATGGCTTTCACTTAAGCATGTCTAAATGCCAGCAACCACATCATGTATTTGTATGCCATTCATAATTCAGAATAAAATGTTATTAATCATAATGTATTTGTATGACATTCATATAAAAAAAATAATAACAAGAATAATAATCATCATGCCTTTTGTATGTAATTTATAATTCAAAAGAAATTGTTATTTCATTAATCATTTCCATTTCATTAATCTGTTTGTTTATGACACGGTCATAGGTCTTTAATATAACACTTTACATCAACGTAAAAAAAGTCACGGATCACGAAATATATGTCGAGGGAATTCGATTATTTGCTTGTGGCCACGAGAAAAGAATGCCGTTACCTCATAATTAAATGTTAGAGAAAAGTATGTCATTCCCACAACATAGTATCTAGTGGCCACAACATATTATGCCGGTCCCATGAGTTAATATGGCATGGCCACGACAAAACTAAGTGAACCGAACCCGTCCCTTACCGGACACCATTCTAAACCAGCGCAGAGAGTGCATGCAAAAAACCTGGTGCAGTTCATTCTTAGTGAACCAGCCCTTGAATGACAATCCAATCTTTTCCAAAGAAATTTGAAGTAAAGAATCCATAAAATGGTCTCTAAATGCAGACATATTTGGACTACAACTTCTTATGGACATTATTAAAAGCCTCTCAATGACAAAAGAGGAGAGGTCACTTTAATGGGCATGTGTCTTTATTACATGTTTTTGCATGTCACATGTGTACACATGATATAAATTAAGGAGTTACTCTTATAACATTCTTGTAACATTTATCATAAAACAGAGGTGAAATTTCAAAGCTGGAGATTCCGCCTTTCAAATGATGTAGCTATATTTTGTCATGATTAAATAAGAATTGTATGGAGAATAACATTCTGTGAATATAAACAATACCCATTGCGACTTGCGTGGCCATTGGCAATCTTTTCGTGAGAAGGGACAATTCAGTAAAAAATAGCAGAATCTGTAGCACTCAGCACTGTCATGATTCTTTTCATCCTTTTTTTTTTCCTCTTCTGACTCCCAGATTGGTACATCGGACATCCTCTTCATGATGCCTACATCCCGCTCTTACTTGAATTTGATCGTAGCTAAAAGAATGGGCCCCCCCCCCTGTTTTTTTTTTTATTTATTTTTTATTTTTTTTAAATGTCATTCTGGTCTACTAAGCATTACCAATCATTGGTTTTAAGTGTCATTGCTGTGAACTACTGTAATTGCTGCCTGTGGGGGGGCAATTGAATGCCTTGACTGTCCCGTAGCTCCCTCACTGACCTAATGTTTTTCCGTTAGTGTTTGGTCTAGCGAAGTATCACTCAAAGCAACCTAGCTAACTATTGGTCCAATAAAATATCTTGCCTTTCGAGCAAGAAATACTCCATCTTTAGGTCGGTCTTTTATTTTTCGCCACTTCTAAAAAGCCAATCCAATGTTGTTTTTTGTTTTATTATGGGCTCTGTCGCTTTCCCTTTTTGTTTGCAGACTCTTCTCAGTTCGAGGTCTCTTTATTTTATAAACGTGCAATTTCTCGGAGCGTTGCGTTTTTTAATGATCCATGGTCAATGTTGCTCATTTGTTGTGGCTGCAAGCGTTCAGCTTCAAACTTCTACCACACATATACATGCGCTGTATAGCTGAACCTTCTTTTCTTTATTTATGGACATGACATAAACATGTACTGTTGACTGACCGAAGTATGCAATATGCTGCCAAACCCGTCCTGACAGCTCTAAAATATAAATACTGTAGTAAACCGGCATAAGGCAAAAACCTGTTTTGGAAGACAGTCTGTTGGTGTACTTGCCATTACATTTGTACCTTCAAGCATTGACTACTGTTATTCGTTATATATTAGCATCTCTCAATGCCAATTATCCCGTCTTCAGATGCCTTTTATTTTTTCATCAAAATGCTAGACAACTGATGTCCTCTAACAAGATGGTAATCCTTGTCCCTAAATCTAGATTAAAATCTAAGGGTGATATGGCCTTTTCTGTGACTGAACCGATTATGTAACTCTCTTCCATTGCATTTAAAATGTTCCCTGACAGTGGATATTTTTATATCGAGTTTGAAGACATATGTTTTTAGCATGTCTTTTACATCTGACCAGAGCTAATTGGCTGTATATGTTTTACAATCTATAATATTAGATGACTTATTTGGGCGGCTGTGTCTCAGGTGGTAGAGCGGGTCAGCCGCAAATCGCAGGGTTGGCAGTTCGATTCCCGGCACACACGACTTCACATGCCGAAGTGTCCTTGGGCAAGACACTGAACCCCAAGTTGCTCCAAATGGTAGCTCTGCCACCATTGGTGTATGAGTGTGAGTGTGTGTGAATGGGTGAATGGGACACAGTGTAAAGCACTTTGGTAACCTCTAATGTTAATAAAAGGTGCTATTTAAGTGCAGACCATTTACCATTTTATAAGTTAAAAGGATTTGAAGTTTTATCTTATGTTTTTTTTTATATATATATAATTTGATTTTGATGATATATTTGCATTTTAGCAGAGTGAGCTGGTGCTACGTGATGTATGTGTATGTAAATGTTCACATTATTTAATTGAATCTATTGGAAAGAACTTCAACTGCTGTTGTTTTAAATGTGCTATAGAAATAAAAATTGTATTGTATTGTAATGTATTAATGAAATGTTGTTCATTTCTAACAAGTTCTAGTGTGAACATAAAAGCCATTGTGAAAGAGCTTCTGTTATGCACCCATGAACAAGCAAGACTAGACGACAACATATATTTTGGATGGTATGCCTTCAAAAGACTTGGAATATGATGCACATGTACCATGGACTACTTTTATGATATGTTTAAGTCCTTTTTGAAGCTTTAAAGTAAGTTATTATCAACAGCCTTTGTATTGAAAAGTTGAAAAAAACAAAAACATTTGACCATGTTTACATTCCTTGATCCTTTCGCAATTGCAAGAATTTCCCCCAAAAATATAGCAGACAATGCCAAAAGTCTGCAGATTCAGTTTGGCTCTGCTTTTCTGCTCTAATATACAGCTTGTAGCATTGATAGAAGTCTGACTGTGTAAAACAGTGAGGAATAGTCCCTGAAGAATAGTGCTCAATCTGTCATTTCCAAATGAAAGAGAAGAAACTTGCTGTTTTGAAATGCCCCCAGAGGAGCATATGAGAATCTGTTGCCTCCAAGGTGAAGATTTCCTAGAACTAAAAGTTAGCTGAAAATCCTGTAGACTCAGCAAGTTCAGTGTGCGACACAGTTCATGGAGTTCAATTTTTTGACTTGACAATGATGTTTATCAGAGTGTCAGCAGTGCAAAGAATGGAAAGTGAAAACAAAAGTAGAACTGGGGCAAAGCACTTTTATCAAGTTCCTCTATAAACCTATGGCTGACTTACCAACGCTTCAGAACTTAACACTGTAACAAGGACAACTTGTTTTGTTTCTACTGGCCACTTAATTCATGGTTCCGATGTGTGACTATACATTACAGTATATTTTGAGAATACAACAGGCTTTCAGCTCTGGGTAATATACATCAGAGGTGACACTGAAAAATTTTGATGACTGTTGTGTCAGACCACATGCAAACATGGAGGTATTGCAGTAAGATAACACCCGCCTGTCAGCGTTTTCTGTCTTTTATTGCAGTTTAACTGGAAATGCACCCACATTCAATGCTCATGTTCGCACACAGCTTTGTCAGCGATATTAAGGGAATAGTTCAAACAAAAATCACATTTTTGTCATTATTTACTCACCCGCATGTGTTTTTCCAAAACCGCATGATTTACTTTCTTCTGAGAAAAAATAAAGAAAGAATATATTTTCCATGAAATGAAGGTGACAGAGGACTTGGGGCTGTTATCAGCTCATTAGATTCCAAAATGACAAACAAGCACCATTTATAATTACACGGGCCACTGGAATCCTCAATTCTGATTGGTCAATGGCACCATCTAGTGGTTTGATATTTCTCAACAACAACCACACATCTGGGGATTGAAGGGGTAATTCACCCAAAAATAAAAATTATATCATCATTAATTGTATAATTCTGCTGAACACAAATGCATTTTTTTTTTAGAAAAATATCTTAATTCTGTAGGTCCATACAACTTTGAATATCCAAAAAGCACAAACAGGCAGCAAAAAAGTGATTAAATACATTTCTTCAGAAGTGATATTATAGGTGTGGGTGAGAAACTGATCAATGTTTAAGACCTATTTGCTATAAATTATCCTCTCTTCCCAGTAGATGGCGATGTGCGTAAAGAAATCAAAACAAAGAAGAAGAATGCGGAAGTGAAAGTGGACATTTATTTACAAACCATCATGCTTCTTCCCTCATGAATGTACCAAGGAGACATAGGCCAAATATCAAGATTTTTAGTGTAGAACGACATGAATTTCGGTAAGTTCCTTCAATTGCAACTGAATGGCTTCTGAAGACTCTGAAAATAGCGTACTTGTCGTATTGATCACTTTTGTGGTACTTTTCTTTTTTTAGAAATGTGGAGCTTAACAGCCCCAGATATTCTTCAAAAATTCACTATTTGTTTTCAAAATGGAGTAAATGATGACAAATTTTAATTTTGCGGTGTACTATTCCTTTAAGATCACAAGATAATATCCGCCTGTTAGTGTTTTCTGTCATTTCTGTTTTTAGGTTTGGAATATAGTGCGCCAGTCATATGGATCACTTTTACAATAGTTTTATGGTGCTTTGTTTTGGCATTTTAGGACTTGACATCCCCAGGATATTCTTCAAAAATTCTGCTTTTGTGTTCTAAATTATATGAGTGTGAGTAAAAAATGACAGATTTTATTTTATGTGTTTTTAGTTTTTTGGCAAACTATTCCTTTAAGATCACTGGATAACACTGGATAACACCAGTCTGTCAGCATTTTCAGTATTTTTATTTTTTTTCCTTTTTTACAGCTTAACTGGTAATACACACCCACATTCAACGCTCATGTCCACACTCAACTTGACTGAGACATTTAATTAATAGACTTGTGTCAGCGATGCCAAATAAGCAGTATAGCTCAAAGAGAATACTATAGCTTTTGCTGCAAGCATACTGTATATATCAATTTAAAGGCAGGCACAAACTTGAGTGTGTGTGTTTGTCTCTTGTCAGGCTGCAGTGATTCAGAGAGAGTGCAGGCCCTGTTGTAAATAAGCCTCTGGCTATAGTCAGCAGTGCCAGTGTGCAGGAGTTAACCTGCCTGCCAGACAAGCCTCTTTTACTCTTTAACCTAAAGGGGTAATCGAATCAGTGCACTGCCAAACTAAAAGTCAATCATATAACTTGTACCAATGTTCCCTCTATTTTGTTTTCATTGCAGAGCAAAACATGTTTCTATTGGGCAGACCCTTTAGCAACCTGAGAAAAATACCATGTACCAGACCCATGAAGTTTCTACTGTGCCATTTTATACAAATAATTTCTATACAACCAGTGCAGAACTTTTTTTATTATCATTATTAAGGTTTATCACATCATCTTAGAGGGTATTTCATTTACCGTAGTGACTAACAATAGAAATTCATGTATATACAGTAGTAGTACATACATACAGTATATATTTAAAAATGTATATACATAGTGTGTATATACAGAATATATACAGTGCATGCAGAAAGTATTCACAGCGCTTCACTTTTTCCACATTTTGTTCTGTTACAGCCTTATTACAAAATAGATTAAATTCATTATTTTCCTCAAACTTCTACAAACAATACCCCATAATGACAACGTGAAAGAAGTTTGTTTGAAATCTTTGCAAATTGTCTGTAGACCTCCGAGACAGGATTGTATCAAGGCACAGATCTGGGGAAGGGTACAGAAAAATTTCTGCAGCATTGTAGGTCCCAATGAGAACAGTGGCCTCCATCATCCATAAATGGAAGAAGTTTGAAACCACCAGGACTCTTCCTAGAGCTGGCCGCCCAGCCAAACTGAGCGATCGGGGGAGAAGGGCCTTAGTCAGGGAGGTGACCAAGAATCCGATGCATTTCTCCAGCATTTCTCTGTGTAGAGAGGAGAACCTTCCAGAAGAACAACCATCTCTGCAGCACTCCACAAATCAGGCCTGTATGGTCAAGTGGCCAGACGGAAGCCAGACTCCTCAGTAAAAGGCACATGACAGCCCACCTGGGGTTTGCCAAAAGGCACCTGAAGGACTCTCAGACCATGAGAAATTAAATTCTCTGGTCTGATGAAACAAAAATTGAACTCTTTGGCCTGAATTGCAAGCATCATGTCTGATGGCCAATAACATCCCTACAGTGCAGTATGGTGGTGGCAGCATCATGCCGTGGGGATGTTTTTCAGCTGCAGGACTGGGAGACTAGTCAGGATCGAGGGAAAGATGAATGCAGCAATGTACAGAGACATCCTTGATGAAAACCTGCTCCAGAGCGCTCTGACCTCAGACTGGGGTGAAGGTTCATCTTCCAACAGGACAATAACCTTAAGCACACAGACAAGATAACAAAAGAGTGGCTACAGGACAACTCTGTGAATGTCCTTGAGTGGCCCAGCCAGAGCCCAGACTTGAACCCGAGTGAACATCTCTGGACAGATCAGAAAATGGCTGTGCACTGACACTCCCAATCCAACCAGATGGAGCTTGAGAGGTCCTGCAAAGAAGAATGGGAGAAACTACTCAAAAATAGGTGTGCTAAGCTTGTAGCATCATACACAATAAGACTTGAGGCTGTAATTGGTGCCAAAGGTGCTTCAACAAAGTATTGAGCAAAGGCTTTGAATACTTATGTACATGTGATTTTTTTGTTTTTGTTTTTTATTTTTAACAAATTTGCAAAACAAACAAACTTCTTTCACGTTGTCATTATAGGTTATTTTTTGTAGAATTTTGAGGAAAATAATGAATTTAATCAATTTTGGAATAAGGCTGTATCATAACAAAATGTGGAAAAAGTGAAGCGCTGTTAATACTTTCCAGATAAACATACATACATATATATATGATTTGTTTCCCCTTTTTTCAAAAATCCTAAAACTTACTTTTTCAGGTTTAAATAAAAAAAGGAAAAAAACCTTTTGGACCTCAGTAAAGAGAGAAAATATCATTGTTTTTGCAATTCCATTTGATGCCACGATGAAATCTCGGTACTGAACATCACACACGTCTCGGTACTGGATAAATCTCGGTACTGGACATGCAGATGGACTCCAGTTTAAAAGCTGTCAAGCTCTAGTTCAGAAAATCTTAACCTTTTTTTGTTGTTGTTGTTGAGATGTTTGAGTCTGTGTTCTGCTTGATATTTTTTTTTCTGAAATTTTAAATTCTCTTGAATAAAATGCTTGCATCAGTGAAAAATTAAACTTACACCATCGTTATGGTAAATGGTCTGCACTTATATAGTGCCTTTATTAACCTTAGAGTTTACCAAAGTTTTTTACACTGTGTTCCATTCACCCATTCACACTCACAAGCACACTCATCCACCAAATGGCGGCAAAGCTACCATGCAAGGTGCTAGCCTGCCATTGGGATCAACTGGGGGTTCAGTTTCTTGCCCAAGGACACTTTGTCATGTGAAGTCATGTGGGACGGGAATCAAACCGATTAGCGGCCGACCCGCTCTACCACCTGAGCCACAGCTCAGATTAGTGTAACCGGATCCTGCTGGTATGTGATAGCTGTACTGTATGCGTAAAACTTACTCCCCTGGCCTCAAGAGGCACACTATCGACTGATGCTAGAGGCTGTAGCCTTTAGCCTCCTCATTAGCTCTTGCCTCCTATGCTGGAGACCCCTGGTTCGAATCCTGTAAACCACTAATATTAGCATTCCTATATTAACATTCTTTGGACTGTTATTTCTTTAGTTGCCTTTCTACAGCACTGCATCTAAGGTTAGGGAAACAAATTTCATTGCATTCTGGAATACAGTATATAATTCCCTGGCATTCCATGAAGTAAAAAAGTAACGGTGTTAAGTAGGCCTATTCACACCAAAAATAAATAAAAATATACACAGGGTTGGGAGGGCTACTTTTGAAATGTATTCCCCTACAGATTACAGAATACATGCTGTAAAATGAAATTTGTAACATATTCCGTTAGATTACGTAAGGGCAGTAACATATTCTAAATACTTCGGATTTCTTCTTCAGCACTGGCAGATTTTTTCACTTGTTTTGATTATAAAAACCTTCCAGTACAGTAAGACAAAATACACATGTTAAAAATACATTCTCTAAAAAAACTAAATATCTTATGCTGTGTTTTTTCTAAAACAAGATAAGGACTAAATATTAAATGAATCAAATATAAAAGTAATACATTTTGAATGTAACTGTATTCTAATGACCAATGATTTAAATTGTAACTGTAATGGAATACAGTTACTTATATTTTGTATTTTAAATACGTAATCCCATTAACATGTATTCCGTTACTCCCCAACCCTGTAAATACATAAATAAGAAACAATATGGAGAAGAATGAAAACATCAATCTGCATTCTCACTGTGGTGAAATGTCAGACAACATGCACAAACATTGCATCTTATGTCAGAGCAGTCAGCCAGTCCCAGCAAGGAGCAATAATGCACTCCAGATATACCACAGCAAATAGACCACAGCAAAGACTTGACAAAATTTTATATAAAGCCACAGAAAAAACACCTATTTCTCAGAGTCTGTAACTGTTCACTGCCTTCAAAATGAATCCAGTGTGTGCATAGATTTATGGGGGCCAGCGACATGGGGTGGACCTATATATCCACTGAGTGGCAGCATATTTGGGTGTTTTCTTAAGACAGTGCAAAACAGTGATTTTATAAGTCTGGGAGCAACAACCATGCAAGACTTGCAGTACATTAAAATCTGTGCCAATAACTTCTAGATTTCGGAATGGAGAACCTTTGCCCAGTTGCAACAAACCCCTAATAAATGTTTTTTTACGAAGGGGTTTCTTCATTTAAGGGGTTTGTTGCAACTTGTTCTTATTCAGGACCAGTTCCAGAATGGGGGAAATTGAAACCGAATGATTCAGAATTAAAATTATTCAAAATTATTTGGTTCTTTTAACACTTTTTGAACATGTGCACTGTTTTCTGCTAGCGAATAAATCACTCTTGAGTCAGATATTTTCAAGAATGAAGAGGCACCAATGCCTGATTCACTAACAATTTACTGAGTCAAATGATTCACAAATCAATCTCAAGCTCCTTAGTAGTAGGAGCTTGACTCCTAAAGTCGTATCGGAATCTGAACCAGATTAGTTAAATTCCTTATTATAAGACAAAAATGATTTACAATTATAGTATTTGGTTCACTTGAACCTGGTTATTTTAAGACTTGATCTTTACTAAAATGAACAAATCTTTCTCCTGAATGATCCATTTTCAATGAATGAAGTGTGACAAGTATAGTCTGATTCATTAACAATTTACTTTAATGAACCTTTCAAATGACTCACAAATCAATCTCAAGCTCCTTGGTGGAAAGTAAATAACTGACGTTCAATCAGAATCAGAACTAGAATTGTAAATTCCTTACAATTTAGACCAGAATGATTCACACTTATTTATTTATTTATTTTTGTACACATTCTTTAATAAAACAATGACTCAAATGGCTCACAAATCAAGCTCGAGCTCCTTCTCAGAAATTAAAGTCTTATTGTAATTTAAACCAGAATTGTTCAATTCTATGCTATTCACATTCTAAAATAACTAACTGTCCAAAATGAAAACCAAAATTATTCAAAATATATTGGTTCTTTTAACACTTCTTGAACATCTTCATTGTACTACAATAAACAAATTGTTCTCTTAAGCTAGATCTTTTCAATAACTAAAGCATGGGTGGTCTTATTCACAGTCATTTTTATATAAATAAAATTGGGGAAACAACTCACAAATCAATTTAGAACTCCTCAGTAAGTGAAGCACAAAATTTTAATGGCTAAGCTGAAACAGAATCAAAACCAAAATCGTTACATTCCTGACATTTCCCATCGTAATGCCATCGTAATTATCCTAAATACAAGTTTCCAACTCGGAAGTTGCACATGAATGCCCATGAAGTTGTAATTAAGACTGGGAAACTGATACCCGAGTTTCCAAATTAGGCAGTCCTGTTTTGCACCTATTCCAGTACTGAGTCATTTTAGTACCCGTAGTGGGTCTAGTCGGGGTATTCCCTGCTGAATTCAAGGACCAGAGGGCTAGGGAGGAAGAACATCCAGGGAGCGCGAATCTAGTGGACTCTCCTGGGGAAAAGAGCGCATGTGATCATCTCAGAGGAGGGGAAGGGCGCTATGTGCAAACGGAACACCCGGTCAGCCGTTCCGCATTCCTGAGTTCTACATGCTTGGACCTGAGAGAACACGGGATGAGACCGACTCAACACTGAGATTGTACAATCTCGCAAAGGTATTGGGTGTTGCCCAGCCCGCTGCTCTGCATATGTCTGCTAGGGAGGTGCTGTTGGCCAGTGTCCATGAGCATACCACACTTCTCGTTGAGTGTGATCGAATCCGCAATGGGGCGGGCACGGCCTAGGTGTGATAGGCCAATGCGATGGCATCAACGACCAAGTGGGAAAGCCTCTGTTTGAAGACAGTGTTCCCTTTCCGCTGTCCACCAAAGCAGACAAAGTTCTGCTCAGAACATCTAAAGCTCTGCGTGCAGTCCACATAGATACGGTAAGCATGCACCGGACACAGAAACGACAAGGGTGGGTCTGCCTCCTCCCGGGGCAGCGCTTGCAGGTTCACTACCTTGTCCCTGAAGGGAGTCGTAAGAACCTTGGGCATGTAGCCCGGTCGTGGTCTTAGGACGACATGGGTGTCTGCCGGACCGAACTCCAGGCAAGTGCCGCTGACAGAGAATGCTTGCAGGTCACCAACCCTCTTGATGGAAGCAAGCGATATCAGGAGGCCCGTCTTCAAGGAGAGGGCTTTTAGCTCGACTGATTCTAGCAGCTCGAAGGGGAGTCTCTGAAGGCCTGAAAGGACCACGGAGAGATCCCATGAGGGGAACAGGCATGGCCTGGGAGGGTTCAGCCTCTGGGCGCCTCTAAGGAACCTGACAATCAGATTGTGCTTCCCTAGGAACTTACCGTCCACTGTGGCCATATCAGTGAGCCAATATGGCAGCTACATAAACCTTTAAGTTGGAGGGGGGCAGCCTCCCCTCCAACCTCTCTTGCAGAAACGAGAGCACTGACCCAACTACGCATCTCTGCGGGTCTTCAGATCGGGAAGAACACCAATTTGAAAACAAGCGCCACTTTATGGTATAAACTTGCCTGGTAGAGTGAGCTCTGGCTTGGTTGATCGTGTCTATGACAGCAGATGGTAGGCCAATTAGGTCTTCCGCATCCCATCCAGGGGCCAGGCATGGAGGTTCCAGAGGTCTGAGCAAGGATGCCAAAGGGTGCCCCGTCCCTGAGAAAGAAGGTCCTTCCTCGTCTGTGGTGACCAGAATGCATCGGGACACCTACTGTATGGGGACTCCTGTCCGCAGAAAACAGAGGTCTGTCCAGGGTTTGAAAGTCTGGCGGCAGGCGGGGGTGATGAACACACGGAACATGCCGTGGCACCATACCCATCTCGGGACATGAGTCTGAAGCCAGTGCTGAAGCGGTCTCATATACATCAACCCCAGTGGAGCGACGGAGTGTGGTGAGGTTCTTGCAGTGAGAATACAAACCATCTACAAATGCCGCCTCAGTGTGTTCGCTGCCCAGACACTTGAGGCAGCGCCTGTCACCATCAGGAGCAGAGAGAAATCGACCTCATCCAGGAAATACACAGGGGCAGAAGGGCATCTTTATACAGACGTGTCCTGAAAAGGACGTTCCGTGTATTTGCTCTTTTAGAGAAAATAAACTCTTTTATAAATATTCTCTTTTAGCAGTGCTGTCGAAGCACCCAGGGGCAAAGCTGCACTGCTGTGCAGAGAGGGAGAGAGCCGCTGATATGCGCCATATGATCCAACAGCATAAGCTCTGCAGAGGTGAGTGGAACAGTAAGTGATCTCAGCTCGCTGATCGCACAACTGCTCAGCTCCGAATAAGAAATCTGAATAGACAGACGCATGATTCCCTCCTTTTATACCCATATGTCCGGGGGAGGGACATGCACATTCTATCTGACAATTTCTCATTGGCCTTTTCTCAAGTTCAGAGGTAACCGAAGCCTTCAAATAAGTCCCCTAGTGTCGCTTCACTTGACACAACGTCAAAGTGAGCAACAGACGGGGAACATAAGCTTTCAGTCTGGTGGAGGATCATACGGTTTCTGTAGTGAATGGTGACAGGCTATATTAATTTTTCTAAATGCGGCTACCTTGCTATTGCTTGCTACTTTGGTCATAAACATTTCCATAAACCAGTCATCATTTTATGCATATTGTTGATGTTTAACACAGAGTGAATAGCATGTATTTGACCAAAATTCCATTATTGTCAGCAAACTAACATATATTACGATGTCAAAATAGAAGCTCCCCAAAAAATTTGCAAGAATGGACATGACGTCTTCCATGTTTCCTGCTGTGTCCCACAATGAAGCATTTACAAATTACATACTCATAATAGGGATTTCAGAAGTGGGAAGTAGGAGGAGCAATAGCTTAAATTAAATTTATTTAATATACTTTTAAGATTAAGGCTGCATAAAAGTGATATTATAGGATTTCCAAAAACAACAGTCTTGCATGACACCAGCACAAATCAAGCCCCAGGTTAGTCCAAGTTAGTCCCTGTATGATTTGGGGCTTGTCTACCATCCATGGTCCATTCAAATCCAGCTTACATCAGAGTCTGTGTGATGATAATTTATTTTTATAAAATCACTATGTTTTGGTCCGAAACGTCAAAACAACGGTCCGAGCACTCCTTGCATGCTCACTGAGAGCATGGGGTAAAAATAAACTATGATCTAATGGGGGCCAATTGGTGGAAACATGTGTAGATCAAATGATTAGATGAGTGACAAACTACACCTTAATGGTCAAACCTTCGGGTTTAAAATTCTTTTCTCGTGAAGCTGTAATGTAATGTTGGGGGACCAATCAAGAGCTTATTATACTACACTCTGAGTTATTATCACCGTAATCAGTATTTATACACAAGTGGCTCTCTCGCTAGCTCTAACGCACTCTCTCCCTGTACTTTCTTGAAACATGCTACTCTGTCCAGTTACCACACATGAAAAGAGATCTGGTTCCCTTTGTTGAGGCTTGTATCTCTCAGGTCTCTGAGAGCTTGTTCTAGCATTACATCATGCATTGGAACAAAGACGTGCTGGGATGGGCTGGGTGGCGGGAAACGGTGGAGCTTGGGCAGCTGCTGAGATCAGGTTTTTGGAAAAAGTCATGGGAAGTTAGGGGAGGGTTGGCAGGAAGGGGGGAGGAAAGAAGGAAGAAAAAAATGTAAAGGTGATATAAGTGATTGTGGGAGTAGATGGAAAACAACAGGTAAAGTTGATTCATGAAACAAGCAGCTCTTAAATGGATATTTCACACAAAAATAAAACTCTTCATAACCATATGGCTTTCTTGAATGTTAGTCATACAGTTTTAGAACAACATGAGTGTGCGTTAATGATGACAAATGATGACTTTTTTTTGGGATGAAATATCCCTTGAAAGCTTGTTTTTAAGAAACTCATTTATGACCATTTACAATCAAAAAGTATTCTGCAAGTCTACAGACATATTTCCAAAGCACAGCAAACAACATGTCATCTGAAAATTCATGCTAAGGTCAAAGCCTTGGAGCAAAGCTTGATGGGAGAAGACTCAACTAAAAATTTTAAATGGGGCCACCAGCAAAGATTTAGGATAAGACGCAACAAAAATATATTTCAGCTCCAAATTCAAATTATAAAACAGTGCCGCTATCCCTTTGTTTGCAATTCAACAGCTCTGTTCGAAACTTAGTAAGCTGACATCCACGCTAATACATTTTTGATTGAAAACTCTATTTTACATTTCCTAATTACTAATCGCAGTACTAGAGAGCATTTTCGAAAGTCTCATTTTCCGTAGAGGAAAATGCTGTCCCGGTGTGGATGAGAGGCACGGGCAGTGCTAGGGATTGGCTTCCACGGTTTAAGCCAAGAATGTTTTCCATAATGCCCCACACGGTTTTTATCATCTTGTAGCGACGTCAGTACCAGTACTTGTATCAAATTGATAATAAAACATATTATATTTTAATTTTTTTAAGTCATATGTTTACTTTGGAAAGCTTCAGTCCCAGATGGTGTTTCACCTTCTTGTCTGAAAGTCTGCGCTGACCAACTGGCCTCCATCTTCACACAGATCTTCAATAGATCACTGGAGTAGTGTGAAGTTCCCTGCTGCTTCAATTGCTCAACCATCATTCCGGTCCCCCAAAACCCTAAATCACAGGACTTGCACAGGTCACAGGACTCTGCAGACCTGTCGCTCTCACGTCTGTGGTCAGAAAGTAATTTGAGAGACTAGTTTTGGCCAACCTGAAGGACATCACTGGACCCCTGCTGGACCCCCATTCAGTTTGCTTACCAAGCAAACAAGTCCGGGGATGATGCTGTCAGCATGGGACTGCCTCTAATACCTCAAAAGACCTGGGACTTGGGCAAGGATCTTATTTGTGGACTTCAGTTCAGCCTTCAATACCATCATTCCTGATCTTCTCTCATTCAAACTGACCCAGCTCTCCGTGCCCACTTCAATCTCTTGATGGATCACCAGCTTTCTGACAGATGAATGACCGCACAGCAAAAGACCTACTGTCAAGCTCCTCAAGTTTGCTGATGACACCATGGTCATCAGCCTCATCCACGATGGTGACGAGTCTGCATACAGATGGAAGGTTGATCAGCTGGCTGTCTGGTTACAACAATCTTGAGCTGAACACACTCAAAAACAGTGGAGATGACTTCAGGACACCCACATATACTCCATTGTGAAGAAGGCTCAGCAAAGTTTGTACTTCCTTCACCAGCTGAGGAAGTTAAACCTGCCACAGCTGCTGACATAGTTCTACTCGGCGGTTATTGAGTCTGCCTCTGCACATCTATAACTGTCTGGTTTGGTTCAGCCACCAAATCAAACATAAGGAAACTACAATGGACAGTCAGGACAACTGAGAGGATTATTGGTGCCCCCCTACCCGCCCTCCAAGACCTGTAGGTCTCCAGAATGAGAAAACGTGCAGGTAGAATAACTCTGAACCCCACACACCCTGGGCACTCCCTCTTTGAACAGAGTACTGAGCGCCAGGACATCCAGGCAAAAGAAGAGTTTTTACCCTCAGGCAAATTTTCTCATGAACAATTAAACTGCCTCAGGACATACAATAATGTAAATATATGTCTCATGTGCATATGTAAATTCACATATTTAATTAAATAACTGTACATACCCCTTACCTTGCACATACATTACCACTTGCACATGGACTTTCACCATTATGTTATATGTCCTATTATAAGTATGTCTAATTATACTCTTACCTTTTTTATTATCTGTGTCTCACTGTAATGTTCTGTGTGCACTTGTTTCTCCAATCACCAAAAAACAATTCCTTGTGTACGTGAGAACACTTGGCAATAAAGCTCATTCTGATTCTGATACTAGGGATGTCCCGATTTTTTATTTCTATTTTTAGAACGAATATGAGTACCAATACTTCATTTTTGGAACTCACCAATACCGAGTTGTAGGAATGTAGGTATGTACTGGATTCAGATACCTGTTTTTTTTTCTTCTATTTTTCTGAACTCCATATCATATCCATATCCATATAATTTATTTCCATTTTAGCATAAAAATGGTGTGAAAAGTTTTCATTTAATAAAAATGAAAACTTTAATCAAATGAAAATAAAAACAATTCATTTTCAACTTAATATTGTATTATTTTTTATCAAATGAAGTGCCTATTTACAGAACCTCACAGCACAATCCAAAATACAACATTGGAGTTATATTTTGTTAAATAAAGTGCTTCATTATAGAGCATCACAGATGTTTGAATACAATTACTACTGATTTATTATTATTATTATTATTATTATTATTAGTAGTAGTAGTAGTAGTAGTAGTGTTATTAGCAGTAGTACAGTGAATATTACATAACTTTACAGTAGATATATTTTTGTCATACTTTTTTCCAATAAATTAGGCTTTATTTTTACAAAGCTGTTATTTTGAAGTGTTTCTGTGTTGTTTTGACCAAGGAGCTCTGACGTTTGAAGGCAGCTTCTCACTCTGGAAAAGCCAGTTGCTGTGACTCAAAGTGATGATTAAACCATAAGGCTGCAATTTCATTCAATAATTTTGTACTATATATGTGCCTACAATGTGAATTTGCACTCTGTTTACTGTCATCTGCTACAGAGTGGGCGATGCTCATGACGGTGTTTTCCCTGTATGAGCCTTGGAGGACTATTCCTTTAAGTTCCAAATGAAATTTGCTATAATGTTTCAAGACAACATCAGAGAGAAAGATGTGACCATTTTTTTTCCCCTGGCAGGATTATAATTTTTCGGTTATCTTTATAATAATGTGCATTTTTAACAATGCTACCTTCAATCATGTAGGTATGTACTGGATTCAGGTTCCATGCATATCTGATTTCTTATTATTGCTTAAATTTTATTTTTGGATAAAATATATATATATTTTTTTTTTGCAGGATTATGATCAAATGATTACTACCTGTCTCAAGGCTTGTACCTTTGACTCAGAATTTTATTATTTGTCTTTTTCACAAGCCATCTTAATTCACTCATCCACAGGATTGTAAAATAGCACCAGTACTATCAAATATTTTAGATTAATTTCTCATTTACATCACATACGTCCTAATCGATAAAGTGCTTTAGATGAGAGACATGACCTGGCAAACTTGACCTGTAAATTTGTGTCCGTGCATGTTGGCGTGCCAACTCAAGCATGCCTCGTTCAGGGATTGAGTTGACACCCTTGCAGATACTCAGATTTCTTCATAAATCCTAGCACACTCCACCTCTGGGTTCCTCTGCACCTGGCAATGGGAGATCAAGCTGCATATGGTGGATCGTTAATTCCAGGAATGATGGCCACATTCAGAACATGGGAGCTTGTTGGGCTAGCTCTCAGAGAGCCACCAATCAGGTAATAATCTTTTAAGCCAATAGAGATAATCATCCTCCTGCCCCGCACCTGCTGCCTTGCCTGCAGTTTCTACAACTAACTTCAAAATCTGGCTGAAATATTCAATGGACCTAATTAGAAACCTCAAATTCTCCACTATCTACTCTTATGGCCCATTGGGTCGTAAAACCCCAACAGAAGTGCCCTTAAATTAAAAGTTCCCTTAAAAATTAAAAACATTTTTTTTTTAATTAATTAATTATTAATAATAATAATAATATTAATGATTATCATTATCATCATTTAGTGACTGACTCCAAACCTTTTTGACTTTAATTCTCCTTTGGAACACAGAATTAAAAGTTTAATGGACTGTCTGGGGTGCTCTTATTCATACAGTGAAGATGAATGGGGGCAAATGCTGCTGAGGTCCTAAAATGACACAAAAAGCATCATAAAAGTATGATAAAAATAGTCCATATGCCTCATGCTCTAGTTTTATGTCTTCATGACACAATAGCTTTGTGTGAGGAACAGACCAAATTTAAATTCTTATTCACTAAAACAAAGTCTTCCCTCCGTCATAGACCTCAAATCAAATATCAAGTTTGATATAAATGTTTTTTGATCATGAACGCACCAATAATGTTTGATGATGTACAACTTGACTTAAAGGAATAGTTCACCCAGAAATGAAAATTCTCTCATCATTTTCTCACCCTCATGCCATCCCAGATATTTATGACTTACTTTCTTCTGCAGAACACAAATTAAGATTTTTAGAAGAATATCTCTGCTCTGTAGGTCCTTATAATTTAAGTGAATGATGATCAGTCCTTTGTGGCTAATTTGAGGATGCATAAAAGTAATCCATACAACACCAGTTGTTATCTCCACTTTTATTTTAAAATTATTTCGCATCCCGAAAGTGATGTGGAGATTTATAGTAAAAAGAGTCTTAGATATTGATCTGTTTCTCACCCACACCTATCATATCACTTATGGACATATGGATTTATCCACTGAATTCTTGAGGATTACTTTTATGCTGCCTTTAACCTGTTGATACGCAAATCCCCCACACGTGCTGGTGACGTCACTCTGCTTACATTGAATAATTTACCGTCTATAAATGTAATTAATGTTAACAAATAATACATCTTTTCAAAGGTATAAGGCTTCAACATTGATATCCGATCTCTGTCTCACGATAGCACTGCTCCAGAAACAGCGATTTAGTTATTTGTGCCAGGAGTACAAATGAAAACATACAATAACAAAATGGGACTTCATACCTTTGTTGGTGATGAATCCAGATGAATCCAGTTCGCCACACTTGGGTCAATTGTCCATCACAAGCGTTCGTTGAAAAACCTCCAATAGCACTTTTTTGTCCATATTTAAGTAATAAATCTGATAATATTTATATATTCTCTACGGTTTACATGAGAGCTCGCCTGAAAGAATTACCCTTCGTCGTCGTTCTTCAACAAACTATGCAATCTGAGCAGCATTCATGTTGTAAAACTGTATATGATCTTATATATTAGAGTCCATAAACAAAACAAGCCTGTCTCCAAAGTCTATTTTTAAAAATGTGGCGTTTTTTTATTCATAATAGCCAAGCAGTGCAGTCAGATTTTGTGTCACCTTGAAAGGAGGAGCCTTAATTTTACTCTGTACTCCACCCAGCAATTTTACAGAGAAAAAAGCTTGCAGGAACAAATTTTTTTGTTTTTATTGGGTTTTTTTAGATCATAAAAACATGTTCAGCACAAAATATTTCTATTACTATAAACTTCAACTTCTCTATCTTTAAAAACTAACAACATATATTAATTATGAAACTTGGGAAATAAAGCCCAAAGTGTCTTCTTTCAAAAGATACTTCAACTATGTCCATACTCCAAAGGGTCCAGTAAATAACAACCTAATAACAACTAAAAACAACCATTTAAGTTTAGGTATGTCATTTCATGGTTTGTGCTCATAAAGAAGGTGTGTATCAACAGGTTAAGTGATTTGTGGAGCTGATCACCATTCACTTGCATTATAAGGACCTACAGTGCTGAGATATTCATCGAAAAATCTTTGTTTGTGTTTTTTACAAGAAATAAAGTCATTGACATCTGGGAGGGCTGAGGGTGAGTACATTTTGGGGTGAATAATCCTTTTTCATGTGTTAAATGCAATAGCATTGTGTGAGCCAAATTTAAACCTTTATTCACTCATAATCTTGCTATTCACTGGAGCTTTCAAATCAAATATGGCACCTTACAATGCATCACACTAATGTACATTTATTAGACATTAATGAGCATGTTTACATGCATGTTCTTGCACTGATTATGATTTCTAAGCCAACAATGTGTGGAGTCATGTACAGTAGATGCCTTAAATGGCATTCCTTTTTTAGGGTAAAGTCATAAACGGTTTAAGCAAAAACCAGTCTGCACATGTCGATAACCCCAAGTGCGCATTACACGTAAATACCTTTACCGCCACTCTTATGGATTAATCTAGTGTGCGCAAGTGTTGTACGCATGACTACTTTATGTTTTGATGTTAAAAGCAGAGAACAACCTGATGATTTCAAATCTCAAGTAAACACAATTTTCTTGCATTGTCAGTAGGGATGTTAATGATTATTCGAAAATCAATTAACTGTCGTAACATTTTTTATAGATTAATTTCAGGACAAATGCCTAATAATCATGTCAGCAGACATAGATAAGGCTGTCTTACAGTCACCTGCCGCTAGAGGGCGCTGGCGTGTTGAATGCCATTATTCTGTTAACAGAAGAAGAGAAATGTGCAAATGCACATTTAAGAGATATGAAGCTGGTTTAATGTAAACAAACCAATGTTATAAATTAATATTAATCTTTTCTACACACACCATGATAGTGTGTTACAGCACAACATTAAGCAACGTTAATTTTTAATTAGCTGAAATATGTAAATAAACTATGTACATTATTTTAGATATATCTGAAAATAGAAGTTACCAGTATTTCATAAACAGTAATTAAACAGTTCCCAAATTCGAACTAAGCGTAGCCTAAATATATTTAAATACACTGAACTAAAAATATTTTAAGAGAAAAATGCCAATGCTTGTATTCCTTAAGTGTATTATTTTAAATTATATTTAAAAAGAGGTTACATGCACATTATTTGGAGTCCTCAGGTGTGTTTTGCAATATTGACATTAACGATTTTTCTAGGGCGACATTTCTGAAATTTGACATCCCTAGTGTTAAGTGTACTGCTGTGCATGTCAACCCACCCATTGACATCAAACCTGATGTTCTGTGCCATAATAAATCTCATTTGCACTGAAGTTAGATAAAAATGGCACCTTTAGGCACATTGGGCCAGGTTTAACGTCATTGACACCAAACGCCATTGGTTCTCACATGTCAAGTTTGAAATTATATATTTTTAATGAATTATTTTAAGATTTATGCATTTTAATTTTATAACAAAATTACATAAAATTTAATTGAATCATCATTAATAAAACTTTATATACAGTCATGTGAAAAAGAAAGTACAACCTCCTTGAATTCTATGGTTTCACATATCAGAACATAATACAAATTATCTGGTCCTTAGCAGGTCTTAAAATTAGGTAAATGCAACCTCAGATGAACAACAACACATGACATATTACACTGTGTCATTATTTATTTTACAAAAATAAAGCCAAAATGGAGAAGCCATGTGTGAAAATATAAGTATACCTTATGATTCAATAGCATGTAGATCCACCTTTAGCAGCAATAACTTCAAGTTATTGATTTCTGTATGAATTTATCAGTCTCTCACAACACCGTTGAAGAATTTTGGCCCACTCTTCTTTACAGCATTGCTTCAGTTCATTGAGGTTTGAGGGCATTTGTTTATACACAGTTCTCTTAAGGTGCCACCATAGCATTTCAATCGGGTTGAGGTCTGGACTTTGACTGGGCCACTGCAATACCTTGTTTCTTTTCTTTTTCAGCCATTCTGTTGTAGATTTACCTGTGTGCTTGGGATCATTGTCCTGTTGCATGTCCCAGTTTCGGCCAAGCTTAAGCTGTTGGACAGATGGCCTCACATTTGACACTAGAATACTTTGTTTTACAGAGGAGTTCATGGTTGACTCAATGACCATAAGCCCAGGTCCTGTGGCTGCAAAACAAGCCCAAATAATCACCCCTCCACCACCGTGCTAGACAGTTGGTATGATGTGTTTGTGCTGATATGCTGTGTTTGGTTTTCGCCAAATGTAGCGCTGTGCATTATGGCCAAACATCTCCACTTTGGACTTATCTGTCCAAAGGACATTGTTCCAGATGTCCTGTGCATTGCACAGTCTGACCTTGGGGTGAATTTGCTGGGACATCAACTCCTGGGAAGATTGGCAACTGTCTTGAATGTTTTCCATTTGTGAATAATCTTTCTAACTGTAGAATGATGGACTTTAAATTTTTTGGAAATTGCCTTATAACCCTTCCCAGATTGATGGGCAGAAACAATTTCTTCTCTATGATCATTGCTGATGTCTTTCCTCCTTGGCATTGTGTTAACATATACCTGAGTGCTCCAGACCAGCAAACTGCAACATTATTGCTTCTGCTTTTATAGAGGTGTTCAGATTTGCTGATGATCAATTAATCAAGCACATTTGAATAGTAGCACCTGCCTACTACTTAGCCTCTTCATTCCTATGGAAGCAGTAAGGGTGTACTTTTCACACATGGCTTCTCCATTTTGGATTTATTTTTGTTAAATAAATAATGGCATGGTGTAATATGTCATGTGTTGCTGTTCATCTGAGGTTGTATTTACATAATTTTAAGGCATGCTAAGGACCTGGGTAGGGTTGCAGCAGCTGTGTGTAAGTTCTCACGTAAGTTGGGATGTAAAGTTCACACTAAGGGCTTAGCAACTACTAGTTAGTTTGTAACTAATGAGTGCTTAATTTGGTTGCACCATCTGTTCTTAAGGCAAGACATAACTAGTAGGATGTCAGCTCTCCTTAAAGTAATACATAGTATTATGCTTCATAATATGACGTTTACCTGTACCTGTAACAGAAGTGTTAAAAACTTCAATTTGAATTTGTTACGATTGATGTTAAAACCTTATTTGCTCACGTAAATGTCAGTTGCAATAAATGATATACCCATAAAAGTAGATTTGATATAAAGTAAATAAATACTAATACAACAGGCTGGAAAATTATACATTTAGTCATTTTAATATCCTATATATATATTGAATGTGGTGAAGCTTGACACCGGGCGATGCACCCTGAAAACCGTTAGATCGGTTTCATGCTGAAGAGCAGCTTAAAAGTTAGTTTTTCTCTCTTATAAATGATAACGAGTGTAAATGTCAACATCATACTGTATGTCGAAATGATTGATGCCTGTCACGCAAAACATGAGATCATTGATGTCATAAAATATCAGTCTGCTTTTTATTCCAACCTTTACTCCTGGTCGGAGGCTTCCGTATATATTAAGTTTATATGTAAGGTTACCTTCTACCTAAGTTTAATGGTGCAATGCTCAAATATTTTGTAGTGCGTAAATTGTGACTTAGTGCCCATTTACGCCACAACTAGGCTAAGTTGTAATTTAGCCCCTGATGATTTTTATTATGTCCTGATACGTAAAACCATAGAATTCAAGGAAGATGTACTTTATATTTCACATGACTGTATATGTATATACACTGATCAGCCACAACATTAAAACCACCTGCCTAATATTGTGTAGGTCCCGCTTGTGCTGCCAAAACTGTGCCAATGCCTTGTTGATGAGAGAGGTCAACAGAGAATGGCCAGACTGGTTCGAACTGACGAAGTCTACGGTAACTCAGATAACCACTTTGTATAATTGTGGTGAGAAGAATAGCATCTCAGAATGCTATTCTGAGATGCGTGTTGGTGCTGTTTTGGCTCTATGCTGCAGAACACAAATTATGATTTTTAGAAGAACATCTCAGCTCTGTTGGTCCATACAATGCAAGTGAATGGGTGCCAACAATTTAACACACCAAGAAGGACATAAAGGCATCATAAAAGTCATCCATATGACTCCAGTGTTTTAATTCATGTTTTCATAAGTGACCTTTCATATCGCTTTTGAAGGTATTGATTTAACAACAGGAGTCTTATGGATTACTTGTTTGCTGACTTATGTGAATCAAAATTTTGGCACATATTCTACTGCATTGTATGGACCAAAAGAGCTGAAAAATTCTTCTAGAAATCTTCATTCGTGTTCAGCATATGGCAGAAAGTCATATACATCTGGCAATTCATGAGGGTGAGTAAATGATGAGATAATATTTCATTTTTGGGTGACTTATTCCCTTAATGCTTCGTTTTTTTTTTTTTTTTTTTCATTTTTGGAGCTGTATTCACTTTCCTTGTATGGAAAAAAGCATGCTTTTGGTGGTTCTCTATCCCTTTAAGAATCTCAGTGTTTGTGGTGTAATGAGCCTTCAGCTATAAGGCTACTCAGAGGGTGCGACTAACCTGATCTTTGCACTGACACAGGGTCACGAGTGACAAATGATTCTGACATGACCATAGAGTGTTTGAAATCAAATCTTTTATCGTGTCTTTTACAATATAGATTAAAAAGCAGCTCATATTCAAGAAATATAACTAAATTAGCTATAAGGAAGGGTGTTTGTTTACAAAAGCTGTCAACAAGGTATTCGGTACTCTTGTTTCATTTTACTTGCCTTCCTTGTATTTGAACTTGGAACACTGTATGATGCTACAGACTTATGTAGAGCACTTACAAATGGTCACTAAGAGGTTCTATTTCAGTTAAGTCTTAATGTGAGTTTTTAAGCTTTAAAAAGGTACATGAGAAAAGGTGCCCAAATTTGTGAAAAGTAATTGAGTCTAACTCCAGATGTAAAAGAATAATGGCTAACATTTCAGTGTCCCTAAATGTAGCTTGTTTGGAGGCCAGAATGTGTTTAAGATTAATATCTACACATATATAAATGCAGAGGACATGCAATTAATCTTTAAAAGGCAAGCTCATTATTCCTAGGCCACACACTACACTCCATATAAAACTACTCTAAGATCAGAGATGGATAATTTATCATTCTTCAAAGAAGAGCATATGCCATTAATTTTTTTGGTTTTTAAATCTACCATCAGGTACATTCCTAAGCTGTTATGCAATCTTTTGAAAGATTTGTAAAGAACTAGAGTGAAAAATGGCATAAGATGCAAAAGATCCTTTGCCCTCCTGGCAGAGAACTTTATGATTGGGCTGTGTGAATAAAGTAGAACAAAACATTATTGCACAAACAGATTTAAAACTATTTAATGACAGAACTGGAAAAGCCATTACTGAGTAGCAAATGCTTAAAAAAGAGAAGCAAAAAAAAAAAACGCTGGAAATGCTGAGAAGGAGAAGATGAGTAATCCACCGTATGACCAAGGAAACAACTAAAAATATTAAAGACATTGCTAATATCCCACAAGTTTTAGCGAACGTAAACAATGAAGAGGGAAAATAAGCACATGCTTTAATTTCCAGCCAGGAAAACCACAAAAAAGACTGGCTTAAACTAACATTTCCTGGCCAAGGAACACTAGCCTGTGAACACATCAAAGAACAAGAGAGACTACAAGAAGAGGTAATGATTATCCAAACAACAGAGATCATTTACATTACATTTACATTTGGCAGACACTTTTATCCAAAGTAACTTACAGTACACTTTTTACAGGGACAATACCCCCTGACCAACCTGGAGTTAAGTACCTTGCTCAAGGACAATGGTGTTGGCTGGAGGCATCAAACTGGATACCTTCTGGTTACCAGTTCTGTGCTTTAACCCACTACGCCACCACCACTTCGCTCAGACCAGCCATTCACACTAGTTTAATGGAGGTCAAAATAATAAAGTAAGACGTGTCCTGGTGTATTGTCAAGTTTGGTGTCAGAGTCATTAAATTGAGCCAAGATGGCCAAGTCTTTGATTTTTTTGACGATTTTGGACTTTCTATGAAGGGAATATTCCCTACCGTGTGTTTATCATGTTTTAGTAGATCGGTTATGAGATGGAGACTTGGCAGCAAATACTGACTTGCCTGTGACATTGATTTGAGCTTTCGAATATGTCCATCACATTAGCCAAATGCCTTTGAAATAAATGCTGACTACACACTTTGTTCTGGGAATAGGAAGCTTTTTCAAACGCATTTACATCTTCGTGCCAGTTGAAGAAAATCTGTTTCTTTATGTTGGCTTTGACAGATAAATTAGCAGCAGTTCCCATTCAATGCAGCAATTTTGTGATTTAGATGATAATTAAATTTAGCTATCACTTAAATACTATTGGCTACCAACCTGACTGTCATATTTTACCATCTGCTGAAATTGTATAAAGTCAGGGAAACTTTCATGCTGGAGGCTTTTGTAAGCCAGAAACATTGTGAATTTGGCATGCTTAAATAATTCCCTCAAAATTATGTCATATAGGGTATAGGGTAAATGTCAATGTGAAATTGCTTTTAGTCCATCTTCTAACTAGGTGCACTGCCATAAGTTTCCTGTTAGAGGTTTGAATCTTCACTTGCCTCACGATTCGATTATGATTCAGAGGGTAACGATTCAATTATAAAATGATTCTCGATGCAACACGATGCATCTTGTCCTCCAATTCTTTTATTAATAATAAGCAGATACCGTTACATATGAATCTGTGACGATGGATGTTCAGGAATCGCATGTGATGGCCACTCGGCTGGTGTTACACATCGACTCCATCACTCTGGATTTTGTGTCAATGTACAACACAGGTAAAAAAAACAGGTCTGTGAAAAAATCTCAGAGAATGGATTCTGTATCTTGGCTCCATAGTATGGAGGAGGATATGAAAGTCAGTGTTTTCCACTACTGAGTAAGGGCAGAGATCCTTTGCAATAAATGTGGCAATGGACTGTTTGATCTTCTTTGCCCTTTCTGAGTTCTAAGGTTAATTTGATACCATTGCGTGTTGTATTATTGGATGATTAACTACGGGTTTCTGCCAACTTTAGCTCTGGGTGAAAGCGGGAGATGTGATTCATCATATTTGTTGTGTTGCCGAAGTATTTAATCGTGTCTTGCACACAACTTATTTTTTTTATCAAGCTCGTTTTTCTCCTTATCTTCATAAAAACCGAAATGTACCTAAGTATCTGCTTTCAAGAAGTTCTATCTACTATCTACGAACATCAGACGCAAGTGCTTTGCTTCCGGAGGACATAGGCAACTTTTTAAATTAATATTTAATAAGACTACTTACTTTATTTATAAACAGTACGGCATCAAAAACAGTATGATATTTAATTCGATTTTTAAAAAATCTATTCTTTTGTGCTTTGATGCATCGTTCATGTCAGCATCGCAATGCATCATAAAAACGATTTTATTCCACAGCTCTAATAACTGTAGATATTGAAAGTGAAAATTATATGTGCTGCTAAACAATGAGCACATTTCCATGTAAATCAATATGCTGAAAACTATCAAAAGTCAGCTTATTAAAAAGATAACTTCAGAAACCCATGTGCAAAAATTTCTGTTCTTTTGGGGAATGGAGGAGTCAGGAGGTAACGAAGCAGTGCAGGCAAGACTTTTTTATTTTTTCTGCCTCCGGTTCTGTTCACGTAGATTCAACACTCAATCAGATAACAAAAGAAAAGATTTTAAACACTCAGTTCATGGAAACGCTCAGTAAACTTTGAGTTCGTGCTCTCTCTCTCTCTTTCTCTCTCCTTTGGTGAGCAAGTGCGACTTTGTCTCCTTCCATCATTACTACAACAACAGACAGGTGTTAGAGATAATTACAACCAGGGTGACAAACCTTACTGCTCTCTCTCTCTCCCGCAGACAGACACAAGACCATGTCCTCATCCCCACACCATGTTTACAAGAAATGTTAAATCATTGGATTATTCCTTGCTTTTGACTTCAAAACATAAACAGGCATGCACAAAACAGTTGCACACATCGGATAAACCGGAAAGAAAGCCAATCGTGCATTGCCAATCGTGCATTGCACTTATTGACAACCAATCAGAACATATTATTTGTTGAAGATTCAGATAAAAGTAGACTGAGAGAGAATCTGCAGACTGTACTGATTTTGAGGGAAAATGTATGGAATTTTGTGGAGTGGATAGAAACAATAAAAAATCTATTAAACAGAGCTGAGACTACAAAATTCGTATTGGTAGCTTAAAACATAATCAAATTAGATGAAATATTTTATAGATGAACACTTTGTACATGTGTAGAATTTTATGAATGATTGGCTTTCAAAATCAATTTGTGCTTGGCAGCCTGCCCACTGTGAAATCTCATTGCTCCAAAATCACACTCTGTTTAACTATACTCTATTTTAACCATTACATTTCTTCTAACTTGCAGTAATTGTGTAATGTCACATGTGGACAGACAAATTCCTTATCAATTAAATTCTGAGGCGGCAATTTGTGTAAAAATTGATTGATGTATAATTTATAAACGTTCATTCTGCTCATTACATTTACATTTATGCATTTGGCAGACACTTTTATCCAAAGCGACTTACAGTGCACTTATTACATCCCCCCGGAGCAACCTGGAGTTAAGTGTCTTGCTCAAGGGCACAATGGTGGTGGCTGTGGGGTTCGAACCAGCGACCTTCTGATTAGCAGCCCTGTGCTCTAGCCACTACGCCACCACCACCTCTATCAACATAGTTTTGTCATGACATCACATAATAACAGCCTGTTCTCATGAAAATTACTTGACCTTGGCAACGTTTTTCGCAAAAACATGACATGCTTCATTACACATTTGGCTACATTTTCCCAATGAAATGCCCTGTGGGGGGCTCTAAAGCAAGTAAAATGGTGTCGTAATCCGACGAGGATTTTAAGGTGAATATTAGATGGAGGTTTTATTAAGTAAAACGTATCTACCTAACCTAAAACTTTAGCCTAAACCTAACCAATAGTAATCTCATTTAAAATGAGAAATGAAAAGGAAATGTTTTCATGATTTGTGTGAAAGTGAATATAACGCACAGTTGTTGTAGTGACTCTAGTGTTAAATTCAAACGTAGAACACAGTACGTAAAAGTCAGGTTGCAAAAACATTTTAAGATATTAAATGACTGATTGGGCTTTTATAATGACTTTTATTCCCATACATGCCAACTAATCAACAAACAGAACAGTATGTTTATTTTTCTCTTTTAGTGTAATATTTTTACGTTTTTGTATGAGCCAACTCAATTTGGTTTCTTATGATTTTGCCATCTTGTACTAATCATTATGACTTGTCATGAGACTGGGTCATGTATTATGAATGAGGACCAATAATTGCATTGTAAAGAGGTTCTTAAATCTGTTACAAATGACTTCAAGTAATTCAATTTATTTTAATGCAATGATTTACAAGAGAGTGCATTTATAAATTATAAACATTCATTCAGCTCTTGTTTCATGAATAACATCTTATAATCTCATAGTAAATTGGTTCTTAATTCTTGTTATTTCATCTTATTTGAGGGAGGTGCTAAACATTGACAAGTAGTCTGATTACTATACAAATTTTAGTAGTTCACTTTATACTTAATAGCAATTTAGTGAAATGTGTGTTTAGTTAAAGTGATTCAGTGAAACACAGACAGACACCAAATCTGAATAAGGTTGCAGTATGTCAACATAAAATCTACAGTGAGGTTTACCGCAATGGCAATCAGACAGTTTCTTGCACCGTGCAACATTTTTCCAGAATCCCTCTGGGTTTACAGATGGCAGCTGTTAAACCGGATCACGCGGGAGCTGTCAGAAACAAGCAGCATTAGTTCCCATCCCCTAGTTATCATATGGAGCTGTGCAAGCACATTAGTGTTCTGGTGAGGAGGAATGGTAATCTGAGACAAACATGTGTGTGTGCATTTGAAACCAGAGTTTGTAAACATTTCACACAGCTGCATGCAGCCACTGGTCAAGCTGTAATATAGATCAGTTGCTCTCAAATGGTTTTGCATCAGATTTCATTTTTGACATCAATTGGTGACCCAACATAGTACCAAAATTGTTTGTTGCACAAAGTAAACAAAAATAATCTTAAAGGAATATTCCATGTTCAATACAAGTTAAACTCATTCGACAGCATTTATAGATTAATGTGGACTACCACACAAAAAATATTTAAATGAAAAATCAGGGTAATGATGCACTTACATTTAAAAGTGAATGGGGGCAAAGTTTGGAGGGTTTAAAAGCAAAAATGTGAAGCTTATATTTTTTTTTAAAATCACCTACATTAATTCTTCTGTTAAAACTTAACAATTTAAACTTAATAATTTTTACGGTTGTTTGAATGTTTTGGAGTAAATTCGGCATGGCATCGAAGTTGTAAAATTGTATATAATTTTGCACAGAAATGGTTGTTTAGAAATTTGATAGCACTAAAAGCATGTAAACACACATATTTCTTGTGGCTATACTTTTGAAACATCATTTTAACGTTTATGAATTGGCTCCATTGTCATCCATTGTAAATGCCTCACTGTAATGCAGATTTAATATTTTATTTTTTTTAAAGAAAAGAAAGGAATTTTTTTATTGGCAATAAACATCAAGCCAAAATGTTCCCCTTCTGTTACTCACTCAAAGTTGTGTCGATTTAGTGACACTAGGGGTCGCTCTTGGGAACCCGAACAACCTTCAGATCTTTGAGAAAAGGCCAATGAGAAATTGGTGTGTAGAATTTGCATGCCACTCCCCCCGACATACGGGTATAAAAGGGAGATCGGAATGCGGATTCAGACTTTTTCTTCGGAACTGAGCGGTCGTATTATAGCCAGCTGAATACCACTGCCGTTCCCATTCACCTAGACTCTTCAAGAGCTTCTGCTGTTGGATATATGGCGTGTTCCAGTGGTTCTCTCTTCACTCCACACTCCGCTGCAGATTACACCCCTGGGCGCTTCGACAGCGCTTCTAAAACAGCTTTTCTCTATAAGAGTGTGTTTCCTCTATTAGAGCAAGGCACAGTGACGTTAAGCATCTTTTTAAAGATGCCATTCCGTGTCTGTGCTGTTACCTCTCCGCCTCTGACGGTCACGATCACTGCCTCACGTTCCTGGGCAGTAAGCATGTTGAGGAAGCGTTCGTGGATGGCTCAAGTTCTGACTGCAAGAACATGACCATGTCAATGTTGAGGTCGCGGCTTTCCTTCTTCCGAGGGAAAGCCACTTCAGCTCCTCCTACCTACGGGTACGAGACCACATTGGCTTACACCGGAGGCGATATGGGGGCTTCAGTGTGTACGGCTCCACCAGGTAAATCCCCACTGCCCACTCCCCAATACGCTCATTTGCTTCCATCCAGCACTGGGATGACTTAGGCTTGCCTCACTGCCAGCCTTGCTCTTTTGACGCTCATGAGCCAGATGAGATGTCAATCGCTTTATCGGAAGGTGCCTTGGTGATGTCAGACGATGAGGACTCGACAGGGCTGCTGCCTTCGGGTGTGGCAGCCCAGACTGAGGCAGACGCGGAGCTGAACGGCACGCTTTCCCAGGCTGCTGTGAGTGTTGGGCTGGATTGGAATATTCCACTTGCCCCATAACAATCGTGGCTGGACGACTGGTTCCCAGTCCCAGCACGAAGAGCTAACGTGATCTTCGAAGGCACCTTTACTGCCCGGACGCAGTCCTTCAGCTCGTCCGCCCACACTAACCACGATGGAGGGACGGTCGAGGTTTATGTCATGATACCCCAGATGGACAAAGAGATCGCTGCACACCTGTGCCCACTGAGCCTGTAGAAAGGCTGCTTCCTCCCTTCATGCCAAAGCCCTTCTCCAGGTCCATCAGACCAAGGCTCTGAAAGAGCTACACGAGGGTATTTCTGATCCCTGTGTGCTACAAGAACTGCGCTCGGCTACTGAACTCGCCCTCCGAGCGACTAAGGTCACCGTGCACACACACGGGTAGATGATGTCCATGCTTGTGGTCCAGGAGCAACACCTGTGGCTGAAGCTGGCCGAGATGAGGGATGCGGACAAGGCACGCTTCCTGAAAGACCCCATTTCCCAGTTCAGCTGAAACTGTTGAGGACTTCTCAACAGTGAAACAGCAGACGGAGGCGATTCAACACATCTTGCCCCGGCGTGGCTCAAGAGTGCAGACCCCATCTGTTTACCGAGGGCATCCCCCTGCGGCAACCCAAACACAAGAAGTGCCCCCACACCAACCCGAGCACAGGCGTAGAGTCCCCCACAGGAGAGGGATGCCCCCTGCTTCTTGGACCCCCAAGAGGGCTCCTAAGTGCCCCTGAGAAAGGTGACCCAAGGATAGAGACACCTGCGGAAACGCTGGAGCTGGTGAACAGACCATCCCTTACCCCGGTGGAGGGCTGGGAGGTAAATCCTTTCTTTCCTTCATTTTAGTTTGCCACATTCCGCTTGGGCAGCGGCACCCACATTGTCAAAAAAAGACCCCCCCCGGCCAGCCACTAGTGACGAGTCTCAAGGACAGCCCCAGAAGCCCTCCTCCTCAGTCACCGGCCTGCTCTGAGCAAGGTAAGTGCTTCGAGGGTCTCCTCAGCATGGCCGCAGCTGTTCAGAGCGCCGCTTTTTTCCCGGAGCTTGGACATGTGGTTATCACTCTCCAACCAGTCGTGCTGGTTGGCCAGAACCATCCGAGTCGGTTATGCGATCCAATTCGCCAGGCGTCCGCCCCGGTTCCGTTGCGTTCTCTTCACGTTAGTGAAGGACGATAGTGCCGCTGTCCTCTGAGCAGAGATTGCGGTCCTCTTTCAGAAGGACATGCTTGAGCCTGTCCCTCCAGCCAAGATGAGACAGGTGTTTTACAGCCCTTATTTCATCGTTCCCAAGAATGGAGGTGGGTTGTGGCCAATCTTGGACCTGCGAGTTCTGAACCATGCCTTGCACAGACTCCCGTTCAAGATGCTGATGCAGAAGCACATTTTGACTTGCATCCGGTATCAAGATTGGTTCGCGGCGGTAGACCTGAAGAACGAGTACTTCCATGTCTTGATTTTGCCTCGACACAGACCCTTCCTACGGTTCGCCTTCGATGGCCGGGCGCATCAGAGCGCTCACGATGCTCTGGTTAATGCATATGAGACCGCTAAATCACTGGCTCCTGATCCGAGTCCCAAGGTACACATGGCACCACGGCATATGTGGCTCTAACGCTCACTGCTCGCCACCTTTTCGGCCCTTGGACCGGCCTTGCATTCTTGCAGGTAGGAGTCCCCATACAGCAAGTGTCCAGGCATGTAGTGGTTACGATGGACGCCTCCAAGACTGGCTGGGGTGCCGTGTGCAATGGGCACATAGCTGCTGACTCCTGGACAGGACCTCACCTACGTTGGCACATCAACTGCCTCGAGTTGCTGGCAGAACTGCTCTCCCTGCAGAGGCTAAAGCCGTTGGTTCAGGGCAAGCACGTGTTGATCTGGACAGACAACACGTCGACGGTGGCCAAGGCGGTTTACACTCCCGTCTCATGTCACAACTCGCCCGTCGCCTCCTCCTCTGGAGTCAGCCGCGACTCAGGTCACTGCGCTGCTCACATTCCGGGCCACCTCAACATAACAGCTGATGCTCTGTCAAGGCAGGTAACGCTCAGGGGAGAGTGGAGACTCCACCCTCAGACAGTCCAACTTATTTGGAGTCGATTCAGCCAGGCACAGGTAGACCTGTTTGCCTCCCTGGAATCCTTCAACTGCCCACTCTGGTATGCCCTGTAGGGAGCTCCCCTCAGTACAGACACGCTGGCACACAGCTGGCTCAGAAGGCTAAGCAAGTATGCGTTTCCCCCTAGTGAGCCTACTTGCCCATTTTCTGTGCAAAGTCAGGGAGGACGTGGAGCAGGTCATCCTCATGGCTCCATACTGGCCCACTCAGACCTGGTTGTCGGACCTCACACTCCTCACGACAGCTCCTCCCTGCCGTATTCCCCTGAGTAAGGACCTTCTTTCTCAGGGACTGGGCACCCTCTGACACCCATGCCCAGACCTCTGGAATCTTCATGTCTGGTCCTTGGATGGGACATGGCGGACCTAACGGACCCCACTCTCAAGGTTTATGTATCTGCCATAGCAGCGTATCACGATGACATCCAAGGTAAGTTCCTCGACAAGCACGACCTGATTATCAGGTTCCTGTGAGGCACCAGGAGGGTGAACCCCCCTAGACCATGCCCTTTTCCCTCCTGGGACCTTGCAGGTCACCGATCCTCTTGATGAAAGTGAGCACGGTCAGGAGGGCGGTAATCTGAGAGATGGCCTTCAGCTCAACAGACTCAAGGGGCTTGAAGGGAGCTCTCCATAGGCCAGAGAGGACCATGGATAGGTTCACCACCTGATCCCATGGGAACCTTGGGCACATAGCCCGGTCAGAGTCTCAGGATCATGTGAGAGTTACCCGGACCGAACTCTAGGCACTCTTTGCATACAGAGAACGCTGTACACGCTTCCCCGGAGGAGACAGACCAAGCCTTATTCTTGCTGTGTCCGGTGCATGCTTTGCACATCTACTTGGACTGCACGCAGAGATTTAGACACTCTGAGCAGCTCTTTGTCTGCTTTGGCAGACAGCGGAAAGGGAACGCTGTCTCCAAACAGAGGCTTGTCCACTGGGTCGTGGACACCATAGCGCTAGCATACCAGATCCAGTCCGTGCCCGCCCCCTTGCGGGTTACAGCACACTCCACGAGAAATGTGTCATCCTTGTGGGAACTGGCCAATGGCACCTCTCTAGCAGACATCTCTAGGGCAGCAGGCTGGGCAACACCCAATACCTTTGCAAAATTCTACAATCTCTGGGTTGAGCCGGTCTCGTCTTGTGTTCTTTCAGGTACGAGCAGGTAAGTTTCGTTACACAGACAGCTGGCTGGGTGTATTGCTTGTGCAGAGCACCTTTCCCCTCCAAGGTAGGTGAAGCCGTGTGCTCTTTCTCCCATGCGTTTACCTGACTTGAGGAATCCGTATGCAGACCCAGTATGTGTGCTAACAGCCCTGTACTGGGGTAATTGCTCCACTGGTCTCAGCTACCCTAGTGGACTCCTGTGTGTATTTTCCACAATACGGTCTCCCTTCTCTGTTTTGGTAGACCTGCGTCTCCCTTGGGAGAGTCTCCTCTGCCCGGCTACTGTGCTTGTAGAAAACTCCTCCCCCACGAAGTGTCGGTCCTACCACCGCACCCCTCCCATGTGTACACTTTCATCATTAATACTACTAATACTTCTGTTTTTTATGAATGGCACAGGCCCAACACAACATCAGCTCAACAGGAACTGTTTGCATTTTTTTAATCTTGCATATTTTTGTACTTGTTTATTTAAAGATGAGGGCATGCAACCTTTTATTTATGAATCAACAGTTCTATTTGTCTTGGACTTTACACTGACACTTGGTGAAAAAAGCTGTTTGTTTATCTTTTTTTTTCTCTGCATTCAAGTCTGAAAATGGGCAATCTCGGATTAGATCACAGTAAATATAATATTTATGCATTGTTGGTGCAGTGTGGCTGTGTCTTGGGCAGATATATTTTGTTGCATGGTGAAAGTGGTTGTTGCGTGTTTGTGCTTGCTGTTGAGTTCCTGCTGTTAGTCCTCACTCTGTGGTGTAAGCATTGCGTGTCGTCAAGTTTTGTTTCATTGCATGCACTGCTTGGTCATATTATTTTTCCCCTCATACACATTATGTTTGGACTGGTGCATTGCACACATTCTGATCCATACAAGCACTGTGGACTGTTGACTCTCCATTGTTATAGTGTTTCTTTAATACTATATGTATATTGTGTTTGGTGATATATTGTTTGGTTTGGTTGCTTTGTTTATTACTTTTTTTATTTTGTTGAGCACTGAAAAATCACTAGATATATGATTAAATATAAATTAATTAACAATTATATGAATTATAGTTATTATTCTTATTCATATAATTACTAATTATCTTACATATTATTATAATTAGTACCAGTATAAGTAATGTGGTAACTCACAATGTGGAATCACATTGTACAGTCTTACCATTTCATACGACTTGATTGTCCAACAGTGAAAGGAAATGATCAGATCACACCCTTGTGAGTTTAGAGGTGTTGCCACATATGGAGAAAAATAAATAATATATTTGGTGCTATACTGTATCCCTTTTGCAAAATCCTGAATTCCAACAAATGTTAAGTCCAACAAATGTCAGACAGGCAAGGCTCTGGGGCCAGAAGGGGCCAGAAGGTTTGCCACTGATTTTTTTTTACATTTTATGCTACAGAACTGTGTTAAGATCACATTACTTTTGTATGGATGCCTTGTTTATTTTCTAGGTTCTAATTTGTTTTCTCCATAGGGATATAAAAAAAATCAATAAAGAGTTCCAAGCTATGAACCAAAACCAACCAGCTCTGAGATGAATTTGCCAATTAAACATACTGTACAATTTAAAATAAAAATAGGTTGAAATCACATAGATTTGTGGCTATACAATTGCTTTAGAACCTAGAAGGTCATGGTAGGTCTGTCTAGAAGGGTTTACTGCAACCTGTTCTCATGACAAGTCACAATAATAGCACAAGATGGCAAATTTGTAAGGCATCGTACGAGTGGACTCATACAAAATCTTACTCTATACCCATAGATGAAAATGAGTGAGGGTGACATGCTCTATTTTTCCAAAAAAAAAAAAAGCTGGAGTGTACATCATTTTAATTAGTCAAAAGTGCTATTATTTTATGAGGAAAACGTATTTAATGAGGAAACATTTCTGAGTGCATGTTTAAAATCAGACTGTGCATGAGAGTTAAGAAATCATGAGAATATGAGGGAGAGACACGTAGAAAAATAGAGAGCATTGCATTTTTTTTTTCAGAGTCACCAACATACACTGTGACAAAACTCACCCATGGTAGGGACACAGGCGGGGTATGTCAACTATCATTGTGTGAATGCAAACTGTGCAAAGGGAACAAAACCCGAGACAAAGTTCAAAACGATGGTGATAAATTGAGAAATGAAAACGTTAAACGAGCCAGCGGCAACAACAGTGCGGAGCCTCTTCTAAAGGTGGAGTACATTTCCCTGTGGCCCGAGAGCACATTCATAACTTGAATAGTTTATGGAAAAAAACAGAAAATGTTTGGCAGATTTACACCATAGTGAGACATGAAACTAATGGAGTACAATTCCCTGGTGAACCCGATCCAGTCTTTGTTTACATGATAATACTGTGCTAGTGCTTCGTTAATGCGTTCAGTTTAATTCACTTCACATGCAGGAAAACCCATCTTTTCCAATGCTTTTTCAACACACCACACTTTTAAGCAATACATTTCCATGACTTTTCCATCACCTTAAAAACACCAATAAAATATCATAAAAGTAGTCAATATTACTTATGTGCTATATTCCAGATCTTCTGAAATCCTATAATACTGTAGATTTTTGTGAGGAACAGACTAAAATAATGTTCACCTCTAAATTCTCAATATTGTAAGACAATATTACTACAGTAATATTACTACAGTAATATTGTACTACAGAGTTCCGGAATTATTTTTCTTATTCATTTCATCAATAGGGCTTTTAAAAAATCCTTTATAAAAGATGTCTAACCATGAACTAAACCAATCAGCTCTGAGGTGAAGCACAACATTGAACTTTGATTTGAAGCAAAAAAAAAAAAAAGTATAAAAAGATTATAAAGTTGTTGATTATAAGTGCAGAAACGTGTGGGCTGTCACTGCAGGGCTCTTTTGGTGAGTTTTGTTTGCTGAGATTCTTTGATAGGTCGATCATTCTTTGTTGAATAAAGGATGGTGTTGTACCAGTAATCCTTTAATATTTTTTTTTTAAAAACTGACTGATGGCTTCACCTGAAGCATATACCACAACAACCTCGGAGATAATGGTATGTCTGCCTTTTTAAGGTTTGAACGTTATTGTTAAAAATTAGTTTGTCTATGGAAAATATAATTGGTATTTTTACTTCCAGAACCCAACTGTTGCTTGCTGATAAACAGAAATATGTTCTGTATATTCACATGCATCTATTCATTGACTTTTATTTATTTCCATGACTTTTCTAGGCCTAGAAAACACAAGCACAGCTCCAGAATGGCTAGTGTGAATTAATGTTGCTTAACCAACTAAACTATCACCAAACCTGCACTAACTAGAATAAACCAACCTTGACCAGAATGGAAATTCAATTAATTTTATTGAGAGACTTTTGTCAGACTGTTTTGAGAGCTTCTTAGAAAATGAATGAAAAATTGCTTCTGAAATTGCTTCTAAAGTACTTTGACAAATGGTTGTTTTCTTAGCAGATTTTTATCTGCATCACTACCAATAAATACATTAATCAGAGCTGATAGTCAACCTTCCCTGAAGCATTAGCTCGAAGTATGCTTGGGAGAGTTGCTATGGTGATAATCAAAACAAGAGTTTTTAAATACTTAAAGGAGAAATGAGTTTAACGTCTCATTCTAAAAGTCGCCTTTTTTGGTGACACATCAAGGATATTCACCTACTGTGTAATAATAGAGCCCTGGAGCCAGTCTCTCTGAAAACCATCCATGTCACGAGAGGAGTTACCACCCAGTAGGCTGAAGAACTGCTTTAACCAATACACGAATTGAAAACTTACCACTCTTGCACATTTGAATTAGTATGGCTTCTGGCCAGGGACCTCCTAGCTATTACAGTGAAAGCGTCAGCTTTTAACACTCTGGATAAGTTATATACGGTATTGCTCTAAATGTGTGCCTTTTATCCTGTACTTAAAGACTAGGGGCTATGTATATTCAAATATTTGTTATTTTGTGAAGGGTTGGGTGAGTTTGAAACTTACACCTAATGTCCTCCAGCAAGTCATAATGTGTACGTGTATGAAGCTTGCACTTTAATGTACATTGAGATATTATCATATTGCACATAAAAATGTCACACACAAAAAAAAATAAAGACATTTCTAACCATTTTTTATCAATCTGCCTCGAAACCAAGGTCCGGATTAAATTTTTTTTTTGAGCATTCATATATATATATATATATATATATATATATATATATATATATATATATATATGGATTTGCCATAATTGGCAGGTTAAATCCATCCTGCAGACATTCCCTCATAATCAGAGCATAAAAAGCAAAAAAAAAAAAAGTCTGCAGATTCCATCTGGTGATTCCCTGTTGATCAGTCATTGGCTGTAACAAGTAATCACCTGACCTTTAATCCTAGACTGTAGTGTTATGGCATGTTTTCCATGCTTTATCTCCAAGTGGACACCTTCCGTAATAGGTGTCGACTCATTGTTGCCATGTTCTAGTGTGTATGTTAAGACTGCTTTCAGCAGGTGTACCATTGTTGCTCTAAGTCTGGAGCATTAACAGAGATCTCTGCATTATTTCAGGCACTGACTTATGACAGGCAAGCAGAGCAATCAGCGTCTCGTCTATTTAATTTTCCACTCTGCCTGAAACATCAACCGATACTCGTCTTGCTCTCATAGTTTTTCCATCACCCTGCAGGGGTTTGTACAACATGAAAATGTTCTCCATTGTCTGTGGTCTCACGTTGAGGATTTTGAATGTTGTTCAGGAGGTTCCTTTTGATAGAACAATCCCCCTGGGTTTTTACGTTGGGCTTGCCAGGTTTCGTCAACATGGAATCATCTCCAGTGGCCAGTCCACACCCAGATCTACTTGGAGCCACTCTTACTAATGAAAACACCTGCTCTGTTTTGTTTAATTTTAAGGTTGTTTTACTTTTAACTCGCCTCCTTCCCATTTTGATTTTGTACTGGGAAAACATGTCTTAACAAAACTAGCAACAAAATAGCTTATTGACGTCAATGGTCTCTTTTAGTGTGTCCATTTCTTTCTATCTATCTGTCTGTCCATCTGTTCATTGGTCAGTCTCTGTCTGTCTGTCATTCTATCTATCGTTCTGTTGTTTTCTATCTATCTGTCTATTTGTCTGTCTAAGTCTGTCTGTCATTCTGTGTCTGTCTATTGTTATATCCTTCGATCTACCATTCTATTGTTCTATCTAGTGTTCTACATATCTATTTATTGTTCTGTCATTCTCTGTTTGATTGTCATTGGTCAAAATCATCTATCATGGTCTGTCAGTCTTTGGTCAAAATCATCTATATTAGTCTGTCTGTATGTCTGTCATTGGTCAAAATAATCTATCATTGTCTGTCTGTTTGTTTGTCTGTAATTGGTCAAAATCATCTATCATTGTCTGTCTGTCTGTCAAAATGTCTTATGGATGACCATGTTTGTTCTCTTCCAGGTTTGAAGAGTTCAGTCTCAAGTATTGGTGATTTCAAGACACAAGTTTTCCAGTTAAGGGAATACTGTAGTTCATCCAAAATGAAATTTGTCATTATTTACTTACCGCCTTGTTCTAATCCCACATGTCTTCTGTCTTCTATTTAGCACAAGTTATTAGACAGCTAATAACCAATTATTCAGCTATCTGTGAAGAATGTTCACTGATAATCTTCCCCTCTGCTGTAGCTACCAAGTGTCAAAACAACTTAATTTTTTGTCTTGCTCCTCACACAAAGCTATTACAATATTAGGGTAAGTAAATTATGAGTGAACTATTTCTCTAGCATTTTACAGCTACTTTGATATCTTTAAACAGGCTTAAAATGTATCAATTTTCATAGAGCTTTGGTTTTGAAGAAGGGTTTTAGAGATGGTTAGAGGTTAATACAACTTGGCAAACCTGGACAATGACGCAATTGCACAACTGTGTATTTATTCAGTTTAATCCATCAGCAATGCTGCCATTCTTACATGATTGCATTCTATTGTTCTCAAGAGCTTTAGATTTATTTGCCAAAGGTCAGGGTCATTATTGTAACATAATGACAATACAATGTTCACTAAAGATTAGCATTAGCAATAAAGACCATACAAAATAAATCACCCATTGTTTTAGGTAGTTTAATGTGCTTGGGATTCTTTTCCATGGATATTATGTTTGGCAGCACTAATTTTCAATTAATCATTACCCTTCACAAGAATCATCCTTTTTGATGGAGACACACTCATTGCCTTTGACTGGAATTCATCATACACTTTGATTTTAACGGCTTGATAGCAATGAAAGCTCACTGCAAGAAATCGTCAGCTTGAACTGTCATTTCTAAACAGACTCTTAAAACAAAGTTTATTTCTCCAGAGTGAAAACTGAATAATGACTTGATGATAGATGTTGATTCTTCATGAATACCTTTGAACGACATTACAATATGGAATGTGTGTTTTAGTATCAGTTTAGCTTATCTGAAAGTTCTTGGTGTTCAGAACATTGCTGCATACTCACACGTTCACATTTATATTATATCTTGACAACAAGAAATTAGAAAGTTGTTGTTTGAGTAATGATGGTTGCAAATGTATCATGCCATCCTATTGCACAGTGCTTCAGCCTCTTCAAACTTCAAACAGCATGTTTCTATATCTTTTCTTATAGATTGGATTTAGTTTTCCTGTAATGGACGACCAAACATCCAATAGACTTCCTTTTAAAATGTGTGTTGTTCTGAATGCCCTAGCAACTTCCTAGCAGCCAACCTGAACACCCTAGTAAACACTTCGAGGTCCTTAGCAACTACATACTTTAGGAACCCACAGTGAATAACCCAGCAACCACTTAGAAACACCCTACTTCCTTGTAAACACCAAGGGCCACCATATCGATATCCTAGGAACACCCTAGCAACTGTTCACAACAACCTAGCTATGCCCTAGCAAACATCAAGGACCACTCTATCAATGACCTAGCAACCCTCTAGCAACAACTTGCATAGCAACACCTAAGCAACCTCTCTTAGCAACATCTGTCTGTCAGTCCTAATTAACATTTAAAATTCAAAGATTTATATAATTTATATAACAGTATTGACGTGGAAACAAGTTTATTTAATCAAATAAAAACCTACCCTAACTCTAACCCATTTTCTCCAACAATGTTATTGTTGACATATAAACTTTTATTCCATGTAGCTTAATAGGCAAGGGAGATTAATTGTGTTAATACATCAAATGATCATTTGTGTGTGTGTTTGTGTGTGTGTGTGTTGGGGTGACTTATGTTTGTTTTATCTTTTGCAATATTGTACTGCAGAGCAAATTATCTAGGCATCTTAACATACTTTGCATCATCTCTGGAACAGATAACTTATTACATTTATTTACATCTTTGCTGTCTGCAACCATTCCCGTTCAGTCAGCTGATTCACGCTGTTTATATGCTTTAAGCCGTCATGCAGTATTCAGTGTTGTAAGACACTCCCTGAAGTACTTAGCAATTTGTGCTTTCAGTAATGTTTTGTAAAGTTTCAAGAATGAAAACGAATTAGTCATGTAAATTGTTCAGATCTGTTCACATAACAAACAACATTCTCTCCATTATACTTTGTTTCTAATCCTAATTTTTTTATAATTCCATAGAACAGCCTTTTTTCGTTTGTTTTGCTAGATATATTTTAACATTTAACCCAATGTAAATTTAAAGAGGCTCAGTCTATACAATTTATTCCCTTAAGCTTAACTTAAACTGTTTCAGGAGCTATATTATTGTACAGAAAGTAAATAAGCAAGGTGCATTTCATGAATATGTAATGCATGGATGATTTATAAGACACACATTGATTTTAGTGAAAAGTTATTGGTTTCAGCCTTATAGAGTTTAGACTAATTGTTGCTCTGGTCTCAAGGAATGTTTCTTGATTTTAGTGTGAGAGGTCATGTGCTCAAACATTGCATTTAACCTAATCTCTAATTTAACCCAATAATTTAAAGCCATTCAAAAGAAAGGATTTATATTAGTGAGTAAAACTAAAAATGAATCAAAAATGGCCTGTGTTGTCTCTTTGAATTCTCAGGAACCTAACAGTGTCAGAGAGAAAATCTGAGGTGAAATAGTTGTTTTTTTTTCAACTTATTTTCTTTGCCAAGGAGAAACACACGTTGTGCTATATTAGGCAACTTTAAGGCAAGCATCACTGACGACAGCGAATTCTGCCACGATGAGCATAGTGGAAAAACAACCCACAGGGATAGCTCACAGTTAATGACTCAAAGCTGAATTGAAGACACAAAACACACACACACAAAAAAAATATCTATTGCATTGTATACTGAAGGAAGAACCCACATTGTTTGTGACTTGTGTATAAACAGAGTCATCATGGTCAAGCTCAGAGCCATATCCAAATAAATGACTACAAGTTCCTTGTCTCCTGCAGAAACTGCCAAAGTTATTTCAGAGTTTCACTGGTTTTGATCCAGATAGATATTTATAGAATAAGACAAGCACATGTCAGGTATTTCTAGTACAAAAACAAATGCCAGCAGGCCAACTAATGGAAGAAAATCTAGCTGCCTAATACCTGGTTCACAGTAAGGTGAAGTTTATGTAGATAAGAAAAGTCAATAACTTTGAGGTTCTCATTTAAATTTTGTACCAAACAATGAATCATCAAAATTACATCAGAAAATAGGAATGGAAACACAGACCCACACCAGGTGCAGTACCTTAAAATCAGTATAAAAAGAGAAGAAAATTGACCCAATGTACAGTTTTTTCTTAATGCATTTTCTTGGGCATATTGTGCATGATTTATTGGAGCATGTTTTTTTTTCTCCATGTTTGTCTTAATCTTATTCAGTTATCTAATTTAAGTGTAATGTAATTTACTCCACATCTGAAATGACTTTATTTTTGTCTAACATCACAGATCCCCCTTACTTAATCAACCGCTCCCCTTCAATCCAACTCCATTCTGGCATGTACTGTAGTCCATTTTTTACTCAATCATTCCTGATGGATAAAATCACTAATTGTATTTATTGTTTTATTTTTTATCATTGAATATCCTGTTTTACTCTTAGATATGTCAGATATTGGAAGTAAAATGGGTTGCAAATGGCATTTCATGTTGACTCAAAGCTTCTTGTAGATATTGCAAGATGGTTCTCAAGAAACCATTGCTCTTCTGATCTTTACAAGGAGCCATTTTTCTACAATAGAAATTCCTCAATGAATACAGCATGTTGTCAGCGCTCCACCTGATCTATGACTACTGCTGGAATATCTGGAGGTTGGAATTTCCTTTGGGTTTTCCACTCCATTGATCAACATGTCAGCTGTCCTTTCTAATAGACCTCACAAGAGCACATTTTCTTTAATTCTATTATAATAACTCTCTGGATTGTTTCTGAGAATTCTCAGTAATCTCAGCAGTGGCGGCTGGTCCATAGGGGGCGCTGGGGCTCCGCCCCACCTGGTGGAAAGCGTTTTTTTTTTTTAAATAAAATGTTTTAAATATTAGTTTTTTACTTATTTTAAGTATGTGTGTGTTTAAAATGCATAATAGCATTTAATATATAAAATATAAATCATTATGTGGGGGAAAAATTTGTTTCATTTTCATCCCTTCTCTCATCAAGAGTCCCGACCACCATCAACTGTGCATGCTTGGGATGCTTTTTTCAGCGCCCCTCAGTGGAGCAGTGCCAACCAATGCTGACACAAGATGCTGACACATGTGCAAAACAAATTTTGTCTTGATATTATGGCATGCGCGGCCGGTGGTGGTAGGGAGTCGGGACTCTTGACATAGTCACGTTCCCTCTCACCATCATCTCATTGGACGACTGACAGTCTCTGTCAATAGATTGTAATACATATAATGGATATGTAATACATATCCTAAATACCACACCCACCAAGAAAAATGTAATTAGTCTGATTGGCTGATGAATCTGACAGTCTGTCTTTAGATGCCTATTCACTTGCACCGTTGAGGGATTCTGTGGAAATTCTGAAGGTCTGAAGGGGTGGAGCTCAGACTCATGCACTGCTTCAGCTATGAAGCATGGCTTCCGGCATGCAACTTGTGAAACAGTGGTCACTTTTTTCTTGTAAGCATCAAGGAATGAATTCTGATTGGATAAACTATCCGTTGTAGATGAATTAGGAGTGGAAAGCAATTGAAAATCCAAAGTCAAAAACAATAATGAGAATGAAAGCATAAAAAATATTTATTTATAAGGCATGTTATGCCAGCAGAGAAGGCTTTACCGGCCCTGAGAATTCGCCACTGGTTATTTGTAGTAAAACCATAGTTACCACAAAATAAACCATAGAGACTACAGGAATGGTTACTACAGTTTTACTATAGTACAACCATGGTTATCACATGGATACTATAGTATTACTTTAGTAAAACCATGGTTTAGTATGTCAAAACGATTGTTTTGAGTCTTGTGCGCTCACAATGAACAAAATTACTCTCGCAAAAGGCTCTTTATGTTTTATTTCAGTGAATGAAAAACAAAATACAACAATATCAAACAAATATGGAAGTGTTAAAAGGATATGCCTCGGAGCACAGGCAGGAGTGTAGAAATAATCCACTCACTGTAAAACGTGTGCAGTTTTAAAGATGAAGCGAAGATTCGGGCTCCAGATCACGAGAGATGTTTCTCAGAAGAACATTCTGATGAAATGGTTAAATAGCTTAGCTACTGTCATTATACTTACAAATTTTGTTTGTAGCATCTCTACCTTCAGCAAACTTCTCCTAAACACTGATGAAATTATATCCATTTCTACAATGACTACAACAACATAGTTGTTTGTGATAAAAAAAAACATTTCAGCTGGGCTATGACAAATGGTGAAATGTTTTAAGATACTTAGAAATATGTCCAATTGATCAGAATAATCTACAAGAACAACTCTACAAGAGATTCTATGTCACAACAAAATCTAGACGGCAGACTATGTTGGCAGCATTTTAAGTATCAAAGGCATGGTTTTGACAATGAGGATACATTCTTTTGGCCAAATTATGTGCCGCCTTGATTGCATCCTTTGTGGAGAAGAAAATCCCAAAATGTAAAACATTATGCTGCCTTCACGTGCTATCGGAATTATCGTAAATACGAGTTTCCCACTCAGAAATTGCACATGAACAACCCCTCAAGTCATAATTATGACTTGGAAAATTTTGATACCCGAGTTTCCGAGATGGGAGGGGTTGTAAACTTTAACATGGTGGAAGAGAATACAGTTTCTGTAGTGATTGACAGGTTTTATTCAGTTTTCTAAGTACAGTTATTTGATAGCTCTTACCATTTTGGTCATTGTAGATCATTAGAGTAGATGATCTTGAATACACATTTCTATCACTGCGTCTGGACACTTTAAGAGACTGTACTTCTTACGAGCTTATGTAATATACGTGCTTACACTCACGTAAGACCTGGTGTATGGTGGTTGCACATGGACACAGTGTGTGTGTATCACATGCAGTGCTCTCTGCATGATTAATAAAGGATCAGTTCTTATTTACATTGTGGTTGACATCATCTTTTACAGTCATATTCATTTATCTATATCAGAAACCATTTGATGCATGTTTTACATTTTTAGACTGTAAAACTTGCTTGTATTTGACTAAAATTCCATTATCGAGTAATTTTTTGATGGTGTCAAAATAACTTTTCCTCAAGAATTATATATGAATGAAAAACAAAGCACTTGAACAAGATGTACTCGTAATTACCAAATGAAGGCAGCATAATCCAAGATGGCTGATGACAATGTTCCAAAACTACCTTAAGTTCATATGACCAACTGGTTGCTAGTTTGTTGTTCAACCAAGATGGTCTCTCTTGAACCAGGTAATGACCAACTAGAAACCACCACAGGAATTAACTATTTTACCCAATATGTGAGTGTGCATGATTTATTTTATGCTACTTAAGAGTATGATCAAAGTCTTTCTAGCAAGTGTCTGCCCACAACTTTCCACTGTCTGCCATCTTTGGAATGCTCTCAGGAGGCTATTTCTAGTCATGACAGTGCAGTGAAGTCTGTATCTAAAATGTGATTGGCTTTTACCTGTTTGTCTGGACTTCCTTTCTACATCCATTGACAGTTGGGCACTAGAGCTTCTTGGTTGGGCATTCCAGTTTCTCCCATTCATTTAAATAGAATTGGCCTGTCTCTTCTAAATAGTCTCTGGTATGTAGTTTCATGCCGGGTTTTTACAATCCCTCAGCAGGGGATTAGCACTCCTCCTTTATCCGGACTTGGGACCGGCTGTGGTTACCCACAGGAGGAGCCTGTTATCAATTGTGGGCAAGGTCTTCATGAAAGTGATCCAAAAAAAGGGTGAGAACAATTGGCACGAGAAGAACAAGCCGGCTTCCTCCCTGGAAGAGGATGCTGCAACCAAATATTCACTCTACGACAACTGCTCAAAGAACGCATCAGGTGCGGAAGAAGGCTCAATGTTTATCGACTTCGCAGCTGCTTTCAATTGTGTCAATCGGCCTGCACTATGGAAAACACTAGCCATGGAGGGCATACCAGAGAAAATTATGCATCTTCTACAACAACTGTATGAGGGACCAGGAAGCTGCGGTATTCTCAGTATGCACAGAAGTGAGACAAGTTTTTGTGTGGTATCACCACTGCTTATCAACATCGTTTTCGATGCTATAGTGAGAAAAGTGTTTGCCAACCGCCACAGAGTCAAAGTTGGGCAAGATTAGTACATCACCGATTTGATGTTTGCGGATGATAGTGTGATCTTCACAGATGAGATGAGGAAACTTCTGCAATTCTCCCTGATATCAAGAGAGAGGCTTACCCATATAGCTTAACCATCAATGCCGAGAAAATCAAAGTGCTCACGAAGGATGGCTCACAAACAACAGTACACCTCGATGGCACCATATTGGAGCAAGTGAAAGAATTAAAATACCTTGGCTCAATTGTACAAGAACAGAAAATTGCCACCACAGCCGATATTGCCAACAGAACTGGACAAGCAGCAGCTTGGCGTAAAAGAAATGTCAACATTGCTACCAAAATGTGCATATACCGATCATTGGTACTGTCTGTGTTGTTATATGGCACAGAATCATGGATGCTGCTGCATGCAGACTTTTAGTAATTACAATCAGGGACAATTTTGGTCACGTGTGCCGCATGTAACCGCACAACCTTCCAAACCGGCTCCTCTGGAGATGGCTGGAAATTACAATGAAATGTGCCAAAGAAAACGGCGAAGCAAATTAAAGAAGATCTAATAAATTGAAGACTCAATCCAACAGAAGCAAAAGAAGTGGCCCTCAAGAAGGCGGGAAATTTTATTCTTCTGTCGATGCACATGGGACACCATGTAAAAATAGCTATTCTGACAGTGTTGCCTGCACTACCATTTTGCACCCTGCAACACTGTTATTAAATAAGCAGTGCAACCATAGTCTGTTTCCAGAACAAATGACTCTCTTGAGCTGGTTCTTTTTAACCTACAGAGTGTAACATACAGCATGACCAGTGCAGTCCTATTCCCATGTAGGATATTTGGTATACGACATTTAGAAGGGAACTTTAAAGTGCCATCATTCTCACACTATTATATGTAAGGATATTTAGGGGTCTGACGAATTAAGAAGGGAATTTAGGGTCTCAAAATATGTGAGCTATGAACTAAATTAAACTGTACTTATTGTACATTACTAGGTAATGAAATCAAATGTTGCATTTGACAACCATTATAAATTAGCTAAATGACTAATAACTAGATTATTTGTCTGAATAAATTCTCCACCATTAAAATCGTAATACAACGTATCCGCTCACAATCTCTTCTATAAGGAATTAGCTTTAATAAGTGAATTTTGATTAATTCACATATTGGAGTGATATTATTCTCATGGCTTATTGAAAATAATATCACACACATGTAGGTATAGCTTCGAAGCTAAATCTTTTAGAAACAGGGATGAGATTATTTATCAAGATATACCATAGTCAATCATCTTTGAATACAGACAATCTTTATTACTATTCTAAACATAAATCGAATCTAACACATATATACATGAGACAGGCTGGTGAAAAGAGTGACAGAATGTGAAATAAATTATCAATACAGTGAAATTGATTCAAATTCATGGAGTCTGTTGACAATGCCTTAAGAACCATTTACCCTTCTTCAAATCTACATTGTTTTGCTATTTGATTAACCAAAATATTTAGCAAATACACCAGCACTTTGAGCACAATATTGGAGATGTACTTGCATGTAGTGTTGTTTCCTTGCTTTCTTTGTGTTGCTTGGTTCTTGGTTGAAAGTTCATCCCGTCTATATTTTGAACCTCTGTAAGACCATTTAGTTATTGTCTGTATGAATGATAAGGTTGGCTTTGAAGCAAGGCCTTCTCATGGGTGTGTGAGCCGTAGAGAACGACGAGCTTCCTCGTAACATTGCGAAGACCACGAGGGAAGTATCAGAGCGAAGTCTGAGCAGTCTGAAGAGCAGGAGAGACAAGCAGCGATGGAAAACGAACAGGGAATAGAGAGGAAGAGAGCGTGGTCATATGCCAGCGAATGCTTACATACTAAATATTAAATTTTCTTTCATGGATATTATATGTGTAGGTAACAAAACATGACAATCTCATTTTTAAGAGGTACATCAGGCTATAATCATTATTTTGTCAGTTATACAAGTTACCACAGTTCAAAGAAATTCAGAATTACCTAGCAAGACTAGGCATTGTGTGTTGGTCCATGTGGTCTTGTATATTTTATAGGATTGATTCAGCAAAGTACCTTAACTTTGTGTGAGATGTTTCTGGATTAAGGAATGTCTTTTAAGATGCTGTTTGCTGAACAGTGATCACAATGTCACGTGATCTGATGAGCCTATGTGTAGCAAACTCTTTTATATCAGAGGACAGAATATTGTGTGTTCCAAGTCTCACGGTGTGTGTTCTGTCTTTTATTGCTTCTAACTTTGAACATAGGCCCTCTTTGCAGTGAAGTTTTCAAGTAATATGGGATCTAGACAAGTCTCTTTGTTAGTTTTATTGGCCAAATATGTGACTCACTGGCACCTAAAATTTTTCATTTATGACGTTGTGGAATTCTAGGATTAAGATTGTGTAAATCCTAGATTTAAATCATATTGTTTCAATTCATCTGCATGTATAATACTACACCCAACAAACCAATAGTGTAAAAAATTCAACTGCATTCAACTGATCACAATGTATAGTCAGGACATTAATAACGTGAAAATTGTTCTATTACAATTTGAAAAAAAAAATGTCAGAACTTCTTAAACTACTTCAAAGAGCTCTCATTTAAACATCTTCCACGTGCAGCAATGAGAGCTTTGCAGATCCTTGGCATCCTAGCTGTCAGTTTGTCCAATTCTTCCCATAAGGCCTGCACCGCCAAGTATTCTCTTTACTACTGTACATGAAACTATTGTTGAGTGGGTAGAATTCAATGAAGCTGTCAGCTGAGGAAATGTGAGGCATCTATTTCTCAAACTAGAGACTCTGTTGTACTTATCCTCTTGTTTATGTATACATCTGGCCTTCCACATCACTTTCTGCCCTTGTTAGAACCAGTTGTTGTTTGTCTTTGATGACTGTAGTGAACACCTTTGTATGAAATCTTCAGTTTTTTGGCAATTTCAAGCATTGTATAGCCTTCATTCCTCAAAACAATGATTGTCTGATGAGTTTCTAGAAAAATGTTTTTTTTTTTTTTTTTGTGTGTGTGTGTGCCATTTTTGACCTAATATTGACTTTAAGACATGCCAGACTATTGCATACTGTGGCAACTCAAACACAAATACAATGTTAAGCTTAATTTAATGAACCAGATAGCTTTCAACTTTGTTTGATTTAATGGCAAGTTATTTTCTAGTACCAAATTAACAATTCAGCATGATTACTCAAGGATAAGGTGTTGGAGTGATGGCTGTTGTCTGGATTAAAATGATTTTATTTATTTTTTTCAAATAGTGATTTTACATAAGTAATGTCCTGACTATAATTTGTGATCAGTTGAATAACACTTTGGTGAATTAACTGAATGAATAAAAAAAATTATCTTTAAGAGGAATCGTTAAGAGGAATCTGAACTGAATTTGTTAAATTCCTTAAGATTCCCATCTCTACATAAGATTGTTTGGATGCTTTAGAAGGCAGATGTAAGTAGGCAGTAGGCACTACTGCTAAGTAGGCAGTAGACCTTTCAACAGTTTTGAACAGAACCATTGAATTTCAATGATGTCAGCTATTGTAAAAAGTTTTTTAGAATCACTACTATTCATTTTACAAAGATACATGCTAGCCCGAGAAAAATTCCAGCCATTTTAAGTTGCACAAACATCTAATCAAGACAAGAAAGAAGAACAACACAAAGAAGACTGTTTGGAGATAGTATTGTTTTTCTTTAAGTGGTGTGTCTCTCTGTGGAGCACCACATGTCGCTCACAATACCAGTGCTATTTGCATTATACATGTGAAATATTTATGCTGTAGACATGGTGTGTCATACTCCTGCAGATTTTCAAGAGGAAATAGTGCATATAGTGCTCCTGAGCTGAAAGTGAGATCATCCTTAATTCAGAAGAGAACTTCAAAAGGTCTTGATGCCCCTGCACTCCATCTTGCAATCAACTGATTGACTTGTGTTGCCTTCAACCTTCTAGTTAACTGTAATTCCCAAGAAACTTCTCCAAATGTTTGCAATAATTTGCCATAGTGTCAATGCACTCTGATAACCCTTTTCGTTGCTCAGCTAGGGGATCTGCAAACCTCTCAGAAAAGCCTGCATTTTCAGTGACTTGAGAGCCAAACTATGACACAACTGAATGATATTACTACATAGAACCTGTCCACAAACAAACATTTAGGATTACAGTATTTGTTGAGTTGTACTCCAAGGTTTAAGAACTTACATTAACATCCAAAGTAAAATGATTTAGCATCTTTATGCCATTATAAGCTGGCTTTGATGTAACAATCAGATGTCCCTGAACTAGCATGATTACACAATTGTCTTTCCTGTGTTGTTGACGTACTTCCAAACAGAAAGTTGGAGCAGGAAATAGCCTTTACATCACAGGCATTATCATGGTTTGCTACTTGCCATTGCTAGTTAGAAATAGGTGGTATCAGTGGGAGGGACATTCTCATTCTAGAGAGCATTTTATTTTTTATTAGACTAAATAAGTTAGCATATGTGTTTCGTATTTACTGGAGAGAAAGACTGCAATTTTTAAATGTGCATACTTCATCTGCTAAAAGTTAATTTTATCAATGTTTGTAACAGGGCTGCACGATTATGAGAAAAAAAATATTCTGTTGATTGTTTACTTCTATTTTGTATAGTTGCAATAAATTTTGAGGAATACAATTCACAATAACATGATAAAATAGTTATTTTGTGTGGGACACCTGCATGCCATATCCATCATATAGGCTACACATCCAAAACAAGTTGAGAACTGCAGTTTCTGATCTAATTATCTACTTTCTAACACGTCAGTCGATCAAAGCATTGCCTTAACGGTTAACAGTGGCCCAGTTAGCAGCATGATAAACAAAACTAATAATTTTTTTTTATAAATTACAAACAGAAAGAATGGAAGAGACATGTGATTGGTTACAATCCTTTAACTCTGAAATAAATAAATGAAAATTAAATGTTTTGATGCAATAGGAGTAGACCTAAATGGAATGCTGTACAGTAATTAACACTTTTCACAATTAGTTAATTGTGGCAGCTGTAATTAAAATTTCGAGTATTTATTCCATTAATTTTGCAGCCCTTGTGAATAAGTGTAAATAAAATGTATATATATATATATATGTACATCTGATATTTATTTAAAAAAAAAAAAAAAAGCATATTATTTCAGATGAACGGGGAAAATAAATTGGCTGGTTTTGCTAGAATGCAGTGTCAGTCAATTGAATGTATATAGTTGGAATGCGATTGGAATAGCAGGTATGTACAACACAGTATTCTCTTTTTTTTTATTATAATTGAACACTTTCAAAACTACAGTATTAATGCTTAGCAGTTTGGTTGCTAGGAGACTTTGTTATTATCGAACACATGCAAAGTTTACGGTAGCTTTGCCATTTTGTTTCCATCCTATTTTCCGAGCAATGGGTTATTGAATTTCTTCATGTTCAGAAGTCAAAGATATCTGACCTGCCATACAGGACAGGTCAAGTTAATTAAGTCATTAAAATCATAAAATAAATGAAATCACATGTTGAAGTGTAAAAGTGGCTAATGTAAATGTATCAAAATACAGTTCAAATAAAGAGAAGCTTTATAATACAGCAGGCAATGGTTTGTATTAGGTTGACACAGGTTCCAGATTGTTATTTTGTCCAAGTTCCCTTTGTCTCTGACTCTATCCTTGGAAAAAGTCATAGACAATAAAATTTGCTTATTTTTTGAAGGTCAGAATCAGTCGTTGGAATATGCCTTCTTTACTGCTACTTTACTGCATGCCAATTTTGTTGGAGTGGCATCACCACACATGCACCACATAGCCACAACTATGTAGACACCCAAAAACAGCACTCTTGATTGTTGAGCATTTAATTTAACCATTGGCAATAATAGGGAGTTGGCCACTGGGGAGGCTTACCTCTAGATGTTGGATCATGGCTGCTGGGATTTGGTCCTATTAAGGAACTCAGGATCACAGTCATTGTTCCAATTTGTCTCAAAAGTGTTCAGTGATGTTCAGGTCTGGGCTGTAGAGCAGTCAAACTTTTATCCACACACATTTCTTTTTGTATCCTCATATTTTGCACAGGGGCATTGTGATGCTGAAAAAGGCCCACAAAGTTTCCACAAAGTTGGAAGCACACACATCTCTATTATGCCATTGAATGCTGTAGCATTAAAGAGATCTTTCAATCTCAAGAAGATTGTCTTCACTGGATTCAAGAGGTCTTTAATTAGAAGGGGTGTCCTCATACTTTTGGCAATGTAGAGTGTCTCCTAATGTCCTTTTTGATTTAGAAATTTCAGACTATCTAGTTATTTTATTTCCACGTCTATGAAAGGATGATTGAAAAAGCTTTGAACTGTAGGGTGGGAGACATATTTTCAGTCATTTTCAGCTGTGTTCAACATGAGTTTTGAGCATTACACTTTAGTCAGTTTATACATCTGGTTTTATGTGCGGTGCCATCATTTTAACACTCTAACATTGTTTAATATTGTTGGATAATGTTTCATAAACTTCAACTATGCACAAAATGCTTTTGAAGCAAAATTAGGATTGAAATAACAGTTTAAAACAAAACAAACAATGGTCGGCTTTCTCCCATGGTTGTGAACAAGAAAAAGCTTCCTCACTGGTTAAATAAATGTCCGTAAGTCGTAATAACCCAGCTAACAATTTTATGTTCTAAGAACGTTTTCCTAACGTTAGTATTTGGTTGTGGGAACATGAAAATGTCCAGTTTTCTTAACATTAGTAGAATGTTTTTTAAGGTTAATAACGTTATAAGGATGTTCCATTAACGTTTTATATAATTTTTTTCCCCCCAAACCTTTAAATAATGTTAGCCAAAGTTGTTGGAACGTTCCCTGTTAGGTGGGAATGTATCTTAACATGTTTCTGCATGATTTGATACATTCAGCCCTAAGTACATCACACAGATGGTGCTTTAAACACATTTAAACAGAAAATAAATGATTGTTTCTTCACACACACATGGATCCACTTTTGACCATTGCAAGCTGTTTAATCTTTATTTGCTTTCTAAAAATATGGGTTCAGTGGAGGGTCTGATAAAACAAGAAATTCATCCACTTTTGTGTGTTGTCACACAATTTGATTATTTTTCCTGATTTTTCATTGGCCAACATTCACAACATCCTTCTGTACTCTTCTAAACCAGCTGAGTAGGCTGTGGTTATGAAGACAGAGATACTTATCTTTGAAGTGGTTACCAATTCTGATTCATTGCAAAGAAATTTGTGGCTTCAAAAATATTATTCACCCCACCAGGTAGCTGTCATGATATATACAGTAACTCCATACAGTTGTCTTGCATTTCAGAGGTGTTAAAAAGAACATGTCCCCTAAAAATTTACAATTTTCTGTGACCATGCTTGGTACAGTACATCGACCGGGTGCAATGTTTTATCTAATTTTCGTAAGAGTGCTTATTCTTATTTTTGGCCCAGCGCAAAACTCAAGTGGGTGTGGGTGGGAGTGTTTGCACTTTCTGTGAGTGTATGGGTGCAAACTGTGGGTGTATTGTATATTAATGAAGTGGCACCAAGCACAAATTGCTAATTTTCAGAGAAAATTATCATTGCGCAAAGACGTTTTAGAACCACGTCTGTTTTCATTGCAAAGTCTAAATTCTGTTCCTGCTGTTGCAGTTTGGAGATTCCACCAACAGGTGATAATACATTTCATGTCCAAACTCTAAAAATATAGTGGATCACCAAATGATGTCCCTGATAATCACTGTTGTAGCCATTTTATTAAACAAATTTATGATATTTGAGTAAAACCTTCTAGAGGTCATGCTTCATTTTTCAAATTATTATTATTGTTATATTTAAATGTGCAGTTGTATTTATTATCTAGATTTACTCTATATTGCTCAAAAAGCACCATAATCATACGATGAAGTAGATCATACGATTTGTGCACTATATTTCGCGGGTTAAATCCCTGCAGACCATCCAGTCCCCAGCATGCTCCTCTGCCTCTGTCCGGGTCCGAGATGAGACCGGCTCACCTTACGGCCAGTCCAATGTCTCTTTCAGACCCCCTGAGCTGGACTCCGCCACTGAGGACTCAACTGGGCTGGCGCCTTTGGGTGTGCCTGCCCAGTCTGAGGCCAATGGCGAGCTGTCCGCTATGCTTGCCCAGGCCGCCGCAAGTGTTGGGCTGGACTGAAATCCTCCGTCAACATCCCCCTGCAGCGGTGAAATCCCAGGCATCTCCGCCCCAGCGTAGAGCTCCCCACAGGAGGCAGACGCCCCCCATCTCACGGACCTCCTCCCGGACCTGGAATGCTTCCAAGCACTGCTGAAATGGGCAGCCCAGACCACTCCATCCCCCCATGGAGGGCTGGGTGGAGAATCTTTTATTATTTTCTTTATTTGCCTAAAATAGAGCCTGTCCCTCCAGCCAAGATGGAGAAGAGTTTCTACAGCCCTTACTTCATCGTACCTAAGAAAAACGATGGGTTGTGTCCAATCTTGGACCTGCGAGTTCTGAACCGGGCCTTACACAGACGTATTCTGACATGTGTCCGGCATCAAGACTGGTTCACTGTGGTAGTCTTGAAGGATGTGTACTTTCATGTCTCAATATTACTCCGTCACAGACCCTTTCTACGGTTTGCTTTCGACAGCCAGGCATATCAGTACAAGGTCCTCCCATTCGGTCTGTCCCTGTCCCCCCACATCTTTACAAAAGTCGCAGAGGCAGCTCTTGCCCCGTTAAGTGAAGTTTAATTTAATTGCCCAATTGTCACACATTATACATACATTTCTGCATATATACAGTGAAATTATTTATTTTTCACATATCCCAGCTATGCTGGGGTCAGAGTGCAGGGTCAGCCATGATTCGGCGCCCCTGGAGCAGATAGGATCAAGGGCCTTGCTCAAGGGCCACACAGTGGTGTCTTGGCGGTGCTGGGGCTTGAACCCCCAACCTTCTGGTCAGTAATCCAGAGCCTTAACCGCTGAGCCACCACTGGGCATCCGCATCCGCATACTCAACTACCTCGACGACTGGCTGATCTTAGCACACTCTCGACAGTTGCTCTGTGCGCACAGGGACCTGGTGCACCTTAGCAGTTTAGGTCTTTGGTTCAACTGGGAAAAGAGCAAGCTCTCCCCAGTCCAGATCATCTCTTTTCTCGGCAAGGAGTTAGACTCAGTCTCAATGAAAGCGCGGCTCACAAGCAAACACGCACAATCGGTGCTGAACTGTCCGAGTTTGTTCAGACCGAGCACAGCGATTCCACTGAAACAATTTCAGAGGCTCCTGGGCCATATGGCATCCTCAGCGACGGTCGTGCTGCCCGGGTTAATGCATATGAGACTGCTTCAGCACTGGCTTCAGACTCGAGTCCCAAGATGGGCATGGCACCACGGCACATACCATGTGACACTCACCCCTTCCTGCAGTCACTTATTCAGCCCTTGGACAGACCTCTGTTTTCTACGTGCAGGAGTCCCCCTACAGCAGGTGTTCAGACATGTCGTAGTTACTACGGATAGTAACTGGGGCACCATGTGCAATGGGCATGCAGCCGTTGGCTCCTGAATGGGTCCCCGGCTAGGTTGGCAAATCAACTGCCTAGAGTTGCTGGCTGTATTTCTGCCAGATTGATCCCTGCAAGCATATGTTGATTCACTCAGACAACACAGGGACAGTAGCATATATAAATCTCCAGGGCGGCATTCACTCTCATTGCATGTCCCAACTTGACTGCCATCTCCTCCTTTGGAGTCAGCAGCGGCTGAGGTTGCTGCATACCACTCATATCCTAGGCAACCTAAACACAACAGCGGACGCACTGTCATGATGGTAAAGCTCAGCGGAGAGTGGAGTCTCCACCCTCAGGTGGTCCAGCTGATTTGGGCTCGGTTCAGCAGAGCACAAGTAGATCTGTTCGCCTTCCGAGATTCCACCCACTGCCCACTCTGGTACTCTCTGATGGAAGCCCCCCTCGGCACAGATGCGCTGGCACACAGCTGGCCCCAGGGGCTGCGCAAGTATGCATTTCACCCAGTGAGCCTACTTGCACAAGTCTTGTGCAAGGTTAGGGAGGACGAGGAAAAAGTCATTCTCGTGGCCCCCTACTAGCCCACTCAGACTCGGTTCTTGTGACAGCACCTCCCTGTCAAATTCCCCTGAGGACAGACCTTCTTTCTCAGGGACGGGTCACCCTCTGGCATCAATGCCCAGACCTCTGGAACCTCCACGTCTAGCCCTTGGATGGGATGCGGAAGATCTAAACGGTCTACCACCAGCCATAGTAGAAACGATCACTCAAGCCAGAGCTACCTATACCAGGCTTTATGCCCTAAAATGGCTCTTATTCGCAAATTGGTGTTCTTCCCGATCTGAAGACCCACAGAGGTGCGCAGTCTGGTCAGTGCTCCCTTTCCTACAGGAGTGGTTGGAGGGGTGGCTGTCCCCATCCACCTTGAAGGTTTATGTAGCCGCCGTAGCGGCTCACCATGATACAGTGGACAGTAAGGGAAACACGGCGTGTTTCCCTTACTAAAACACGGCCTGATGATCACGACCTGATCATCAGGCTCCTTAGAGGCACCCGGAGGCTGAACGCTCCTAGGCCATGCCTGTTCCCCTCATTGGATAACTACGTTGTCCTCTCAGTGCCTTCGGGGAGCCCTGTTTGAGCCTCTAGAATCAGTTGTAGATGCGTGTTATAGTGTTAGATGGCCCCAGCATCATCTAACACTCTATGGAGAGATAACATAGAGAGAGAAAAGGCTAGTTGTGTCACTTCCCTACCTCAGGAAATCCCTACCAGATAGGGACCCCTAGTGTCACTACATCGACACAAAGTCGAGTGAGTGACAGAAGGGGAATGTCTCAGTTACTGTCGTAATCTCCGTTCCCTGATGGAGGGAACGAGACCATGTGTCGCTCTTGCCACAACACTGTACTAAGCCGCTGAAATGGCCAGGACCTTTCTCTCGGCTCCTCAGCTAAAACTTGTCTGTACATGCTTCCCTCCTTTTATACCCGTATATCCAGGGGAGGGGCATGCAAGTCTGTTCGCCAATTCTTATTGGCCATTCTCAAAGATAGAGGTAACCGAGTCTCTCAAGAGAGACCCTTATGGTCACTACATCGACACTACGTCTCATTCCCTCCATCAGGGAACAGAGGTTACAACAGTAACTGAGACGTTCTTTTGTGTTGAGATAGGGTTGGAAACCGAGAACTGGTTCTAATTCACTTTTATGGTATGTTTTATACTTTTTGGAGCTTTGGCACTGTAAAACCCCATCCACATTTGTTGCCACATATCTTATTTAATGTTTTATGAAAGAAAGACAATAATATAGGGTCAGAATTACTAAATTGTGGTAGATTTTTTCTGTTACTATTTGTAATCATCAGAGCAAGTGTCACACCAAAGGTTGTATTTTAAAGCCAAGAGATAGATCATCTGAAATCCACTGTACTGGAAGTTAATGTTGGAGCATTCACTGATTCAGTGGAGTCCAAAACTAGCATGACCCAGGATAGCATGTTTAGACTGGTGTGATCTTTACAGTGCAGAATTTTGTCATTATGGCCAAAGATAACAAACAATGGGAGCAATGTTAAAAAATCCCCTCCCTTTAGGTGGACACAAGCTCATCCTGAACAAATTGGCTATAAAATCAGGCTCTGTATGTCATTAGCTGTGCTATACACTACGTCAATTAAATGAAGCCTCAGAGTGCTTACGGGAGACAGGTGTTATCCCTTGCTGAAATACAGTGCGTTCTCTGAACAAAACATGTTCCGTCATTCATGATCATCTGCTCTGTGGTAAGTAGAATTTTAAAGAGGTTATGAAAAAAGAGCAGAAGAACATGCTTAAATACTGGTAAAAGAAATAGTACTCAGTGTAAATATAAAAAAATCATTAATGAATAATTTTAATTCAGGTGATAGGCCCAAAAATGTAAATTCTATAATTTACTCACCCTTGTGCTATTCCAAATGTGCAATACTTTCTTTTATCTGTGTTACACAAAAGGTGAACAAATGAGTAAAATCTCAGATGTAACATCAGCAAGACATAATTTCTGCCTCTTCACTTTTTCCTGTGAAACACAAGGGAGATGTAGGTCTCAGACACCATACACTTTCTTTGCATATTTTATGCATCCAAAGAAAGTGAATAATGAATGGACCAGAAGCAATGATTTATAGTTAAAAAAAAAAGTACTTAAATATTGAAAAAGCAATAGTGCCCCTTAACCCTCTGGGGTCTGAGGGTATTTTGGGCCCTGGAGAAGTTTTGACATGCCTTGACATTTGTGCTTTTTTCAGTTGCTTAAAAACATATTAATGGCTTAAGTCTGATAACACTGTATTCAGCACAAACAGGGCTACAATAATATGTGAGCAACATGTGTGTACATGTTTGTATTTTTGAGAAAATAACATTTATGCATGGTTTTTGAAAAAACTTAAATTTTAAGTCACTGAAATAAGGCCATATAACACATACTAAACATGTGTCCACAAGACTTTTGAGTGCTGGATCTTGTAGCCTAGAGTTTTTGCTACAAAATGATGTGAAAACCATCCTGATCACTCATTCATACAAAACAATATAGTAATTTAACTTTTATAAGACTATTTTAATGTTGAAAGGTAATATGGGAGGAGGCGTGAACGATCATGAATATGGATTGTAATTCACACCAGAGAGACAATGACCCCACCCCTATCAATGAGGAATGTGACAGAAAGAGAATGAATATGAGGAGACTTAATGATCAAAATCAAGTTTTAAGTTAAAATAAGTAATCTGACTATATATTTTCTTTACATAAAGACTTTCCTTAATTTTAGACCTACACTACTGTTAAAAGAAGTCTCTTCTGCTCACCAAGACTTGATTTATTTGATCCAAAATACAGTAAAAACAATGCTTTTGTGAACTCTTTTTAAACAGTTTTCTATTTAAATATATTGTAAAATGCAATTTGTGATCAAAGCATAATTTTCAGCATCATTACTGCAGTCTTCAGTGTCACATGATCATTCAGAAATCATTATAAGATGGTGATTTTCTAATATGGGCATATTTAAAGTGTATTTTACTCATTTAACCTGAACACATATTTGCAAGCACAAGCTTTGTTGATGATAATGAGGCATTATAAACACTAGATAAAATATAATCTAAAAATTCATATGATTTTTATATCATATTACATATCATATTTATATCATATTACATATCATATTTATATCATACAGCATACAATTTAAACACCTGCTTTAGCCGAAACAACATTTAAATGTAATTAAAACTTGCTTATTAGGAGTCATATTTCCAATGTCAGTACTCTGAATCCTGGCTGGCAAGTCTGGAAACGGTCCCACTAGTAAAATATGTTTATATAAAATAGCATGTCAACTAATGAAAACTAAATGGCTTACTCGTCTGAAATTGTATCCTCGGCTGGATCAAGTCTCTCTTCAAAATACAAATGTTCATCGGAGTCCCGCTCTTCTTCTGAGGACAATGTTAACTCTTCCTTATAATCCTGGAGCTTTCTCACTTACACTCACCTAAAGGATTATTAGGAACACCTGTTCAATTTCTCATTAATACAATTATCTAATCAACCAATCACATGGCAGTTGCTTCAATGCATTTAGGGGTGTGGTCCTGGTCAAGACAATCTCCTGAACTCTAAACTGAATGTCAGAATGGGAAAGAAAGGTGATTTAAGCAATTTTGAGCTTGGCATGGTTGTTGGTGACAGACGGGCCGGTCTGAGTATTTCACAATCTGCTCAGTTACTGGGATTTTCATGCACAACCATTTCTAGGGTTTACAAAGAATGGTGTGAAAAGGGAAAAACATCCAGTATGCGGCAGTCCTGTGGGCGAAAATGCCTTGTTGATGCTAGAGGTCAGAGGAGAATGGGCCGACTGATTCAAGCTGATAGAAGAGCAACTTTGACTGAAATAACCACTCGTTACAACCGAGGTATGCAGCAAAGCATTTGTGAAGCCACAACACGCACAACCTTGAGGCGGATGGGCTACAACAGCAGAAGACCCCACCGGGTACCACTCATCCCCACTACAAATAGGAAAAAGAGGCTACAATTTGCAAGAGCTCACCAAAATTGGACAGTTTTTGGACAACACAAAAATGTTGCCTGGTCTGATGAGTCTCGATTTCTGTTGAGACATTCAGATGGTAGAGTCAGAATTTGGCGTAAACAGAATGAGAACATGGATCCATCATGCCTTGTTACCACTGTGCAGGCTGGTGGTGGTGGTGTAATGGTGTGGGGGATGTTTTCTTGGCACACTTTAGGCCCCTTAGTGCCAATTGGGCATCGTTTAAATGCCACGGCCTACCTGAGCATTGTTTCTGACCATGTCCATCCCTTTATGGCCACCATGTACCCATCCTCTGATGGCTACTTCCAGCAGGATAATGCACCATGTCACAAAGCTCAAATCATTTCAAATTGGTTTCTTGAACATGACAATGAGTTCACTGTACTAAAATGGCCCCCACAGTCACCAGATCTCAACCCAATAGAGCATCTTTGGGATGTGGTGGAACGGGAGCTTCGTGCCCTGGATGTGCATCCCACAAATCTCCATCAAATGCAAGATGCTATCCTATCAATATGGGCCAACATTTCTAAAGAATGCTTTCAGCACCTTGTTGAATCAATGTAGAATTAAGGCAGTTCTGAAGGCGAAAGTGGGTCAAACACAGTATTAGTATGGTGTTCCTAATAATCCTTTAGGTGAGTGTATGTATCGTTGCAAACACACAGAAAAATGAATTAAATGTGTTTACATTAAACCTCACAGTCGGGGGGCGTGTACATTTGCGTTGATTGTCTCAGCACATTAGCGTATGAATGGTGTGCTCTGCTGGTGGGTGGGATCACATTACAGATAATTAGATAGACCAGTAAAAACTGTACATCGCTTTGTTTCATACAGATTGCATTGCAGGAGAATATTTGTATTAAATTTGAATTGGTTTATTAAAAAGTAGACATTTTAAGCTTTCTTTAGACATTCGCGGAGTTTCAGTTCATTTTACTGAAGTGTTTCTGAAATATGCTCTTTTTATTTTCTTTATTTTACAAAAGCACAAGGTTTTGTTGTTATTGTGAGTGTACAAAAATAAAATTAGACACTTTATAGTCTCTAATGATGTCTTACATTTATCTGTATACCCAAAAATAATGGAGTATTTTAAGTTGTTTCTGCTGTAATGACGAAAATATCCAGCAGGACGTGCCGGCGCGTCCGTCGACCCCAGAGGGTTAAAAAGACACGATTTTAACCACTGGGACATATGTATGATTTTATGCTTAATATCTAAGATTTTTGGAGGTTCAAAAGTCTGATCACATCCACTTGTATTTTAAGGACATACTGAGCTGAGATATTTTTCTTCATATGTGTTCTACTGAAGAAATAAAGTCATACACATCTGGAATGACATGAGTGTGAGTAAATGATGAGAGAATTTTAATTTTGGGGTGAATTAACCCTTTAAGATATGATCTCCTTGTTGCTTGAGAAGCTATCAAAGTAGGTTCCCCAACCCTGGTCAAATGACAATTTAACATTGTACATATGTAGAATGTTGTCTCTCTGGCCTAAATGTTGATTCACACCTCTTGTCTTAAAGTGAAGAGGTTTTTCCAAGACTCTGACAGGGGAACCACTCCTCAAACAAAAGAGTCTACATAGATCATTGAGGACCTGCTGGTGCTACGCAATTAAGGGAAGAGACTTGCGTTCCCTCCAATAAAAATGTAAACACAGAGCAACGTCAGCATTCAGCAACATGCTAATGATCAGTCCAAACACACCTAGACCGGGCCTAGGTCTCATTAGAAGTCTATAGATTACATCCCCACATGCATGGTCTTTAATATCACAATAATTTCTCCTAGGCAACAATAAATGAGAGGTCAGAAGTAATTAGAACATGTAACATCAATAAGCTTCATCTCCTTTAGAAAATATTAATAAAGGTTGTTCACAATTGCCTTCTATCTCCATGACGTTAACCTCTGCATAAATGAAAAAAAAAAAAACTGTTCCCTCTCCCTCTGCTTTTTTCTATTGATAGGGAGAATCTGAGCTTAGCCTGCCTTTTTAACTAGCTGTCAGGGCAGCCATGGGTCAGATCGACTGTGACTACTAACCGAACGAGCCCATGGTGGTAAGTAGGCTATGGATAAGTTTATATAATGTGCTCATCAGCATTGTCATCTATCCCTAAAAAATTTCAAACAGGAATGTATGATGGTAGCTATCTTCATTTTGGCTTTACGGTTGCATTCGTTGGCAAACTGGATCTTTGCCATGACCGGTTGATTAATAAAAATGTTGACATGTTTCACAACTTTGCTGACTGTTTGAAAGAGACCGGGATAAATATCTCTCCTTTGATTCACACAAATGTTCACCATGTTGATGGACTAAAACAACAATTCAGCCATCAATTCAGTGAGGATTTCAGTATTATTTGCTTGGGTCAGAGATATCTTCAGTTTCCCGGCAAAGACCTTACAATCCAAATGGAGGAGTTAGTCGAATTAAAGAGCAACACGAGATTGCAACACCTCTGTAGCTCTTGCTCTCTGCCCTCATTTTGGTTGACTGTGATGAGTGAATATCCTTAGTTGTCTGATGCTGCCATACATTTACTCCTTCCATTCACCTCAACTAATCTGCAAGAGGCCTGGTTTTTTAAATTGATATCCTTGAAAACAAAGTACCTAAATCGCCTCCATGTGGAGGATGACATCAGCATTGCACTATCCAACACTGAACCACGTATTACACTTCTTTGTGAAAAAGATGCAAGCGCAGGTGTCCTACTGATTCATTTCACAATGTCATGGCTGTTGAGACCTGGTTCTTAAAGCATCTCATCTCTTCATTTTCCTCTTTCAATCAACTTGCTTCACATGTAAAATAGCATAGTACATGTTATTACAACTAACTTTAAGTTCTCCTGTTATAAGTGGGCTATATTGCTCAGAAACATTTTTGATAATTTGATTTTAGCATAAGGACATGTTCCACACCTGCCTATTATGTAGTTTTAAAAAAGTAAAAAAAAAAAAAAAAAAAAAAATAGAAATCATGAAAAGTAATTCTATCGACCTACCTACCTACCTACCTACCTACCAACATATAAGTAAATAACAGATAAAGGTTAGGTATAGATAGTCATTACACCTCCACAAATATGTGCATACGCTCGGGGTGCCCTCATGTTGTTCTAAACCCATATTACTTTCTTTCTGTTGAATTCCATACAAACTCAAATATTTTACATAAAATTCTTCCAGGACTAAATTATGAGTTGCAATCCATATTAATTTTATGGCTCTATACTGTTTACTATATGTCAAAAATTGACTTATTTTGACCTAAATATGACCTATTTTTCCTAAAAAAATAAAAATAAAAAAAGGTTAAAGTTGACACTTGCACAAAAACATTTGATGAAATGCATTAACATTTAATAAACAGTTAATTTAAGTAAAGTTAATATGCTCCATAAAACTGACTTTTACATGCCGAATTCTACGTTCGGCACAGTTTCCTGGTGAAATTAACACTAGGTTCTACAGCAACTATGCATGACACAAATCACAAGTACAATGGCTTATTATGACTTAATAAACATTTACATTTTGTCATAAAAGTGACACAAGATGATGTGGTTACTTCAGAAAATGTGCTTCTCATTTCTGATTTTAAAAATGTTGCCATGACCACGTAAATGTCATATGACCAGACTGAATATACTTTAGCTCATTAACCTTATAGTACAGTTGGCACACAACAATGTGGCACATTAATGTACAGAAGAATGTGCATTTACAGGTGTGCATTATCAGCATTTTTGAAAGTGGCTCATCAAATCAGATTTCAAATTTAAATCTATCCATTTTTTTTTATAACAATGCATTTTCAATGTAAATGAAAAGTGATGAAACATTTATGTAATCTGATTCATAATGTCTCTTTATACATCAAGCATTATTATATTTTAAGCATTTGGTCAAGATGAATGACATGTTGCTACCAGTATGACAGACCGACAGATGAGCGGGCATTATTTTTTTGGAAGAGTACACTCATTGAGTAGATGTTTTAATTATTCTCATTTACAGAGACCTGCCAAGGAGTCTATAACAATATGTCAGTGCTGTGATTGCTGGTGGAAAGGACATCCTATATCGGCACTAAGTCTTGACAGATAGAGACCTGTCTGTAAAGGCTAAATTAGAAGACATGCTGTTCAGGTGTAGCAATGATCAATGGTCCAGAATTCTGAGTCTCACTGCAACTTAACAGAAGAGAGTATAATTGTGTAAACAACACTGTCTTAAAGAAATTGTTCACCTATAAAGGACCATTCTTTTGATCCTTATCCTCCTGTTCCTGTTGCTGATTGCATGCTGCACAATTGTTTTTAGTGTACTAGCCTGCTTAGCATTGCTTATTTTTGTTCTTAAACATTCATAATTTTATCCTTTGTCATTTTACCAGCTTTTCTAATGTTTCATCTGTGTGTATTTTGCCTGTTGCTGTTGGCGCCTAGATCGAGTCTGTGTTTGATGCCTGCTAGGTTTTTTTAGCATCACTGATCTATCTTTTTTCAGTTTTTAATCCTTAACATCTGCCATATCAGGTTTTCCCCTGCATTATTCTCTTATCATGATTCAACTGCATGCATTTTCTGTGTACATCCGCTTTCTATTTTTAGCGTGATTAAACTGCCCTCGATCGCAAACACTCATGCCTCAGGATCAACCATCAACAACAACAAACAACTGAGGTAAGTCATGGCATCCGCTCATGTTATTATGTTTAGTATAGCTTCTTCTGACAGCAGTCAGGTATTCACATGTGATAAATGTAAGGAATTAGTCAGGCTGATGGAGAAGTTTATTGAGTTAGAGACACAAATTGAAACACTAGTGAGGTCAGTGAGAAAGAGAAGCTTGTAGATACTGTTTCGGATGTGGGTAGTACAATCAAGCTTCGTTGTTATCTTCATCCTCATCGCCATTTAGATTACTCTTACTGTTGGATTGTCTGCTGTGTTAAAACACTCTTTATTCCATTACATATCATTTGAACTGTTTCCTACGACTGGGTCCACTATTTATCATAACAAAGATCCAACCAACATCATGGACCCATCAGGACTTGCCGAGATCCAGCAGTTTCTTTCTCGACAGGATTCCCATCTCGCTCAGCAAGAGGAGGTCACAAGATCCACTGGGCGAGCCATTGAAGTTATGGCAGCACAATTTACCAAGCTCTCCTCTCTCGTCCGGCACTGTCAACTCAAGATGAGTCCGCTGCACCCACACCACCATTGCCACCCCCGCCGAAGTCAGCACCACCCACTGCTCCATGATCTGAGCCTCGGATCAACCCTCCAGCATCCTATTCAGGTGAGCCTAACTATTGCATAGTTTTTTTATTTCAGTGCTCTCTGTCTTTTTCCTTGCAGCCATCTGCATTTTTCTGCAATCAAAGGTGGCTTATGTTATTTCACTGCTGACTGGTCAGACATGTCTGTGGGGGATGGCAGTGTGGTAACAGAAACATCCATGTTGCTCATCATTCCAGTCCTTCGCTGAGGAACTCCGGTAGGTCTTCGACCGTGCAGCGCATGGCAGAGAGGCAGCACGTGCTCTAGCCGAATTTCACCTAGGACTTCTATAAGTATCTGAGTATTCCTTCAAGTTTCAGATGTTTTCTGCTAGTTGTAACTGGAACGAGGTGCAGTGGGACTTATTCCTGCATGGATTGGCTGACCGCATCAAGGACGAGATCTGTGCTCTAGATCTACCAAAGACTCTTGATGGACTGGTTAATCTTGCTATTCAAGAGGACGCACATCTTCAGTGTCGCTCGCGTCTAGGATCTGCAGCAACTCATGATCGTCTGCAGTATGCTTCGTCACATTCCAGGGGAGATTTGAGTCAGGTTGCGGACAGCCAGTCATCTGAGGGAGAATCCATTCAGGTGGACAGAGCTTGGCTCTCCCAGGACGAGAAGAACTGCCAATGCACACAAGATCTGTGTCTCTACTGTGGATCTCCAGGTCATCAAGCACCCTGGTCAAGGCTCTCAAGATCCCCACTCCTACTCTCAATGTTAATATTCTGGTCAATACTCTACGCAACACTCAACTTACGGAAATAACTCACTGCAACACCGCCTTAAACCTCACTGTCTCCAGTAATCATTCTGAGCTCACCTCATTCTACATCATTGACTCCCCACTCACCCCAGTCATCCTAGGTCATTCATGGTTATCCACACACACAATCCTCACATTTGCTGGTCTGGTAACACGATTTTGGCTTGGAATACTTTCTGCCATGCTTCTTGTCTTTTGTCTGCACCTTCCCCGTTTCTTGACTGTGTTGCAGGATGAACCTGTGGATGTTCCAGGCAGGTATCCCATGGAGTACCATGATCTGAAAGGGGTGTTCAGTAAGTCTTGTGATGCATCTCTTCCTCCTCATTGTCCTTATGATTGTGCTATAGAGCTTAAATCAGGTAAATTTCCCTATAAGGGTGGTTTATTCTTGCTCTCGGCTCCTGAAAGGGAGGCCATGTAGAAATACATGTCTGATTCTCTGGCAGCCAAAATCATTCGGCGCTCTTCCTCTCCTTCTTTTTCATGGATAAGAAAGATGACTCCCTTTGGCCCTGTATTGACAATCGGAGGCTGAATGACATCACAATTAACAACACCTACCCTTTACCGTTGATGTAATTAGCGTTCGAGTGTATGCGGTTTGCCAACTTTTTCATGAAATTGGAACATAGCAATGCTTATCATCTGGTCTGCATCAGAGAGGGTGATGAGTGGAAGACTGCTTTTAACACCCCTAGGGGTCACTTTGAGTATCTGGTTATGCCTTTCGGCTTAGTCAATGGCACTGCTGTCTTCCATGCATTAGTCAATGACGTGTTGAGAGATATGATTTATCAGTTAATTTTTGTCTACCTGAATAACATTCAGAGTCTCTCCGATAACAAGATGCATCTGTGCACCTTTTTCTCCCATCATTTGCCTCCTGCCGAACTTAATTATGACACTGGTAATCGTGAGTTCCTTTTACCCCATTGTTTAGAGGGGTCTGGGGTACCTATCATTGTCTGGACCAATCATAAAAATCTTGAGTACATTCGCTCTTCTCAATGTCTGAACTCCACGCAAGCCCGGTGGGCTCTTTTTTTCAGTCACTTTAATTTTTCAATTTTCTTACCGTCCTGGTTCCAAAAACATCAAACCGTATGCCTTGTCTCATATTTTTGTTCGTTCCGAGTAACCGATAACTCCGGAACCAATCTTCCCTACCAAGTTTGTGGGGGCGTCAGTGTCCTGGGAGATTGAGTCGAAGGACCGCACAGCCTTACAATGGGTTACACCCCTGCTTAAAACCCCACCAGGCTGTTTGTATGTGCCGGAGTCTGTCTGTCCAGACGTTATCCGTAGGTGTCATTCCTCCAAAGTAGCCTGTCACTTTGGAGTTGTGCGCACCCTGACTCTGGTCAGACAGAGATTGTCCAGTGGGACTGTCGGTGCCTTCGATTTTATTATAGACAGATTGTATAGATAGTTTCCTCCCAACTATGTTAATTTCTACAGAGAAATAGTATATATGAACAATTTCAGTCAGGATTTAGGCCCATCATGGTACAGAGACTGCACTTATCAGATTTACACATGACTTGCTCTTATCATCTGATTGCGTCTACATTTCACTTCTAGTGCTTTTAGATCTGAGTGCTGAATTCAACACGATAGATCACGAAATTCTCTTGAATAGGCTAGAGAATTATGTTGGCATTTGTGGACTTGCATTAGCATGGTTTAGGTCCTATTTAGCAGACCGCTACCACTTTGTCTATGTAAATCAGGAATTTTCAAACAAAACAAAAGTTAAGTATGGAGTGCCACAGGGATCAGTTTTAGGGCCTCTCCTTTTCTCTTGTATATGCTTCCCCTTGGAGATATTATCAGGAATCGTGGAATAAGGAATGACAATACCCAACTTTATATTTCTTCAGAACCTGATGAAATTTCACAATTATCCAAATTAGTGTATCAATTAAATGAAAGACTGGATGTCCAGAAATTTCCTTCTACTCAATTCCGACAAAACAGAGGTACTAATTATTGGACCAAAAACCTCTAAAAACAAGCTGCTAAAATATATATAGATGTACTGTTACATCATCTTTAACAGTGAATAATTTGTTATTTGTGTTATATTTGATACCAGTCTGTCCTTTGAAAATCAAATTACCAATGTTTGTAGAACAGCATTCTTCCACCTAAGAAATATTGCTTAATTACGACACATGCTCTCTGTTGTAGAAAAACTAATTCATGCTCCGCAGTTCTTAAGTGACCTTCTACCATGCTATATTCCATCACGTTCTTTATGATCGCAAAATTCTGGACTGTTAATAGTTCCTAGAATATCAAAATCCACAAAACAAGGTAGATCCTTTTCATATACACTCACCTAAAGGATTATTAGGAACACCATACTAATACTGTGTTTGACCCCCTTTCGTCTTCAGAACTGCCTTAATTCTACGTGGCATTGATTCAACAAGGTGCTGAAAGCATTCTTTAGAAATGTTGGCCCATATTGATAGGATAGCATCTTGCAGTTGATGGAGATTTGTGGGATGCACATCCAGGGCACGAAGCTCCCGTTCCACCACATCCCAAAGATGCTCTATTGGGTTGAGATCTGGTGACTGTGGGGGCCATTTTAGTACAGTGAACTCATTGTCATGTTCAAGAAACCAATCTGAAATGATTCGAGCTTTGTGACATGGTGCATTATCTTGCTGGAAGTAGCCATCAGAGGATGGGTACATGGTGGCCATAAAGGGATGGACATGGTCAGAAACAATGCTCAGGTAGGCCGTGGCATTTAAACGATGCCCAATTGGCACTAAGGGGCCTAAAGTGTGCCAAGAAAACATCCCCCACACCATTACACCACCACCACCAGCCTGCACAGTGGTAACAAGGCATGATGGATCCATGTTCTCATTCTGTTTACGCCAAATTCTGACTCTACCATCTGAATGTCTCAACAGAAATCGAGACTCATCAGACCAGGCAACATTTTTCCAGTCTTCAACTGTCCAATTTTGGTGAGCTCTTGCAAATTGTAGCCTCTTTTTCCTATTTGTAGTGGAGATGAGTGGTACCCGGTGGGGTCTTCTGCTGTTGTAGCCCATCCGCCTCAAGGTTGTGCGTGTTGTGGCTTCACAAATGCTTTGCTGCATACCTCGGTTGTAACGAGTGGTTATTTCAGTCAAAGTTGCTCTTCTATCAGCTTGAATCAGTCGGCCCATTCTCCTCTGACCTCTAGCATCAACAAGGCATTTTCGCCCACAGGACTGCCGCATACTGGATGTTTTTCCCTTTTCACACCATTCTTTGTAAACCCTAGAAATGGTTGTGCGTGAAAATCCCAGTAACTGAGCAGATTGTGAAATACTCAGACCGGCCCGTCTGGCACCAACAACCATGCCACGCTCAAAATTGCTTAAATCACCTTTCTTTCCCATTCTGACATTCAGTTTGGAGTGCATTGAAGCAACTGCCATGTGATTGGTTGATTAGATAATTGCATTAATGAGAAATTGAACAGGTGTTCCTAATAATCCTTTAGGTGAGTGTATTTAGCTCCTAAAATATGGAATAGTCTCCCTAACTGTTTGGGATACTGACACACTCACTCAGTTTAAGTCTAGACTAAAGACTCATCCATTTAGCCAGGCATACACCTAATTTATCCTTCAACTCACAATTAGGCTGCTTTAGTTAGGTCTTCCGGAACCAGAAGCAAGAAACATTGATCATGATCTATAACGCTGCAATAAATTTAATGGCCTCTATGCTACTATTATTATTTTTGTATTCCTGTCTCAACATCAGGACTCCCATTCTGAGGTCAACAGAACCGGCTGGATCTAGCTCCATTCCTGTTTCGTGTTGGACCCCACTGCTACGTGTCTCTGAGTGATTAAGACTAAATGCAGCTGGTGCCAACCAAACATCACTTCAGTCTATTATGATGGACTTCATAGGATAAACTGATGCTAACTCCAACCATAAGACATGGGATACATCATATGCCATTGTCTGAGCCTTGGACTTGGGATAGACCTCACCGAATTTACTGGCCAGTTGAACTGCGATGCACCTCACTGATCTCTGCCTGCATCACCTCAGTCTATAAATTAATTGCCAACAAATCCCTTCATCTGCCGACAAACAGAGGACAATGAATCTATGTGAACTTCTGCAGAGTAATGAACTTCAAAGTCATTAGTCAATAATCTTACAGTTCTTACAAAATCCTTTTTTAAACACTGACCCTTCACACTTACTTAGTTTAATAATTTTAAACCATGACTTGCACTATACATAATTAAGTAATATTGGCATTATAATCATGATGTTAGCCAGAGGGGAACAGGCCCACACTGAGTCTGGTTTCTCCCAAGGTTATTTTTCTCCATTAACCAATGGAGTTTTGTATTCCTTACAAAAGTCACCTTTGGCTTGCTCACTGGGTTTCTAAATGTAATTATTATTTAATTACTTATTTTTAAACATAATTCACAATTGTATTTTATAAAATGTTCTGTTAATGATTGATGTTCTGTAAAACTTCTTTGAAACGATGTGTGTTGAGAAAGGGACAATACAAATTAAAATGACTTGACAACTATTTTGACACCCTCATGTTTTTTTAATTCTGTATGTTATGTTTTTCTATTGAATACAAAAGTATAATTTTTAATGAGCAATGAATGTTTATAGTGACCACGGTTTTGTGACCATTGCGTTTTGTGAGGAAAAGAGCCAAATTTAGGTTATTATTCACGAGAATTCAAAAGTTATCGCATGTTTGCGGTGGAATTAAATTAAAAATTAAATACTTTGTTAGTAGCTACTGTCCTCCCTGTGTAATATTTTTACCATATTTATTAAATCCATTACAATAAATTAACAATAATTTGACTCCAAATTTACTCCACCAGGGCGTTCTCACAAGCAACAATTATGCACTTCAAAATGTTTTTTTGAATTCTAAAATGTAATTAATTTGGTAGAGAAAAACAGCCGTGTTCCGGAAATAAAATTCCAATTCATTTTCTCCACATGGGAATACATTTTTAAAATGTAAATTTTAAACATTTAAAGACAGAGCCTACCGTGTGCTCTGAGGTTGTTAATCAAATGTCTATTTTTCTTTTGAAGCCAGCAGTCCATCCGAGTTATTTTATCTTTTATCCAGACAGGTCTTATGAACATTTCGTGACCGGGGCAACATTTTTGCAAAACATTTTTGCTTCATTACACGTTTGGCTGCTTTTTCCCAGTGAAATGTCCAGAGGGGGGTGCTAAAAGTGAGTGAAATGGTGTTGTAGTTAGAATCTTTTTTAAAGGTGAATTTTAGATACACAGACATTTTAATGAGTAAAAGTTTCCTCCATAACCTAAAACGTTAACCTAAAGTTAACCAAGAGTGATCTAAAATCAAATGAGTGGTGAACAAAACAGTCATCTTTACCCTAAACCTAATCGATAGTGTCCAAAAACAATATGCAACATGAAAAGTAAATTTTATGAAGCAACCACACCATTTTTTTATCAGGTGAGCTACCACAAAATCTAATTACATTGGAATGAGTGTGTAAATGTAGGTGGGTCTGTAATATAAATACTAAAATGTATTGTTTTTCAAATGATGCATTATAGAAAGTGTTTTGATATGATAACAGTGTTATAGTAACGTTCAGTCTGTGAGACTTTTTTAAAAAAAATTTTACAGTGGAATTTGTTGTCAAGAACTACATTACTACACTACAATATGTCTGATTTTCAAATACTATTTTGCTTGAAATCAAAGTTTGTAATGTTGTGATTCAACTCAGAGCTGGTTGGTTTGTTTCATGGTTTGTGTCACTGGTGTGTAATTATGCCATTATAAATCTGAGAATGGATAGCGATAAATTTCATTCAACATATGCTGCAGGTGGTTTCTTTGAATTAGTTTCCTGACTAATTGTAGATTATCATGAGAGTTGATTCCTGTGAAGTCAGACCATTAGCATAACACAGGTTCACAGGGAAAGAAGCTCTAACAAGCGTGAATCCACATAAAGTATATGAGTAATCCTGCTGTGCTCATGGATCCGATGGGAACAGAGTGGAAATTAAAGTTTGATTTACGAGGCTCGCTCTGGCCTTCCTGGGCCATCAGAATTGAAATTCCCATTATCTGGAAAGAGCAGAGCTCTTGCACACACCTGCTTAATACTCCTGGATTTGGCTTCAGGAAGTCAGAGCTCTTCTGCTGCAGTTACTACTTGAGTTTGTCAGAGCTAATGAGTGGAGACAGGTGGGACAAAAATAAAAATCTTGTTAAATTTATGGTGAAACACTGGCAGCTGTGGTTGCCATAAAATGAACTGTAAAAATACAGCCACAATGCTTTAAACATTACTGGATGGCATTTTGGTGAATGTATATTTTACTGTTCATAGCCGTATATACTGCATTATTAAAGACCCCATGAAATTGCTTGACAAGTGCAGTCTTCTTGTTTGTTTTGACAGATTTCAATAGTAAATTTCTGCAAGAGCAACTTTAACTTTGAAAAGTCTTGTCTTTGAATCAAATCAAATCCCTTTATTGTCACTCAACCATATACACAAGTGCTACAGTGGGTGAACATCTTGGATGCAGTTCCAAGCAACATATCATTATGAAAATTACAATAAACATCTGATTTACACATATCACAGTAATATCACATAACACAATACGCAATACACACTAAATAATATACAATTTACAGCATACACAAAATAAGATACATGCTGTTATATGCTGATATAAGAATTATGAGTGATCAAGATTTCAAAAATCTGATTGCTTGGGGAAAGAGGCTGCCATGAAGTCGGCTGGTGCGGATGCTGATGTTGCGGTATCGCCTGCCTGATGGTAGTAGTGAGAGCAGCCCATGGCTCAGGTGGCTGGACTCTCTGATGATCCTCCAAGCTTTTTTCACACACCACCTTGTATAGATGTCCTGAAGGGAGGGAAGCTCACCTCTGATGATCTGTCTGGCAAGTCGCACCACCCTTTGCAGGGCTTTGCAGTTGAGGGCAGTGCTTTTGCCGTACCTGGCGGTGATTCAGCAAGTCAGGATGCTCTCTACAGTGCTGGTGTTGAACCGTGTGAGGGTGTGTTGGTTCATTCCAAACATCCTCAGCCATCTGAGGAAGAAGAGGCCTGTCATTGTCAGTGATCAGGCCTACCACCATTAAGCAAACTTAATGATGGCATCGCAGCTATGTGTTATAATCGTCTGGCATCTGATTGACAGGAAGTCCAGGATTCAGCTGCACAGCAAGCCATTTAAGCCTGGAGTTTCTCATCAAGCTTGGAGGGCACTATGGTGTTGAATGCTGAGCTGTAGTTTACAAACAACATTCTCACATATGTGTTCCTTTTCTCCAGGTGGAAGAGAGCAGTGTATAATGTAGATGCAATGGCATCATCAGTGGAACGGTTGTTGTGGTATGCAAAGTGCAGTGAGGCAGGCAGCACAGAGCAGATGTAATCTCTGATTAGTCTCTCAAAGCATTTGCTGATGATGGGGTCAGAGCAACAGGATGCCAGTCATTTAAGCAATTTTTTTTTATTGCTTTGGTACAGGCACAATGGTAGACATTTTAAAGCATGTGGGGACCACAGACAAGGAGATGGAAAGGTTGAAAATATCTGTAAAAACACCAGTCAGTTGGTTTGCGCACGCTCTGCAAGGAATGTGGCCAGGAATGCTGTCTGGACCCACGGCTTGACAGATATTCACCCATCAGAAGGACTGGGTTACATCCGCTACAGAGACAGAGCAAACTAACCTCTGTAGCTTCGGCCAGGAGAGCTCTCTCCGCGAGGGTGGTGTTATTTCCCACGAAACGAGCATAAAAAGTATTAAGCTTATCCGGGAGAGAGACAGTGGTGTTCACAGCTGTGTTTTTATTCCCTTTGAAGTCTGTGATGATATTAATTCCCTGCTACATGCTTCTAGAGTCAGTGGTATTGAACTGTTCTTCAAACTTGACCCTGTACTGGCATTTGGCAGCTCTGATAGTTTTGCGGAGGGCATAACTGTCTTGTTTATGCTCCTCCGCGTTCCCGGAATTAAAACTAGACCTCCTAATTTTAATTAGGAGGTCCACTCATTAAGTTCTGCACAAACATCGCTGTTAATCCACAGTTTCTGGTAAGGGTAGATCCGTATTGTTTTGGTCGGCACTACATAATCTGTGCACTTCCTGATGAAACACGTTACGGTATCAGCGTAGACCTCGATGTCATCTTCAGAGGCGGACCAGAACATCTCCCAGTCCGTGTGATCAAAACAGTGTTGTAGCATAGAATCTGACTGGTCTGACAAGCACTGGCTCGTTCTGTAGGAGGGTGCTTCCTGTTTCAGTTTCTGCCTGTAAGCGGGCTGAAGCAGAATGGAAGAGTGGTCCAATTTGCCAAATGGTGGGCGGGGGAGGGATTTGTAACCATCCCGGAAGTGGGAATAGCAATGGTCCAAAACCTGGTACCTTCGTGTGTTGAAACTGATGTGTTGGTAGTAATTCGGTGCTATTGACTTGAAGTTGGCTTTGTTAAAGTCCCTGGTCATAATGAACGTGACCTAAGACTGCACGTTTTCCTGCTCACTTATACTCTCATAAAGTTCCTTGAGTACCCGGTCTGTGTCGGATTGTGGGGTACACAACTGTAGCCAGAATGGCCGACACAGAAGCGTGAGAATTTCCAGATCAAGAGAGGAGAAAGACTTGATAGAATGTATGTTCCTCTGATCTCACCAGGATTTGTTGATCATAAAATATACACCACCACCTCTGCTTTTACCTGAGAGGTCTTTCACTCTGTCCGCTTGGTGCACGGAGAACCCCACGGGTTCAATATGGGAATGATGCTGCATCCATGTCCCTAAGTGTCAGTGTTATTCCAAGAAAACATGGACAAATTTGTGACTGAGGTCTTTCTCTCTTCAGCCAGAGCTCTCCTACATTCACGCACCTATTCAGAATGGCAGTGGGAAGACATACTGGTTCATCCTTGCTTCCTTGTCATGTGGAGATCGGCGAAATAACAACAGTAGTACTGCGTGAACATAAACAATTGAAACAGACTGAAAAAGTATGCGATTCATAAAGTAACTTTGCCCTGTATATGTGTGTGATTGTGTATTTTCCCCCTCGGGACTTGCCGTAGAACGCATATGCACATATGGAGCTTCAGTGAGAAAATTAGTTGTATTCAATAAACAGACTGTTTCATCTGATATTGCTACTTTTAATTGTCAATTATCCTCATTTTAATGTATTAATATCGTGGTGTCCCCTCGCACCTGGTGTGGACAGACAGATTGCTTGTCGCTGAAATCTTATCGCGTTGAGTTGAAATAGTTATGGACACGGTGTTACAGGATGCAAGTTTCCTGGTGAAATTAACACTACAGGCGCTACAACAACAGTGACTTTCATTTCTTTTTTCACAAATCATGAGTAAATAAAAAATTATCAGGCATCAAGTTTCACAGTAGCTCATCTGAGAGTGTTGCATTTGTGATGTATGGGACCATGGTACGAGTCAGTGCACACAAGTCAATATTTAAGATGAAAGAGTCACAGAAGCACCACACAATGACATGGTCACATTTGCCTTTGGTTTAGGTTTAATGTTTAGAGTTGGAAAGTAGGTGTTACTGATTTAAAACTCAAAGGAGCATTATCTGTAAGGATTAGGTTATAGTTTCTCCAACTATTCAGGTAACGCATTTCTGATGCATTCATTACGTAATTTTAAACATATTTTATTTCACTAAAATGCTACTATTTCAATTTCTTGCTGTTTAAAAGTCTAGCAATTAGAAAAAAAATACTGGGTGCACCTTTACGTTGATATTTAAAAAATAAATACATTGCAAAATAATTGCAGATTGAAATTAAATAGAATAAAGTAGAATAAATAACTGCAGAGTCCCATAAAATACAGCTAATATTATTTTCAATTGGCACTGCCTGAGTTTACAGTAAAAGAATAAAGAAAGTGTGAGGGGGTGGGGGGAAGGTCGACAACTTTGCGATGAGGTAATGCACTGAGCTGCAGTGAATGGAAGTGCAGAAGCACAGGGGGTCAAATACATTCCCGACAGCACGAGAGCCATACTAACTGCAGGGAGATGACATCATAGTTTCTCACTGATGTGCCCATTTATGGAAGCTGCCTGCAGGGGAGCTGCAAAAAGCACTTTCTGCTAAAGTTTGGCTAAAGCACACACACACACACACACAATACACACACAATGTGATTTATCCATGAGATGGACAGTGTGCAAGCTTGCTCTGGCAGACTGGTCCATCTTCCCCGATGAGAAGGTGAAAGCTGTGTTGTGTTCTTTTAAAATATGTATTAAAGAAATTGTTCACCCAAAAATTTAAATTCTTTCACCATTTGGTCACCTCACCTCTTTCTTATGTGGAACACAAAAGGAGATTTTTTTTTAAAAGAATCATTTTTTTACTCTCTATGCAGTTACAATTAATAGGGACTTGCGATTTCAAGCTTCAGGTCATAAATGCACTTTAAAAGAAGACTACTCTTATGTATTTATTAAAAGTCTTCTGAATTCAAACAAAAGCTTTGTGTGAGGATCAAACCAATATTTAAATCATGATTTACTGATTATACTGTAATTCTCTCCAATAAACTGTTAACTGCTACAAACAGATTGAGTCGGTGTGTTTGTGAATTAGATAACCAGATCAGTCCAAATTTTGAATCATTCAGACCAGTTTTGTGTACCAGATCACATGGTTCATTGAAAAGATCTAACTCGGAAGAATCATCCATTCACAAATCAAACATTGCTTCTCTTCTGAACTCATGAATACAGGAAGGATAGCTAGCGTGGATATCAATATTTCCAGTGAATAACAACTTTATTTTCAGTCTGTTCTTCACACAAAGATATCGAATGACTTCAGAAGACTTAATATAGAGCATGGATTTGTACTATTTTAAAAGTAGGCCTACTGTGATGAGGAGGAGGGTGTGGACGGGCCATAACGAAAGATGGCCATCACTGAATCAGCCCAATCAGAGAGGGATAAATAGGAGCCAGGGACAGCAGTTAGAGAGAGAGAGAGAGAGAGAGAGAGAGAGAGAGACACACACACACACACACACACACACACACACACACACACACACACACACACACACACACACACAGCCGCTGTGTTTGTGTTTATGTTGTTTAAGTAACTTTATGTAATTAAAGTTACATTGACTGCTCAGCCAGTTCCCACCTCCTTGCCCATCCTTACCCGTTACATTGTTGCTAAAACCTGGGAAGGAGGAGAGATGTGCTGTTGTGCAGTCCTCACCACTGCCGTCCTTCTGTTGGCAGGTCTTCCTCACCTCTATGGAGCCCTGGGAGATACAAGGGGAGGGAGAGGGGAAAGGGAAAGAGTGAGTAGGAAAGACAAAGAGAGAGAAAGAGAAAGAGAAAAAAAAAAACTTGTTCGCCGGTCCCCGGACACACCGTCACCTGGTTCTCAACCGCTCTTCTGCCCTCTGGAAGATGACAGCTGTTCCTCCCCAGGCGGATGACACTGAGTCCTCTGACCCCTGGTGGATGGTAAAGCTCCTCTCCCTCCTGGCGGATGGCAGTGGCTCTTCTGACTCCTGGCCGCAGGCAGTGACTCCTCCATCCCCTGGCGGACGGCTGCAGCACCAATGTAATGGGAAAAGATGGGCAAAGAGGAGGCAGAAACCGGCTGAGCAGTCAACGAAACTTTAATTACATAAATGAAAATAAACAAAAATAAACATACACTCTCGTACACAAACATGTGTCTCTCTCTCTCTCTCTCTCTAACTGGCAAACTCAGCTCCTTTTTATCCCTCTCCCACTGATTGGGCTGATTCAGCACTGGGTGTCCATCATTATGGCCCTGCAATGTTCTCCTCATCACACTCCTCCACCTCCCATTTCAGGCTGGTGAAACCTCCGGCATGACATACTTGCACCCGCATGGGCCGACCAGGCCCTCCTCCCTGTCACACCTACTTCAGTTGTGCTTTTGTATATTTTTGAAGCTTGAAAGTCCACATCAGTTGGAAAACAACCAGTACATTCTTCAAAATTTCTCCTTTAGTTTTACCCAGAAAAGAGAAATTAATTTACAATTTAGAATTTCCTTTTCGCTGCATTGTCGCATAGAATCACATTGCAAAATGATTTGTATGTGGCTTTTTGCACATATCGTGTCAGTTTTTTGTTTAAATGAAAACTAGAAGACCTAAAACAAAAATGACTTTGATTAACCTTCATACAAATCACGAGAAAAATGGCAGATTATCAGTTCATTAATAATTGTTTTTCACCCTGTTCTTCACACAATTGGCTACGTACACACCTCAGCTGCAATCCAGCCTGGATATGGCCCAAATCAGATTTTTTTTTTCTCTCACATGTGACACAGATCTGTTAATTGGACAACAATGTGAACAGCCAAAAGCACTATGAATCTGACATTTTCAAATCCGATCTGGGTCACTTTCATATGTGGAAATAAATTGGATGCAAATGTATCTGATTTTTTTCCCAATATGCCTTCAGTCTGAACAGCCAGGTCAGATTTAATGTGATTTATTTGTATTTTTTTTTACATAAAACTCAGCATTCGTCATTTGTGGGCTTGATATACCACGAAATGCCTGTTACGGTTTAAAACTTAAAAAAAAAGTCACATCTTTTCTAGTTAATGCTTTCAGTTCCTTTTTTAAAAAAGTATAGGCTTCAACAGTATATACTGTGTGTAAAGATGTTTTACCTGCTGTATTTCATGTTGTCTTGCTCATAATATTACATTCTTGAGCTTCAATGGTAATTAAATTCCACCATATGACTGCAAATGACATTATTAAAAATTACTTGTCTTCCATCACTTGCTGACATTTTATATGATATGATAGGTATAGATAATCATTAAGTGTCCTATTCAGTTAAAAAAAATAAACTGCTAATCACAATTTTAATAGGTTAATTCATTATACATATTAAATAATTAACATTTCTGTGTTTGTTTTACGGATGCTCAGGGAGTGTTAATTGCATGCGGGTCAGTTAGCAAGCGTCGGCTGTTCAGACCAGTGTCTGATATGGGCTACATTTAAAATGTTGTGTGAACAACCTTGCAATAAAATAATCAGATTTCAGCAGAAAATAAGATTTGGGCCACATTCATTAGTTAAGTTTCAGTCAAGCTACTCTTTTGAAAAAGTAGTTAGATACACTACAAGTTACAATCAAAAAGTAGCTAGCTACATTGAAGCTACTTAATGAGGCAATATATATCTTGTAATATTACTATCAAAACAATAATATTAATAACAGAATTTACACTAATTCAATTTATTAATTAATGTGTTAATTAAATATATTAAATGTATTTAATTAGTAAATTACTATTTAATGAATAGTAACATTAATACAGTTAATAATGTCCATAAAATAAAATACAACAGTATAAAATAAAAACACAAAAGATCAGATGCCATAAAAAAAAATAAAAAATTATAGTATACTTTACACTTTTCAGTCCTGCTGTGGCCAGGTGTTGCCTAATTCCCTAAAGATAATTTTTTATGACAAACTCTCCTTGGGCTGGCATTTGTTGTTCTTGTCACATCATATTTAGTGTGGATAATATGTGAATAAAGACTCTAGGCTTGTTTCTCCCCTCACCTGGGTTCATGCTCATTGTATTTTCTGACTTTTTTGCCACTGACATGCAAGTGCCAACTTTACAGGTCGGATACAGAGGTTTGTTTTTTCAGGTCCAAACAAAGTGGACGGATGGTCATCCTAGATTGTTGTATAATAATTCAAAAGGATTTCTTTTACAAAACCTTTTATTTATTTTAAAAGAAAATAATAGTTAATTAAATGCTAAGAAATTAATTAATCAAATAGTTCTACATGACTGTAATTATTATAATAATATATACTGTATATTTATAAATATTATAATAATAATTCACTCGCTGCTCCCAATAATGCACAGATGATGAGAAACGAATTAAACATATTTAGAACAGAAACAATATAGTAAAAATAACTTTTTTAATTATTTTATTTAAAATAGTAAAGGTAAATATGTGGTTGTGTGATCTATTAAGAACAAAGTGTCTAAAACATTTTTTGTTAATAGAAGAATAAAATGTTGTTCTTTTATCATTTTCAGATTTACCTGACCCTGTAAGAAGGTAAACAAACTGTGGTTGATCACTTTACATAGCCATTCTTATCCAAGTGAGCTGTAATATGCTCTCAGAGGATGGCGGTAATTCACAATTTTTGTTTGTGATCTGCCATTATAAAAGAATACGATGCTTCCTGATTCTGATCAGCAGACAGAAATATGCTGCCAGATCGTTGCCAGATATGCTGACATTTTGCCAGTAAAAGTTTGGCTTCTACGGAATAAGGAAGGCTATTAGTTATAATCAGACCAACGTGATGTAGCGTTTGGTCAAACTACACTGCTACTTGCAGGAAAAAGTAGTTTGCTACTGGAAAAGCTACTCTGTTTTAAAAGCAGCTGAGCTACTGTCAAGCTACTAAAACATGTAGTTAAGTTAGTAGCATCGCTACATGTAGTTAGCTGCTCCCCAACACTGCTATGCCATGACATCTAAACACTTTTACAAAAGCGCATGACTTGTAAGGCGATACATCTTAACGTTTACATTAAAAAACAAACTATGTAAGCTTGTGCAGCAATAACCAGGATATGAGTCCTGAAGAGCATGTGTGTCGAAAGTATCATAGAAGCACCACAAAATGATGTGGTTGCTTCAACTGTTGTTTTTCATCTCACAGTTGCCCTTTTCTGACACTATCGGTTAGGTTTAGGTTTAAGGTCTAGGGAAGGGAGGTAGGTTTTGTTGATTAGTGATGTTTCTTTCGTGAACATATTGATGTCACCTCCATAGACTCATATTTCGTTCACTGATGTCTCTCCCTTTCAAAGCCAATGAGCTCTACTGCTTTTCATGCCTATAAAGACTGACTTAAGCATGAGCCAATAACAATGGAGAATGGGCTGTAAAGGAGCATATCATTGGTTGGACCCACTGAACGAATACACCCTTTCATTAAACTAGCTGGTCATTTTGTTTGTGTCATGAACGAACTAAATGTACTGGTAAACTCATTGCAAGTCATGACCGACATGAACCAGTTAGTTATCATGAATGATGATCTGCTGAATGAGAGGAGGAGCTGCATGTCGTTCGTTCATATCGTCAATCTCGTTCAACAAGAAAAGGGGTTGGATGGATTATGGATAAAATTGAGTGATGATCACACATTACAATGATATAAGGATGTTATTGAAACTCATCATTATGTTTTAGGCTAGTATTTTGTACTTTTTTGTACAGCTTGATTAAAAAAAGATGTGCTCAGCAGTTCACAGTATAAAAGATATACTTTGTTGTAATTTGTGAGGAAAGGCTTATGATGCTTTAACACTCTGCAGTGCTGAAGTCTATTAGTAGAATTTTAATAAAGGATAATTAGACTTGCTGACTGCTTTCGTTTCAATGCAATTACTTAAAAGATGCACCATCTGCCGGCGCAAAGGCGTGAACGGAAAGGTGAACGGAATCAAAAGTATCGAGTCACTAAAAAGAATCAAAATCACCACCACTATTGTTGATTTAAACCTGGATAGAATATTAACCTTAAAAACCTTCCCATAATTTGGGGAAAAAATGTGACTCGCCTTTAGCGCCACACAGTGGATATTTTACTTAGAAACTGCCACAATGTGTGTAAGGAGCCATGTAATATCATTTTGCAAAAATGTCCACACAGATAATAATTTTTTCATGAGATCAAGCAGCATTTTTGAGTGAACTATTTCTTTAAGGTTGTTTCTCTCTGTTTAGCCTCATAAACTTTTGTGCCTCTTTGAAATGCCTTATTTTGCCATTGAGACAGTTTGTTGTACCCCTGGAGGGGCATTGGTGCAGCTGGCTTCATAGACTTGCCCCAACCCTTGGCCTGCTGTGCCATTGTGTACACTCCCAGCCCCTAGACAATGATGGCGCTCCAGGCAAGATCGTAGTGCCAGCATATTTATGTGTCCCTGGGTACACTGATCAAACCCAGAAAACTGGAACTTGTCCTGACACCTGCAGCTTCACAGCACCCTACCAGAACACAGTGTAATCAGGCCACATTGCTGCCTGGCAAAGCTGTGGAGGATTTGACACTAATAGCATGATTGTATGGGCTACAGCTATGGATAAATAGGTGGCTGGTGAAGGCAGACCAACCATAATCACAATGGATTACTGTATTGATAAAAAGAGAAAGTTATTTGTATTCTAGCAGTAGTATTACGTTTACAGTACACAGTGTACTGATATGATTAGGAGTTTAATATATGCTTATGATAATACAACAAAGTCATAAAATATAAAACTAAATGTTTCAGCCAGAGCTCCTTATGCTCTCAGGCATGTCCCCCTCAATGTCTATGATGGTTACGTCAATCATCATAGTTAGCTTACAGAAATATAAGGATGTATGTGCCCAACCTGGGTATTCCTTGGGATATCTCTTCTGTTCATAAAAAAATATTAACTTCTGCATGTTTGATATTGCTGAAGGTCTTTTATATATAATTCTGGCAACCAATAAGTAATGAGTCAAGTGTGCCCACATGAGTATGAAAGAATTGCTAATGATCTGGACCATTATTCTAAATTGAGGGTTATCGTAACGCATTATTAATTAATGAGATATTACTGTTTCCTTCCTGGGTAGTTAAAGGTTATCTGGACCATTATTCTAAAGTGAATACACATTATAAACAATATAAATTATTATATATTATATACACATACACCTTTAAGCTGACTATGATACCCTACCAGACACTGTAGCCATGATTTGGAGAGCTGTTATGTTCATAAATTAATTCCAGCAAAGAACACATGTGAGGGGCATGTTTCTTTGTTCACAATAAAAACATAATCATTCACATTTTAGACACATGTTAATATTTTGCTTAGTAATTAATTCATATTTATTTTAAATTAGCCATTTGATAGTTCTCAATGAGAAAAATCTAATTCAGTCATTATTGTTTACATAACAGTGAACTATTACTTACTGATTGGTTAATCATTTTCCATATTAGTTAATAGTAGTTACTAAAGTGTTAATGTAGTACTACTCATTAATCCTGCATTACTTCGTGCATAGTTTCCTAATAATGATGTACCATTATTATAACATGTTAGTGAAATTTATATATCCTTAAAACAAGTGAAATTCACTTTACAAAATGTATTAAAGACCTGACTTTTTTTTACTCCGTGCAACCCAGCATTTCATTTAGCATGGATATTGTGTTTTGTCTTCGCTAAATGCTATGCATAAATAAATGTAAACTATTTATACTAATTTCAGATCAGAACACTCTGGGCTGTCAGTAAAGGGTTAAACTTTTGACACACAGGGTCAAGAGACAAAACAATATGGCGCCGATCACTGCTGAGTTGTTGGGAGAAGCACCAACAAAATTACATCTGGTAAGAAACCCATTTCATTTTACATTGAAACCTGCTTTAGACAAAAGAGTCTCTAGTTTCATCTGAGATTTCATATAAATTAGGTAAGTTAAATTTGAAATTAAGGAAAAAGTTTAAAGTTTAATTAAGGCGTGTGCAGTGGAGTAACAAAAACATGATCAGTGGAGCAGTTACGTGAGTAGATGAGGTCCATTTGGTTACCTGACTTGTGAGTTGTCGCAGTTGTGAGTTGTTTGAGGTGAAACGAGGCAAGCAAAGTGTGGAAGTCTGCAGCCTGAGGTTTTTCCAGGTGGATATTGAAGTCCCCAAGTACTACAAGAGGGCTGCCATCTTCAGAGAAATTTGAGAGCAACAAATCCAACTCCCCCAAGAAGTTACCTAGTTGAACTATAGCTACAACTACAAAATGGATTTTAACAGGGTGGGTGATAGTAATCACATGTGATTCAAAGGAGATATTGTCACACAGAGATGGTAAAGGGATACGTTTCCATGCACAGGAGATAAACAAACCTGTTCCCCCACTCCTCCCTGTCTGACAGTTAGTGTGGGAGAAAGTGAAGTGATCCAGGTCTCAGTCAGTGCCAGAATGTTGAGACCTGAATGACTAGCAATGGACAGAATGAAGTCAGCTTTATTTACAGCAGACTGGCAATTCAAAAGACCAATAGCAAGAGAAAGTCATTTAGCAGAGGAAGTGGGGATAGTGTGCAAGTTGTTTGGATTGTGCTGTCTTCTGTATTCTGAGTGACGAGTGTTAGTGATAGTATGAATTAGGAATCGCATAGTGGTATAGGAAGAAATTCGTCAGAAACTGTAGACAAGAAAAGAAGATAATATGTGCGATAATGAAGTGCCTTGTTGGTGGACTCAGAATCAGAGTGAGCTTGATTGCCAAGTTTGCTTACATACACACACAAGAAATTTGTCATGGTGACAGAAGCTTCCAGAGCAAAGAGAATACAAAAATATACATATACAACATATACATACAGACATTTGAAATATACCTTGTAACAGTTATAAGGATGGGCAAGGAGGAGGCAGAAACCAGCTGAAAAGTCAATATTAATTTTAATGAGAAACATAAACATAAATCAACATAAAACATAAACAAACACACACGCAGGCAGCACGGCCACGTGCGTCTCTCTCTCTCTCTCTCTCTCTCTCTCTCTCTCTTCCGAACTGGCATCTCTGGCTCTCCTTTATCTCACTCTCCTGCTAATTATCTGATGGCCTGGCCATACCCTCCTCCTCGTCACTCTCCTCCCCTGCCCAATTCAGGCTGGATTGCCACTGGACTGACAAAATCTCCACAGCCCATCTCTATAGGAGAGATACTGCCCTTCCACCTACCTCCTGTGAACCTGTGGGAGAGATGAGGGGAGGTGTGGAGAAAGAGGAGAGAGAGAGAGAGAGCGAAAAACTTGCTTGCCAGTCCCTGGACACACTGTCGCCCGGTCCTCAACCGTTCCTCCCCTATTGCAGACAGCAGTGAGCCCTCTGACCCCTGGTGGACGGAACCGCTCCACCCCTTCTTGGTGAACAGCAGTGGTTCCTCCACCTCTCAGCAGCTGGCAGTGACCCCCTCCATCCCCTGGCAGACCGCCGCAACTATTCTTTGGGTGGACCTGTTAGCTTGATAGGCAAACTGCAGGGGATCAAGAAAGGGTTCAGTGATGTCCTTCAGGTGGGCCAACACCAGTCTCTCAAATGACTTCATGACCATGGACGTCAGGGCAAAGGTCTGTAGTCATTAAGTCCTTCAATCTTGGGATGATGGTGGAGTGTTTGAAGTAGCTGGGAATTTCACAGTGCTCCAGTGATGGGTTGAAGATCTGTGTGAAGATGGGGGCCAGCTGATCAGCACAGGCTTTTAGACAAGTGAGAGAAACACCATCTGAGCCCTGTGCTTTTCGTGTCTTATGTTTTCGGAAAACCCAGCACACATCCTCTTCACAGATCTTAAGTGCAGGTTGAGTAGTTGGAGGGGGGAGGAGGGGGGTTGTAAGAGGTGTTGGTGTTTGTGTGAAGTGAAGGTCAGAGTGGGTGTGGGGTGTGAGACTGGGCTTTTCAAATCTATAGTAAAACACATTTAGGTCGTCAGCCAGTTGATGATTCCCTACAGCAGGGGTCGGCAACCTATGGCATGCGTACCAGCATTGGCACGCAGACGGATAATCATTGGCACACCAGCAACGGTGACAGAGGAGTAGACTATTTTATTTATAAAAATTCTGCACCTCCATTCCAATCTACATTTAATCCTGATTTAATCCTTCCTCATGATTACACAGCATATTTTCATCAGCTGAATGGCAGCCTAAACACTATTAAGGTGTGACGAGACTCGCCATTTGTCCATCACAAGCCGGCAGCATTTCACTCGAGTAAATGCGCCCACTTTGCTTCAGTATGGCTGCGCAGATGACAGCCTACATTCCATGTTTCATTGTTCTTTTTGCTTTCAGAACAACAAATCATGTACTAAGGAAAACACCACTATTAAAACTTGAGATTTCCAACCCAGCATACAATTACACCCTCCTTAAACCAGTCACACTCAAAATTAAATTAAACGATTCAAAGAGAAAACATAAACCCACATTCAAAACATAAATTAAACCTGGAAATAACCAGGATTTTGCAGATGCAATTCTCCAAAATTGGCTAAATAGTTAATCGGCTTGTAATGCACGAATGGCTTGCATGTGCAGCGTAAGTCTTGTCAATCTTTAATAGTGTTTAGTCTCCCATTCAGCTGATGAAAAAAACTGCGTGATCATAAGGAAGGTTTACATCAAGATGTCGATTGAAATGCATGTTAGGTGCGAAAATCTTCATATAAATAAAATAGCCTGCTTCTCTCCTGCTGTTAATTGCATGCTAATGATTACCCCTCAGTGATTTATATTCGCTACTGTGTTGTCTGTGCGGATCAGTACGTGCTTGCCGTGGATCAGCGGCAAGAATCAACCCAATACCTTTCTTGGGTACAATGAATAGGGGCTGTAGTACCCCTTCTCCATCTCAGCTGGAGGGACAGACATTTTCGCCCTGCACAAAGGTGAATTGGATGGCACTGAAGTGGGGTAGGCACCTGGTGAACTGAAACAGAATTTGCATGCCCCTCTCCCGGAAATACGGGTATAAAGGAAGGGAAGCGTGCGTCTATTCAGACAGGTTTTGAGCTGAAGATTCGAGAGTAAAGTCATGGCCATTTCAGCGGCTAGTACAGTGTTGTGGCAAGAGGGACACAATGTCTCATTCCCTCCATCAGGGAATGGAGGTTATGACAGTAACCAAGATATTCCCCTTCTGTCACTCACGCAACGTTGTGTCGATGTAGTGACACTAGGGGTCCCTATTTAAAACCCCACCACACTGAACCGTATTACGTGGACTGCTGATGCAGGTGCATGCAAAAATAGCAGGTGCATCAGACTGCACATAGCCTTTCCCAATGCCCCAAAAAACATCATGTACTTCCCTAGATCCCTGAGGGGGGGAAGCAGCATAACTAGCATGGGAGCAGGCCGCGCCAGCAGATGCCACGAGAGTGACTTGCTCCTCATACTCACAGAACCTGTGCATGTAGGCTCACTGAGGGAAATGCATACTTACGCAGCCCCCGGGGCCAGATTTGTGCCAGCACATTTGTGCTGAGGGGGGCTTCTGTCAGAGAGTACCAGAGAGGGCAGTGGGTGGATTCTTGGGAGGCAAACAGATCTACCTGTGCTCTGCTGAATCGACCCCAAATCAGCTGAACCACCTGAGGGTGGAGTCTCCACTCTTCACTGAGTGTTACCTGCCATGACAGCGTGTCCACTGTGTCGTTGAGGTTGCCCGGGACATGAGTGGCGCAGGTTGCCCGGGACATGAGTGGCGCACAGCGTCCTTAGCCGTTGCTGACTCCAAAGGAGGAGATAGCGGGCGAGTTGCGAAATGTGGCGCGAGTGAACGGCGCCTTGGCGATTTATATATTTGCCACTGTGTTGTCTGTGCTGATCAGTACGTGCTTGCCGTGGATCAGCGGCAGGAATCTGCGCATGGCAAGTAATACAGCCAGCAACTCTAGGCAGTTGATTTGCCAACCCAGTCGCGGCCCTATCCAGAAGCCTGCGTCTGCGTGCCCATTGTACAAGGCACCCCAGCCCATCTGGGGGGAATCTGTAGTAACTACGACACATCTGAACACCTGCTGTAGGGGGACTCCTGCCCGTAGAAAACAGATCTCTGTCGAAGGGCTTAATAAGTGATGTCAGGAAGGGGTGAGGGTCACACGGTATGTGCCGCAGCGCCATGCCCATCTCGGGATTCGAGTCTGAAGCCAATGCTGAAGTGGTCTCAAATGCATGACAGGCGCGACAGCTGCTGAGGATGCCATATGCCACAGGAGCCTCTGAAATTGTTTCAGTGGAACCGCTGTGCCTGGTCTGGACATACTCCGGCAGTTCAGCACTGACTGCAAATGCGCTAGCTTGTGAGGCACACTGTCATTGAGACCGAGTCTTACTCCATGCCATGAAAAGAGATGCTCTGAACCGGGGAGAGCTTGCTCTTTTCGTAGTTGACCTGAAGCCCTAAACAGCTAAGGTGTCTGAGCACCAGGTCCTGTGTGCACAGAGCAACTGTCGAGAGTGTTGCTGCGAACCGATCTTGATGCCGGACACATGTCAGAATATGTTTCCGCGTTAGCATCTTGAACGGGAGTCTGTGTAAGGCCCGGTTCAGAACTCGCAGGTCCATTATTAGCTACAACCCAACACCTTTCTTGGGTATGATGAAGTAGAGGCTGTAGAACCCCTTCTTCATCTCAGCTGTAGGGACAGTCATTTTCGCCCTGCACTGAGGTGAATTGGATGCCGCCGAAGCGAGGTGGGCGCCTGGTGAACTGAATCACATAGCCGAGTCAGATGGCAAGCGTAAGCCACGCGCCCATGCTCCAGTTGAGGGGCATTAAGGTGACGATCACATGTGACGTACCTGGAGGTGAGGCCTCACAGCGGGGGGGAGTGGGCGATATGTTGTTGGGTAGCTTCGTCCCAAGGTGGTTGTTCTGAGGAGAAGCTCAAAGCACTTACCTTGCTCCTGCAGACTACTGAGGAGGAGGTTCTGTAGAGACAACCTCAGACTCGTCACCACCTGGGGCACGTGAATGCGGATGGTTCGCGTTCATGGGGGCCCAACTGCAAGTGCTCGGTGTCTGAATGCCATGAGAACGGCAGTTGTGGGCACCGGCTAAGTGACCCAGGGAGTGAGGAAACTGCTTTTTTGTGACAATGTGGGTAGTGCATCCCATTGGGTTTTCAACAAACAAAGAAAAGGAAACAAATGATTCTCCACCCGGCTCTACACCGGGGGATGGAGTGGTTTGAACACCAGCTCCGTAGCAGACAACTCAACTCTCTCTCTCCCTGGGTTGTCCAACTCAGGAGCGCTTGGGAGCCTTACAGGTCCAGGAGGTAGTTTGTGAGTCGGGGGGCGTCCACCTCCTGCAAGGAGCTCTACACTGGGATTAAGAGCTGGACCCGGGCTGGGGCGGAGCTGCCTGGGGTTTTAACGCCACAGGGAGACGGCCTCAGCGAGCAGACTGGGTGCGGGATATATTGAGCCGCAGCGGGGCAAGATGTGTTGGATGACCTCTGTCTATTTCTTCACAGCCGAGAACTGCTGGGCGAAGTCCTCAGTGTGATCGCTGCCCAGACACGTGAGGCAGCATCCATGGCCATCAGAAGTGGAGAGTTAACGACCGCATCCAGGAATAACACAAAGATCGAAGGGCATCTTGAGAAAGATGCATCTTAAAAAGACAATCAACGTCAATGTGTACTCTTTTAGAGAAATATACTCTTTTAGAGGGCTGTCGAAGCGCCCAGGGGCATGGTCTGAAGAAGAGAAAAGCTGCTGAAAATGCACCTTTTCTCCAACAGCGTATGCTCTTATAGAGGTGAGTGGAACAGCAGTGCGTTTACTCAGCTCGCTGAAACACAACCGCTCAGCTCCGAAGAAAAAATCTGTCTGAACAGACGCACGCTTCCCTCTTTTTATACCCGTATGTCCGGAGGAGGGGCATGCAAATTCTGCTCGCCAATTCTCATTGGCCTTTTCTCAATAATAAGAGGTAACCGAGGCTCTCAAGAGAGACCCCTAGTGTCACTATATCGACACAATGTCAAGTGAGTGACAGAAGTGGAATATATGTTAACTAACAATTAAATGTAATTTTTTATCCATAAACAATGGCACTTTGTTTTCTTTATTTATTTGAGGATGTCTACACAAAGCACATGCTGTAGACACTTTACTTACACAAAACTGTCCTTGTGGTCCACTAAGAATAAAATAGTTAAGTTTTCCATTATTCTGGCAATAGAACACCAGGTTATAAAATATTAAAAAAGAAACGTCTGCTAATAGAGGTTATATAATGCTGATGGTGGAGGAATATGCTTCAAAAATTTCACTCTCTTTTTCAGTCTTCATTCTACTGTTAAGTACAAGAGAAAGAGTGCAAGAGAGATAAAGTTCAAGTTGGGTGAAACTATCTAAAGTCAATCTGTCTTTAAGGAAAGTCTTTAAGATCACTCCTCCACATTCACAATCTTTTATTTATTTAAAGATGAGGTCACCAAGCAAACAGATGAAATAGTCAAACTTTAGCCATACATCCTTGTTGAGGAGCCACTCTGACACATTTGGGTTTGGAAAGCATCTGGAGTGAAGAAAACTTTCATGTTAGACAATAAATGGTACTTAGCCCTGGATTTATTGTCACATATTCCTAGCAGTTTGGTTTGCCATTAGACATGGGACAGCATGTGCCAGTTGTCCAGTTGGATCATCTTAAGGGCTCTGTTCCAAACCATAGTGAGCTGCCTATGAGGCAGTAATATAAGACATCTTATCTGTATTAAAGGCTGTTCCAAAAGAATTGGCCAAATTTGGAGGGGATGTTGAGACCAAATGCGTTCTTGTGTTAAAAAATATAGATACAGTGAAACGATTAGAACAGAATGCATGAGTCTCAATATGCAATGCATGCTGTAACAGTCAAAGACATGAAGTCAGTCATGATTACATTTAAAATTCACTGTAAAATGTGTAAAACATATTTGGTGTGAACAACCCAAAGGGGAGAGCAAGTGTCCTTTACATAGAGGGCTATTTAATATTAATTGCCACAATATGCAAATACATCCTAGATGGAATATGTTGATTACATATATAAAAAAGACACATCCACTCACTTTCAACTGCTTTTATTTTCAGCAAACTTAACATGTGTAAATATTTGTATGAACATAAAAAGATTAAACAACTAAGACAGAAACTGACATGTGACTGCTCAAGGAAACATTATTCCATTTCTGTTCAAAGGATGGGTCAAAATCTAAATAAACAGCCAGTATCTGGTGTGGCCACCAGCTGCATTAACCCTCTGGGGTCTGAGGGTGTTTTGGGCCCTGGAGAAGTTTTGACATGCTTGACATTTGTGCTTTTTTCAGTTGCTTAAAAACATATTAATGGCTAAAGTCTGATAACACTGTATTCAACACAAACTGGGCTACAATAATATGTGAGCAACATGTACATGCTTGGATTTTTGAGAAAATAATGTTTATTGGAAACAGTCCCACTAGGAAAAAATGTACATGTTTATATAAAATATTATCTAATATAAAATACAAACGTTCATCAGAGTCCCGCTCTTCTTCTGAGGAAAATGTTGACCCTTCGTCACTATCCAGGAGTTTCCTCGCCTGTGTATCTTGCGATCTTTAAAATGCGAAGAAAAGTGAATGAACTAGATGCTTTTTAAGGCACAGTTGGGGGCGTTTAGAATTTGCATTGATCACCTCAGCACATTACCGCATGAATATCGCCCATTGTCCATGGGTGTGATCACATTAGGGATAATTAGCTGAGCCAGAAGAAACTGCACATTGCTTTGTTTCATACAGAATACATTGCAGGAGAATATTTGTTTTAATATTTGTGTGGTACTTATTTGCGGAGTTTCAGTTGATTTTTGTGACGTGTTTCAGATATATGCTCGTGAATACAGAGACTGCTGTAAGCTCACACTTTTTATTTTCTTTATTTTACAAAAGCACAAGGTTTTGTTGTTATTGTGAGGGTACACAAATAAAAGTAGAGACTATATAGTCTCTAATGATGTCTTACACTTGTCTGTATGCCCCAAAATGACAGAGTATTTTATGTTGTTTCCGTTGTAATGATGAAAAAATTCAGCAGGACGCACCAGCACGTCCGTCGACCCCAGAGGGTTAAGTAATGCAGTGCATCTCCTCCTCATGGATTGCACCAGATTTGCCAATTCTTACTGTGAGATGTTACCCCACACTTCCACCAAGGCACTTGCAATTTCCCGGAGATTTCTGGGGGGAATGGCCCTAGCCCTGACCCTGCGATCCAACAGGATCCAGATGTGTTCAGTGGGATTGAGATCCGGGTTCTTCGCTGGCCTTGGCAGAACACTGACATTCCTGTCTCGCAGGAAATCACACACAGAACGAGCAGAATGGCTGCTGGCATTGTCATGCTGGATGGTCATGTCAGGATGAGCCTGCAGGAAGGGTACCACATGAGGGAGGAGGATGTCTTCCCTGTAACGCACAGCATTGAGATTGCCTGCAATGTCAACAAGCTCAGTCCGATGATGCTGTGACACACCGCCCAAGACCATGACAGACCCTCCACCTCCAAATTGATCCCACTACAGAGTACAGTCCTCGGTGTAATGCTCATTCCTTCAATGATAAACGTAAGTCCGACCATCACCCCTGGTGAGACAAAACCGCGACTCGTCAGTGAAGAGCACTTTTTGCCAGTCATGTCTGGTCCAGAGAAAGTGGTGTTATGCCCATAGGCAACGTTGTTGCTGGTGATGTCTGGTAAGGACCTGCCTTACAACAGGCCTGCAAGCCCTCAGTCCAGCCTCTCTCAGCCTATTGCAGACAGTCTGAGCACTGATGGAGGGATTGTACATTCCTGGTGTAACTCAGGCAGTTGTTGTTGCCTTCCTGTACCTGTCCTGCAGGTGTGATTTTTGGATGTACCGATCCTGGGCAGGTGTTGTTACACATGAGCTGCCACTGCGAGGATGATCAGCTATCCTTCCTGTCTCCCTGTAATGCTGTCTTAGGTGTCTCACAGTATGGACATTGCAATTTATTGCTCTGGCCACATCTGCAGTTCTCATGCCTATATAGAGCATGCATTCACGCAGATGAGTAGGGACCCTGGCATTTTTATTTTGGGGGTTTTCAGAGTCAGTAGAAAGGTCTCTTTAGTATCCTAAGTTTTTAAATCTGTGATCTTAATTGCCTACATCTGTAAGCTGTTAGTGAGCCAAATTTGAGGTGCACTTTGCATGAGGAGCACTATTTGTATGACACAAAGTGTTGCTGCCAAAGTAAAGTTTCCCAAATCAGTTCCTTATTAAGCTCAATTTCAGTCAGGATGCTGCATTGAGACAGTACAAATGTGTTCCTGTACTAAAAATTAGAAGCGGCACAACGAATGGAACAGAACACAGGTGTCTCAAGATGCAAGTTCAAGTTCTTTAAATTAACAATTCTAAATTTTTATTTTATTTTTTATTTTATTTTATTTGTAACAACTGTTCCCCGTCTGTCGCTCACTTCGACATCGTGTCGAAGAAGCGACACAAGGGGTCTCTCTTGAGCACCGAAAGATGCCTCTGATCTATGAAAAAAGGCCAATGAGAGTTGGCAAACAGTATTTGCATACCCCGCCCCCGGACATACGGGTATAAAGGCGAGGGAAATACGCTCGTTCATTCAGTAATTTTCTTCGGAGCCGATGGTCGTGTGTATGCAGCCAGCTGCGAAAATCACAACTGATCCTGCTTCTGACGCTCTGCTTTCCTGTTGGATTTACGGCGCACTCCAGCGGCTTTTCTCTTCTCTGCCGGCGTGCAGTTTGCCCCTGGGCACTTCGACAGTGAAAAGTTAAAAGAGTTTATCATAAAGAGCAATTTTATCTGTGAAAGAGTTTATTTCTCTGAAAGAGCAATACACAGTGGTGTTGAACGTCCTTTTCAGGACGTGTCTTTATAAAGATGCCATTCAACCCCTGTGTAGTTCCTGGATGCGGTAGAGTGCTCTCCGCTTCTGACGGCCACAGGCGCTGTCTCGTGTGTCTGGGCGCTGATCACACCGAGGCAGCATTTGTGGATGGTTCATGTTCTCACTGCGAGAACATGACCATGGCAACGTTGCGGTCACGGCTCACTTTCAATAGAAAGCATGCCACTCCAGTCGCCCCCCGTATCGCTCCTTCTTCCCACGGGATTGAGGACAATTCGGTTGGCATTGGAGGCGATTTGGGGTCGGCAGCGGGTGCAGTTTCACCGGGTATGCCCCCACGGACCACCCGCCCACTGACGCTGACTCCTTCCTTGGGCTGCTGCCTTCAGGCCAGCACGCCCAGGCTGAGGCTGACGCGCAGATGTTCGACATGCTTGTATTGGGGCTGTATTGGAACCCTCCATCCTCCGCACACCCATCTCGGATGGATGACTGGTTCCTGAGGTCTGGGCGCCGCTCACAGCCACACCCCCAATCCCGTTTTTCCTGGAGGTGCATGACGAGCTGACGTCTTCATGGAAAGCACCACTCTCCATTCGTCAAAAGCCCTGCTCATCCACTCTAGCTACCCTCGGCGGCGGGGCAGCCCACGGGTACACGCCGATTCCCCAGGTGGATAGGGCGGTTGTGCTCCATCTTTGTCCCGGTGACCCCACCACCTGGCGCGGGTGCCCTGTACCCCCTTCCAAGGCCTGTAGGACGTAATCCTCGTTGAACTCCAAAGCCTAGAGCGCCGCGGGACAGGCCACCACCGCCTTGCATGCCATGGCCATGCTGCAAGTCCACCAGGCCAAGGCGCTCAGGGATCTGCACGAGGGTAGCCCTGACCACGATGTGCTGCAGGAACTGCGCTCAGCGACCGACCTCGCCCTCAGAGCCACGAAGGTCACTGCGCAGGCATTCAGACAGGCGATGGCCACCCTTGTGGTCCAGGAACATCATTTTTGGCTCAACCTGGTCGAGATGCCCTGCGGCCAAGAAATCTGCTCCGCCTCAACCCGGGCCCAGCTCTCAGCCCCAGCGTCGAGCTCACCGCAGGAAGCAGACGCCCCCCATCTCTCGGACCCACTTGAGGACCTGTAAGGCTCCCAGGCGCTCCTGAGACGGACAGCCCAGCGACACAGATGTTAGCTCCGGAGGTGGTAAGACCGCTCCGTCTCCCGGTGGAGGGCCGGGAGGAGAATCTTTTGTTCTCACGGCACTTTGCCTCCAGATCTCAACAGTCCCGGCTTCCTGGACACGGACCACCCGTCTCCAGCCCCACGACTGTTCCCCGGCAGGCCGGTTCCAATGAGTCTAGAGGACGCCTACCCTGGACCTCCTCCTCAGTCGCTAACCCGCCCCCTGCCGGGTGTGCAGAGCAAGGTAAGTGCTTTGAATCTTTTCTCAGCACCCCAGCCGCGGGTCGCACTGTCACCGCCCAACGCTGCCCTACCTGCTCCGCCTCGCTTCGAAGCTCCGCCGGGTATGTAAAATTAACTGTCCCTTTGAGGCCCCTAGCGCAGAGGTTGGACGCGTGGCTTTCACTTCCCAACCCGTCTCGCTGGCTGGCCCAGACCATTCAACTCGGTTACGCAATTCAGTTTGCCAGGCCTCCGCCCCCCTTCATGGGCGTCCGCTCTTCCGCAGTACACGGCGAACATGCCTAGTCTCTGCGCGCAGAAATCGCTACTCTTCTGGCCAAAGACGCGATAGAGCCTGTCCCTCCAACCGAGATGAAGAAGGGTTTCTACATCCCTTACTTCATTGTCCCCAAGAAAGGAGGCGGCTTACGGCTTAGGTCGGTCCTCCTGTTCATACAGGAGAGGTTGGAGGGGAGGCTGTCCCCTTCCACCTTGAAGGTGTATGTTGCCGCTATTGCAGCTCACCATGACCCAGTAGACAGCAAGTCTTTGGGGCAAACACAACTTAATCGTCAGGTTCCTAAGAGATGCCCGGAGGTTGAACCCTCCCCGGCTAAACCTGTTCCCCTCCTAGGATCTCTCGGTGGTCCTCACCAATCTTCAGAGATCCTCTTTCGAGCTGCTAGAATCAGCTGGACTCAGGGCCCTCTCCCTTAAGATGGCCCTGCTGATTGCGCTCGCCTCCATCAAGAGGGTCGGGGACCTGCAAGCGTTCTCAACTAACGACACTTGCCTGGAGTTCGGTCCGGCAGACACTCATGTGATCCTAAGACCTCGACCGGGCTATGTGCCCAAGGTTCATACCACGCCCTTCAGAGATCAGGTAGTGAACCTACAAGCGCTGCCCCGGGAGGAGGCAGACCCAGCCCTCTCATTACTGTGTCCATTACGTGCCTTGCATACCTACCTGGAACGCACCCAGAGCTTCAGGCCCTCTGAGCAGCTCTTTGTCTGCTTCGGGGGACAGCAGAAAGGGAACGCTGTCTCCAAACAGAGGCTGTCCCACTGGGTCGTGGACGCCATTCAGTTGGCCTATCACACCCAGGCCGTGCCCCCCCTCTACGGGTCCGAGCCCACTCCACTAGGAGTGTGGCATCCTCATGGGCACTGGCTAGGGGCACCTCCCTAGCAGACATCTGCAGAGCTGCGGGCTGGGCAACACCTAATAGCTTTGCGAGATTTTACAATCTCAGGGTTGAGTCAGTCTCGTCCCGTGTTTTCTGAGGTCCGAGCCCGTAGAACTCGGTACACGTCCACGGTCTGACCAGGTGAATCGCTTGTGTCCAGCATCCTTTCCCTCTGTCGAGGTATAACAGTGCGCCTTCTTCCCAGGAGACCCCTTTTAGGCTCCTGGTTGATTCCTCCTTAGCCCTTTTTGGGTCCGCAACAGTTCAGCGGAGGAACTTGCCGGCCCAGTCCACTACGGGTACCCCAGGCTACCCCTACTGGAATAGGTGCTCCAAGGTTAGGCCTCCTACGCGGACTCCTCATGTGTGTACTTCCGCAGTACGGTCACCTTACGAGCTGACCCGCGTCTCCCTTAGGCAGTCCTTCGCTGCCCTCCAGTCGCCGTGTTGTAGCAACTCCCCCCTCTTTGAGGTTAGATCTACCACCGCGCCATCCTTCCCACATGTACAAGAGCCCATGTGGTGTATTTTGCGACCTCTACCTCCCTCTACCTGAATGCATACGCAGGGTCTTTTTCTCCTGAAAGAACAGGAATTCGGGTAAGACCCCCTTCCCTCGATGCGGTAAGGGCCCCGGCTGCTCTTGCTCTATGCCGAGAAAACATAGAGAGAAAAGAGGCCCAGCCAGGCTTGGCACATTCCCTAGTTGGGAGCGTCACCTTGTTCCCCCCTAGGGTAACCAAAAGGATTCTGCCGACTTTTTTGGGGGGCATTGGGGAAGAGTACGTGCAGCCTGAACACATTTGGTCACTTGTGCACGTTGGATACCTGCCCGCTTCTGTGTCAGCAGTACACGTACATGGCTCAGAGCATGGCGAGTTTTGAAGTGGACCCCTAGTGTCGCTTCTTCGACACGATGTCGAAGTGAGCGACAGATGGGGAATGTCTCGGTTACGTATGTAACTTCTGATGGAGGGAACGAGACGTCATGTCTTCCCGGCCACGTCGCTGAGCCGAGCCGCTGAGGTGCCCGGAACACTCCCGGCTCCTCAGAAAAATCCTGAATGAACAAGCGTATTTCCCTCGCCTTTAGACCCATATGTCCGGGGGCGGGGTATGCAAATACTGTTCACCAACACTCATTGGCCTTTTTTCATAGATCAGAGGCATCTTTCGGTGCTCAAGAGAGACCCCTAGTGTCGCTTCTTTGACACGACGTCTCGTTCCCTCCATCAGGGAACGGAGGTTACATACGTAACCGAGAAGATATAGTTCTTAATATTCTATATTAGTTTTACAGTTATACTGTACATGTTATGACAAAAATGTGTTGATATTGATTTAATTCATTAAGATTTTTTCTTAATGAATTGCTTAAATTAATCAATTGATTACATTTACCCTCATAAATGTAAATAAACACTCCTAAAACTCAAACCCAAACCCTAAAAGTTAATTTCTGAGACTGTGGTGCACAAATGAGTTTGGTGAAAATGAGTTTGATGTGAATAGACCCTTAGAAGCCTATACCTCACTAAATTTTGTTAATTTCTCTGAAAACAAGTCTTAACATCTTATGTTGTTTTGCTTCTTAAGTAAATTAAGTAAAACAACGTTTTGACCAAAAAAAAGGACTAAGTAATCTTTCTTTTTGCAGTGTAATTTATTTTTCTCCAAAATAGCAAACACCAAGATTAAACTGTTGTTATCCATAGTTCTAGTTTAGAGATACCAAAATATTGCTATGGTTATTGGCATGTCAGTCATCACATTTTCAGAAGTCCAAGGGATTCACTTACTCATTTAAATATCCTATTCAGTTCAGTTAGGAAACTACATGGCACAGGCCAATAGGTTCTGCCCCCAACATGCCTCTATGTAAACCAATCAGACAATTACACCCTTCTGTCAAAATACATAAAACTGATACTCACCCGCTCACCAAATCGACAGCTTAGACTCAAGTCCAGCATTGCTGCCTTTCAAAGCATTTTCCTTCCTCCTCCCCAGCTCCACAGGTCTAGATCTGCTTTACACTGGGGTTGATTAAAGGAATATTCTGGGTTCAAATCAAGTAAAGCTCAATTGACACCATTTGTGGCATAATGGTGATTACCACAAAACATTTTTCGTCCCTCATTTCTTTAAAGAAAAAGATAAAATCTTGGTTACAGTGAAGCACTTGCAATGGAACTGATTGAAAATACATTAAAATACTTACTGTTTTAAAAGTATAGTCACAAGATGTAAACAATTTGTGTGTTAAAAGTTACAGGCATCCAGGGAGCATCCAGCCATCGAACAACATGTTCCACATTTTAATAATGAAATTTTATAACAATAGTATTAGCGTTAGTAATGTTAATCATGTTAAAGTCACTATGAATAAAGTGCTGTTGTTTTGAATGAGTACTAGCAGGAAATGTCACATCCTCAAACAGATGAACAGTCCTTGAAATGGTCTATAAACAAGTCTACCTGCAGCCATTGATTTTTGTTAGTGCTGCTGTTTTTTACTAAACTAGAAATAGTCTGTACTACCATTTGGCATGGATCTTTTAGTTGATACAAAACGTGAAGAAGAAACCCATAAGGTTGTTGCTATATGTCACGTGTAGATTGTCTTTGCAGTACCAAGGTAACAGAGCCATGTGAAAATGAATATATATACATAACTTCAGCTGATATAAACAGTAGTTAAATGCTGATATGCTGTTTAGTGCCGAGGATGAAATTACACGCATAAAAGAGATCATTATGAGAAAACTTCTCTGCAACCTTGTTGGCTGGATGAACTGAAGCTTGCAGTTGTAACTTCACTAAATGACACTGACATTTACTAAGCCTGCTGAAAGCTTTGAAGTTATTTTAGAGTAATATGTTCCGTTATGAGACAGAAATGGAAAATGAAGAGAATGGATGAGCCAACATGTGGCCTTGCCTACTAATTTTAGATTATGTTATGTTATTGTTGGGTGGGTCGGGGGGGATCTATATAACTTGAAGGTTAGAAAGGGCCAACAAAACTGAAAAAATATGTTTAACCTTTAGGCGGGGCTCAAGCCTCGCTGTACCCTACTGATTAAACAAAGATGATCAGAATTGTGACATCAGACAATTGCAGAAGGTCAAACTTAATATCAAAATAATGAATGACTCCTAGACAGGGTGGTTTTGACTACCAAGGGCCCTGGGAAATTTTTCAAAATATAAATATTAAATTTTTCCCAACACCTAAGCCAAGATATTTTTTGTAATGTAGGGCAAACATGCAGATCTAGCAATGAATAGTATAATAAACTTTTTTTTTGTTCGACAGCCCTTTTATACAAAGAATAAAGCTTTAAGATATAAAGCCTAACATATTAAATAACAGTCAGAAAATTATATATTTTTAAAACTATTTAAACCTATTGTTAAACACATGTTGCTTGAATTCAATTAATACTCATTTTGAAATATCAGTAAAAAGATAAATGTTATTATTAGTTTTACTTTTTCAAAATCAGCAAAGATTTCACATAAAAAAAGATGAGTGCATCAAAATATGAAGGTAGCTATTTAGACAATTATTTTACAAGGTCTTGTTCTTCCAGAAGTGCATGGAAACTTTCATCAGGCAAGAGGAAAATCAGCTCGAGTTTTGCAGTGGTGTGCATCCCTGTCTGACATGTGGAGCATTTCAAACTCTACGGAAATGTCAAAAGGTGTAAAACAATCTCTAAGAGGATGAGGATTTCAGGGAGAGCAGCTTTAAAAATGTCACTGACTCTTGTGAGAGATTAACCTCTGATATAGTGATCAGGATAGCCAATAAAAGCTCTAGAGAGCTGACTTTTATTGGATACCACCAACTCGAGTGGAGCAAGCAGTTGCAGCATGGGCTCTGGATTTAATTGGCAGCCCTCTGGGTTCAATACAAGTTGAGCTCAATTGACAGCATTTGTGTTATTATATTGATTACCAAAAAAGCCTTTTAACTCCCCAAAAATATGCCACATTCACTTCCATTGAAAGTGCTTTACTGTAACCTTGAATGTTTTTTTTTTTGTTTTTTTTATCAACATTATGCCACAAATGCTGTCTACTGAGCTTAACTTGTAGAGAACCTTTAATATTTATCTAATGATTGCTGCTTGTCAGATTTTACAATTTTGTCTTTTATGCCAGACTGAACGATACACATCTTATGACTTTGGTCATAATAAGTGTTGGGGAAGCTACTATATAACCACTCATAACATAAAGTAATTTCTATAAAACTACTCTTTTTTACTATTTTTTATTGGTTAGCTACAATATAAACTAATAACAAAATGTTTTACATTTTTTTTTTATATATATAACTAAAGTAATATACGTCCTTAGAAGTCGTATAAATATACTGTACAGTGCATATAAAAATGACATTTAATAATTTGACTAATAAATAAGCTTGCATTCTGAGTTGTACAGTTGTTGTTTTTTTCTGTTTCATTGATAAATGTTACATGACTGAAAAAATAAAGTTGCTACTTCAAGTCAATTACTCTCCAACACTTAAGTGCATGTGATGATAGTGAATGGTGAATGAAACAAAGATATTAAGACTAAGATTCTGCCCAAAATGTAATGTATGTTCAACAGAAAGTCATATGGGTTTAGAACTATATGAGGATGAGTAAATTATGATAGAATTTTAATTTGTGAGTGAAGCATTCCTTTAATGCAGCCAAGCCACAGCCAACCTATGATATAAACAGACTTTAGGAGAAGATTATGGGAGATCATGTCTTTGATAGGACCCAGAGCAATAGTAAAGAGTCAAGTTGAATTTGGCTAGAATATAACGTCAGATGAAAAGCCCTCTGTGGGCTCATGAAAACAACTCATTGGAACAGTTCCCATTGGAGGGATATAGGGGGAGGAAAGGCAGGTGTACAGAAAGCAGGTTGTATGGCAGTGTTCTGTAATTTCATCAATTGGGTAGCATTTCAATTGCATTGTCAAAGGAGTGGGACTGTGCAATGCCCTGTGAATGGGGGGTTGACTATTCACCAAACAAAATTGCAAAAACATTCACAAAGTGATTTCCTGAACATTGCCCCGTCTTCCATTGGTCACATAGACAGGTAGTCCCTCAATGTACTCACGCCGTTGGTTGGGCATTTTAGGAAGGGCTACCTGCTGGAAAACATTTCAAATTAGTTAAAAAAAGAAAATGCTAATACGCTGGGATCTGTGTCTATTGCGAGGGCTGAACCTGAAGAGAAAGTTATCCTCTGAGAGAAAGAGACAGTAAAATGAAGCTCACGTAACTGATGCAGGGTCCATCAGCTCCACCGAATCGTGTCACAATTCAGCAACAGCAACTCTCCTAACACAAAGGCGTGTGTTCAAAAGCACCCCATCGGTTCTTATCTCCTCAGATAGGGGGGAAGAAACACCTTGGCCTGAATTTGGAAAAAAAGCCTCTCGTATTTCATCACCTGCATGGGCTTGGTTACAATCTGCTCCGGGCTCTGAGCTCTTATAGCCACTCTGTCTCAGTAATGGCTGAGGGCTTTTGTGCACCCTCTGTCTTTAACTCTAGAGATTAAGTGCCCAGATAGCACAGAAAACAAAGTTTAAATGGAAAGTCTTAATTTTTATGATTTTTAATCAGAGCAAGAGGCAGTGAGTGACCACTGCAGCTTGGTTACTGTTCAGGAAATAGTTTTATCACTTCAAAAAATATATTTTTGATAAATATAAAAATGAATAAGTATTTGCATCTTGTTTTCCAGAACAAAATATATAAACATCCTTTAAACAATATTAATTTACTTAAAAGAAAAAATAAATGGTAAGATAGTAATACTTGTTCTAAGAGAATACTGTATATATTTTGAAGTAAGTTTCTTACCCCACAAGAAATTTGTCATTTGTTTCTTCTATTAAGGATAAACTAAATATATCATGTTTCAAGTATGTTTGCAAATTGTATCTAGAAACTTTTTTTTTTGCAGTACACACACACATGCACGCATGCACACACACACAAAACTTTTTCTTAATTAGTATTTTGTCTTGTTATCCAGAAAAATATCAAAATATTCTTAAAACAACAATTTAAATTTTAATTGAAATTAAAATAACAATTGAAAATAATCACTTTGAATTACAGTTATTTTTCTTACCCCATTTGGTAAATTTAGACTACTCTGAAACATGACAAAATATCTTATGCATTTTTTGCTTATCAAATAAATTGATCTTGTTTTAATGATGTTTAGATATTTTTACTGGAAAATATATAAACAATATATAAACAATGTTAAAATATCTAAAATTATTAAGATAATTTGACTTGTTTTTCTTTTTAATTAAATTTCTTTTCTTACATCATTGACAAATACTTTTTTTAATTTGTTTTAGGCATAAACCTCATTCAATTATGTTAGTTTTCTTAATATTTAATATGTCATGGAATGTATCTTGTTTTAAGGATTTTTTTATGTATTCTTTTACATATTTTTACTCGAAAACAAGGCAAAAATACTAAGAATATACACTATTGGTTAAAAGTTTTGAAACACTAACTCATTCATTATTATATATATTTTATTAAAATAATATTTCACATTTTAGAATAATAGTAAAGTCATCATAACTATGGAATAACATAAATTGAATTATGCAAATTACGTATGTTGGGACTAAACAAAATCCAAAATAAATCAAAACTGTGTTATATTTTAGCATCTTCAAAGTAGTCACCCTTTGCCTAGAATTTGCAGACATGAACTCTTGACATTTTCACAACCAACTTCTTGATTTGTAAACATTATTGAAGGAGTTCAGATGACACGCTGGAGTCTGCCCTTGTCCTTGGCAGTGCTAGCAGCATACCAGATAGTGATGGAGGATGTGAGCATGGACTCGATGATGGCTGTGTAGAAGTGCACCATCATTGTCTTTGTTAGATTGCAATTTTTAGCTGCCGCAGGAAGTACATTCTCTGTTGTGCTTTCTTGATGAGGGAGCTGATGTTCAGCCCCCACTTGAGGCCCTGGGAGATGATAGTTCCCAGGAAGCGGAAAGACTCCACAGTGTCAATTGTGGAGTCACAGAGGGTGATGGGGGCAGGTGCAGGTGAGGCTGATTCTTCCTGAAGTCCACAACCATCTCCACTGTCTTTAGAGCGTTGAGCTCAAGGTTGTTTTGATTGCACCAGGTCACCAGGTGGTCAACCTCCCACCTGTAAGCGGACTCGTCACCATCAGAGATGAGTCTGATGAGGGAGGTGTCATCCGCAAACTTCAAAATCTTGATGGAATGGTGACTGGAGGTGCAGCTATTAGTGTACAGGGAGAATAGCAGAGGAGAAAGGACACAGCCCTGGGGGGATCCGGTGCTGATGGTCTGTGAGTCAGAGACGTGTTTCCACAGCTTCACATGCTGCTTCCTGTCAGACAGGAAGTCAGTAATCCATATGCAGGTGGAGTCAGGCACACTTAGCTGGGAGAGCAGAGCCGGGACAATGGTCTTAAAGGCAAAGCTGAAATCCACAAACAGGATCCTGGCGTAGGTTCCTATGGAGTCCAGGTGCTGGAGGATGTAGTGGAGGGCCAAGTTGACTGCATCATCTACAGACCTGTTGGCTCTATATGCAAACTGCAGGGGGTCCAGGAGGTGGTCAATGATGTCTTTGAGGTGTGAAAGCACAAGGAGCTCAATGGACTTCATAACCACAGAGGTCAGGGCGACGGGTCTGAAGTTGTTAAGTCCTGTGGTCCTTGACCTCTTGGGAACAGGGATGATAGTTGAGGACTTGGAAGCAGGCTGGCACGTGACATGTCTCCAGTGAGGTGTTGAAAATATCTGTGATCACTGGAGATAGCTGATCAGCGCAGTGCTTCAAGCTGGATGGGGAGACAGCATCCGGTACAGCAGCTTTCCTGGGGTTCTTTCTCCTAAAGAGTTTGTTGACGTCCCTCTCATGGATGGAAAGAGTCGTCACTGAGGTGGGGGGGGTTCCTTTAAGGTGGGCATTAGTGGGGGTGCCCCGGCCTCTGCTGAGGTGGGGGAGGTGTGGGACGGTTACAGGACTGTCCCTTTGTCTTTCAAAGTGGCAATAGAACTCGTTCAGATCGTTGGCTAGGCATCGGCCATTGATGGCCTGGGGGGTTTTAGGCTTGTAGTTGGTGATCTGCCTGAGGCCTTTCCAGACAGATGCAGAGTTGTTGGCTGAGAGCTGGTGTTGGAGCTTCAGAGTACCGTCGTTTAGCCTCTTTCACCACCTTGCTAAACTTGTACTTCGCCTCTTTAAATCTGTCTTTGTCCTTACTCCTGAAGGCCTCTTCCTTATCAAACCTTAACCCTCTTAGTTTAGCATGTGTGAATGCACAACTTACTGTGAGGGAACACAAAATCCATTGTGAAGGAAAGCAAACTATTGTGAGGGAATGCAAAATTATTTCAGAAAAAAACATTTCCACCAAGTCCTTCCCTCCATGGTGCTCCGTAGGTAGGCACCATCGTTTGGAACACCAAACAACTGAGGTCCAAGAGTCAAGCCAAAAACTTGTAAAAGCGCCTTTTCATATGCATCCAACATTATTTAGCAAAGGATTTGTTTTTCTTATGTTTAGGTTTCTAGAACAAATTGTATCATAAATTCAATGATGCTATAACATCAGTGAAAAGCCAGAGCGTTTTATTGGATTACGCAATATGACATCACTCTTTACACAATAAATAAGATTTATACCTGCTGTATTCACTGAAATTGTCATATCATCCATTACATTAAAATTAATCTGTGTCAAAAAAGCATTAGCAGAAATGTCAGGGGAAGCTCTGTGGGTAACAAACAAAGCATATGTGTACAGTGTGATGTTAGCAGTACTTCAGCTGATGACAGCGTTTGATTGTGAGATTGCAGCACTCATTAGAACTCTATGCCTGACACACTGCTTTAAATAAAAAAAAAGCCACCCTGATCTAACACCTCACATGCAAATGCAGACGTGCACAGATTTGTATGCCCTCTCCAATTTAATAATGAGAGGTTCTTAATCTTAGTTACCAAAGGTGCAACATTTTCTTGGGGAAAAAAAAAATCTGAGAAGCAGGAGACTTCAGAATATCCATTTGCTTTCCATGTATTCTCATTACTGTCTAGGAGAAAAAGATTGAGATATTAAGGACAGGCCCAGCTCCACGGTAATCATGAGCTTGTTTAGCCCACCTTTTCAGAGCAGAAACTTGGCCTGAATAAGGATATCTTGTTTTTGATTTGATGAGAAAATATTGCCTTCATATTAAAATCTCAGACTTTTTATTGCAAATTTTTCTTGACAATTCTGAGCACAGTTTGAGAAATTGTTGATATTTCTCAAAGGCAAAATTTGCGGCCATGAGACTATTTTTCTGAAGAGAAAGTTCAGAGAAGCAAGAGGCTTCAGGAAATCTCCATTTGATCTCCAAGTAGTCCCATTCATTTCTAGAAGAAACAGTTAAGATATTTAAAGTGATCTTATCATGTCACTCCCGTCACAGTTTGAGACATTGTTGGGAAAATTTCACGAATTCTAGGGGAAACAATATTACTTGTTTTCACATTTCTGAATAAAAATATGATGACCACGAGACTCCAACAAAGGTCTCAATTTGCATTCCATTTAATCTCATTGCTGTTTGGGAGAAACAATTAAAATATTAATCTGATTGAAATCTCTGACTTTTGATGGCAGACAGCTATGTTGTCAAATCTGAGCACAATTTAAAACATTGTTAAGAACATTTTGGAAACTGTAATGGAGACACATGCAATGTTACTGGATTTGTATTTATTTAGGAAAAATATGAGAAGCAGGAATTTTCTGCAAAAGTCTATTTTTGCTCTTCATGTAATCTCTTTACTGTCTGGGAGAAACAATTGAGACATTAAGGACATACCATTTTTGATTTTATGAGAAAATATTGAGCTTATATTGAAATCTCTGACTTTTCTTAGAACAGACTTCAGTATCTTGGCCAATCTGAGCACCATTTGAAACATTGTTGAGATAATTTCAGAAACACTAGGGATACATAGTACAATGATACAGTTTTTTCTCAGTAGAAAAATATGAGACGTGTAAAAAACAAAACTAAATTTTCACGTCTTGCCATAATATTTCCAATTTATTTCCATGCAATCAATATTATTTTTATCGCAGACTTAAAAATGTTGACAAACCCAAACACCGTTTGAGACATCGTTGAGATCTCTTCCAAAACTCTTGTGGAAACATGTGAGTTTAATGGGTTTATTTATCAGAGGAAAAAATATGAGAAGCAGGAATTTTCAGCAGAAATATAAATTTTCCCTCTTTGTAATATCATTGTTGTCCTAGAGAAATGATAGGGAACTAAATGATAGGGAACTTTGGTGAAAAAAAGTATTGAAATCTCTGACTTTTGATTGCAGACTTTAGTATCTTGGCAAATCTGAGCACATGTTTGAGACATTGTTGAGACCTCTTCTGAAAAATCTAAAAAGCAGGACTTCTATTTGCTATATATTTCATACCACTGCTGTCTAGGATAAACAATTGAGAAATTAAGGAGATATTATTTCTAGGGGCCTACAGGACCTGATGCTAATCTCCTCAGGCAAACTGAGGACGGCATCTTTGTATGTAAGTGTGTATAAATCAAGCATCCACACTGCTTTAATTAGAGGCTCAGCATGAGACAGTGGCCTTCGTCAGTGGGAGTGATCTGGCTGGGATCAGTCAGGGTTGGACACCACAATCAATAGATGTTGTTGCCAAGCGGTCGGGCTTACCCATGACCCCAGGGGCTTTCCTTGCCTATTATTCTCTTTTTGTTCTTTCCATACTTTGATTGTTGCCTCTTCACTTTGGGATTCCCCTGGTGTCAGTTAATGTATTGTTGCTCATCGTGTTTCTCTGTAATCTCGATCAGATGCATGCAGTGACGTAGGTTTCTTTGGAACTTTGGGGGCCTCATGCCTCAAATCTAAGCCTGTGACTCAGAGAAATTAATTTTGAACCATAGGAGATACATGCCCAGTTCCACAGGGGGGACTGGGTGGTCTGGCTCATGACAAATCTACTTACCCACCCACCCCCTTTTCTTACAGGAATTTCAGTACAGGGACTGTCCCATGGTGCAGTAATGTCAAATGACAATACTAGGTACTTTTATTAAAACATACTACTGAATGTTTCATAGGTATTTACATAACATCAAAGACGTTAGCAAGCTCAAAACAGATTTTTCAAACAAAAACAGATTAGTGTGGATGTCATCTTTGAGACCAGGTTTGATTAAAACAGCCAATCACCACAGATTGATGCATAAATGCATTTCCTGTTTGTTTACTCTGAATGTGCATGGAAATTGACTGGACAGGCACATGATTTTACTGGTTGTTTAAGGTGTTATTGAAACTAAATCTCTTCACAAACAATTTTAGAGATTTCAGTCTTTCCCCATTCAAGCATGCCTGTTGCCTAGACAGAAACTAGCTGTCCTGGGCCAAATGAACTGACTTACCTTGCATAAATCTAGGATTTTTTTTGTATCTATACTCGTATATATTATATTTTTTAAATGATGAAGTGTGATCATCCACAATTTTTGTCATTTTGATCTTCACGCCACGTCCTTTCCGTTAGCGAATATTTCGTGACACAGTAACAGTTCATATCTTACCACACAACATCTGTGGTGGCACTGTTTATGGAAGATTTCCAGTGGAGAAATTGCTTTTGAATTGCAAAGTACCTCAAAATGACTCTGTTCCGCTTGAGGGAGAGTTCCGTGTGCCAGATTTCCTGAGTTGGAAAAACTGAGTGAAAATCTTGACATATCTCTGACTTGAGTTTACTGTATATTCTAGAAGAATCATCTCCAATTTGAGTTTTCACCTCTCCCCACACTTCTGAACTGTTGCACAGAGATCAGAGAGTCAAGTTACAGTTAGAAACAATTAGACCCGGTAATTACATGGTGCTTCGTGTCAAAGTTGTGTTTTAGGGATATAATGACACAGTCAAAGCTCTGGAGAATGCCTTTGTTGTTTGACAATTAACCATATCTCGGCTCCCTATTGCCTATTGTGATCTTTAATGTTGTGTAATGTGTCACAACGTGCATGCCTGTCTCTTAAATGAAGTAGCTCCACAAATGTAGTTATTTTGCCTGTCCCAGCACCAGCTTTTGGAAAGGGGTGTGAGAAGCCTGCGAGAGAAGGCCCGTAGGGCACAAGGAGTCAGATACAAGGCACTCCATATCAGTCTCTTCATCTGACCAATCATGTGCATGTTTTTGATGACAGTTGTGTTCAAGGACACTGGCTTTGTAACAGAGCTCACATGTTTGTTTGTTTTTTTGGTTTTTTTGGGGGGTGCATAAATAACCACATTTTATAACTGAGAACGTTTTAGAATCCCATTATGGTTGTCTATCATTGTGCTGTGTATTGCAATTAACATTTTAATTTCTAATTGCAGACAACTGCATGTCTCAGTGAGGATGTTTTCAGATTTGGTTTAATTTTTCTAAACTCAAGTCTGATTCCACATCCCTCAACCTGTTTCTGCAGGTCTCTTTCACATTGTACTTTTGGATCCAAACTGTGGTGTTTGTATCATCAACATGAGTACTACCTTGAATACTAGTGGCAGTTACAAAGTAGCTACTGTAGGTAACAACTAGGTAGGAAACAACGGCAGTTTCACTGTGTTATTGAAATGTTTGTCACTTTGGATTAACCAAAAAACTGAACATACAACAACTACTACATCAGATGTGAAAAAGAAAATCGCTCCCATTATGATGCTGTCAACACTGATCAACATGAGAGTGAGTAAATAATGACATAATTTTCATCTTAGGGTTACCTACCCTTTTAAGAAGAGAGACAGAAAAAACAATATACATGTAGATGGGAGTGAAAGAAAGAGCAAGCCTGAGGACATTCACTAGCCTCACCTGCCAAAGATTCAGCTACTCGCCTCTATTCTTGTCTCCTCTCTGCTGACCACATAACATATGTGTACATTTTAGCAACCTTTAAGTGTATCCTGGGCTGCTGTATTTATAAAGTCCTGTGTGGTCATACATTAGAGTGACAATATTACTTTGATGCTCCAGATGATACTTTTTTGCTAATTTATGGTCTTTGTAAATAAATCATGACAAACATTAACTAAAATCTGTGACCAATTGCCCTTGTGACATCTTTAAAATTCATAGTTGACATATAGGTCTGTCTTGCCTTATAGGTCATAAAGTCCTTTGGGTAAATGATAAAGAAAACATCAGGTAATGCATTGAAGTCTCTCATTTATCATGAAGCAAATTCTCTCACATAAGAAATAGGCTGCAAATACAGACCTTTTTCACAGACTGTGATGACGCATTTCCAACTTATTTAGCAGCGTAAATCTTGCAATTTTTTTTTTTTTTTATCATTTTTTTAAATATTGAGTGTAAATGTATAACATTATGCTTATTGTTATGTTACCCTGGAATTAGTTGTAAAAAAAATAATTACCACAGCTGCGAGGTGGGTTCGATTACAGCTGTTGAGAGAGTGACAGTAAATTTGGCATCTTCTCCCGTCTTAATCCTCCACACTCTATTTTTTTTCCTCTTCTGGAAAGTCATTCAAACGTAATTGTGGATTTTTTTTTCTTTTGGTCTTGGAGCAAAAGGGTAAGTGAAAATAATATTTGCTGTGATCTCCCATTCACTCCCATTCACCGCAGTCGAAGTTTACCCTGCAAACGTTTACTTCCACGTTCCAAAACCCTGAGTGTGAAAAAGGTCTAATTAGACAGGCTTTGTATAGAAATGCACCTTAGAAAAAATTTCTGAAATTGCTTGATCAGCTCTGTATTCTTTCCTGCATTGACATATTTAATTTAGAAACAGGAAGTTGGCGCAGGACATATCGAATGGCACTTTTTATAATCGCCAATATGCTTTAGTTACATCACGGCATTGAAACATGGTTTGTTACTTGCTAGTCAGTGCCTGATGAAATCAGGGGGAGGGGCATTCTAGAGACCATTTGATTGGACAAAAATTAGTGTAGTGCAAGATGAGTCACTGAAGTAATTGGAAGAGATAAACTGCATTTTGAAGCTACAAAATGTAACGTTTGGCTCTCTAGCAGTTGAAGCATAGACCTGTTTTGGTAATTACTGTACATCAGTCGGGCTTTGGCTCTTCTCTTTTGGTCGGATGAGTCTGATGGTTTTAATATACCGGTATAACCATGGTAACAGGTGGTCAACTTATCGGAGTGAATGTCACTAAAAACAACAAAACTAGACCCCTACGCTAAATAAATAAATAACGAAAGGAAGAAAAACAGCAGGTGAGTAGCATATATTCCGCTGTTGTTTTGACTTGTTGAAAATACTTATTAATACTTAAATACTTATTAATATACTTATAATAAATAGTGCTACAAAAGTTATACAACAATGATATTAGACATAACGATTGCTAGTCATATCAGATGAAGTCAAATGGTAGAAAAGGTGCAAATGGTGGAAATTGTAACTTGAATTCTAAATTGAAATCACTGCAGTACCACAATCCAGAATAAAATGGCCCATTTGAGTGGGTCCATTAAAATGGTCCAGACCTGTCTCTTAATTTTGTTGGTCCAATAAAATATCTTACCTTTTGAGTGAGAAAAACTCCATCTCTTGTTGTAGTCACCTCTGAAAAAGCCAAGTTTCGTGTTTGAGTTCTGTCGCTTTCCCTTTTTGCTTGCAGACTCTTCTCGGTTCAAGGTAGCTGGCTCTTCTTTTCTTTATTTACAGACATAATGTAAACATGCACAGATGACTGATGGAAGTATGCAGTTTCCCTCCTAATCCATCCCGAAAGCTCTAAAATATAAATCATTATTATAGGCTTACCGTAATGAATTGGGTTAAGGCAAATACATACTCATATTGAGGTGCTTCTATGACACTTTCAGCTCATGTGTCGACTCATGTGCTCTTCAGGACTCATATCCCAATCCTTTGCATCAGAAGTGCAACACTGTATTAGTTTATCATGCTCAAACATGTAAATGTAGTTGGTTGTGTAATACAAACGTTAAAATGTTTTGCTTGCAAGTCATGCATAATATGAATAGTGTTTTGATGCTAAGAGATAGCACTGAGTGAAGATCGGGGCATAAAGTAAGTATTTATGCACATAAAATTGTCATGGTTACTGTCGTAACCTCCGTTCCCTGATGGAGCAAACGAGATGTTGTGTCGATGTAGTAACACTAGGGGTCGCAGAGAGTTTAATGCTGAGGAGCCAAGACAAGGTCTGGCCATTTCAGCGGCTACTACAGTGTTGTGGCAAGTGGGACACAACATCTCGTTCCCTCCATCAGGGTATGGAGATTACAACAGTAAACATAACGTTGCCCTTCAGGGCTGGGTCTGCCTCCTCCCGGGACAGCGCTTGCAGGTTCACCACCTGATCCCTGAAGGGGGTTTGGGGAACCTTGGGCACATAGCCCAGTCAGGGTCTGAGGATCACGTGAGAATCTGCCAGAGGTTCAAGAGGTCTGGGTGTGTGTGCCAGATTGTGCCCCATCCCTGAGAAAGAAGGTCCTTTCTCAGAGGAATCTGCCAGGGAGGTGCTGCCGCGAGGAGGATGAGGTCCGAGAATTTAGCCTGGGTGGGCCAGTATGGGTTCATGAGGGTGACTTGTTCCTCGTCCTCCCTGACTTTGCACAGGGTCTGTGCGAGAAGGCTCACTAGGGGGGAATGTGTATTTGTGCAGCCCCCAGGGCCAGCTGTGTACCAGTGCATCTTTCCCAAGGGGGGCTCCCTTCAGGGAATACCAGAGCAGGCAGTGGGAGGATTCACGGGAAGAGAACAGGTCTACCTGTGCTTTGCCGAATCAACTCCAAATCAGCTAGACCACCTGAGCATTGCCTGTCATGACAGCACGTCTGCTGTGGCGTTGAGGCTGCCCAGGATATGAGTGGCCTGCAGCGACCTCAGCCACTGCTGACTCCAGAGGAGGAGATGGTGGGCGAGTTGCGACATGCGGCAAGAGCGTATGCCGCCTTGGCAATTTATATATACTACTGTCATTGTGTTGTCGGACTGGACCAACACATGCTTGCCTTGGATCAATGGCAATAGCCTCCGCAGGGTGAGCAGTACAGCCAGCAACTCTAGGCAGTTTATGTGCCAACCCAGTCGCGGTCCTGACAATGAACTGGTGGCTGCTTGACCATTGCACACGGTGCCCCAAACTAGTTTGGAGGCATCTGTGGTGACCACAAAATGTCTGAACACTTTCTGTAGGGGAACTCCTGCATGTAGAAATGCAAGGTCTATCTAAGAGCTGAATAAGTGGTGGCAGAGCAGCATGATAGCTACGCTATGTGTGCCGTGGTACCATGCCCATCTCTGGACTAGAATCAGCCAGTCATTGAGGTAGTGGAGTATGCGGATCCCCACTTCCCTTAACGGGGCAAGATCTGCCTCTGCAACTTTCGTGAAGACGCGAGGGGATAGGGAGAGGCCGAAGGAGAGGACCTTGTACTGATACGCCTGGGCATCGAAAGCAAACCGTAGGAAAAGTCTGTGTCGAGGTAGAACCGAGACGTGAAAGTATGCATCCTTCAGGTCTACCGCTGCAAACCAATGTTGATGCCGGACGCACGTCAAAATGTGTTTCTGTATCAGCATCTTGAACAGGAGTCTGTGTAAGGCCCGGTTCAGAACTCGCAGGTCCAAGATTGGCCCCAAACCAACCCCCTTTTTTTGGCACAATGATGTAGAACCCTTTCCCCATCTTAGCTGGAGGGGTCGCGATCTCTGCACGCACGGTGGCAGTGTTCCCGAAGTCAAGCGGACAGCACTCAACCAGGGCGGATGGTCCTGGCCAGCCACCGCAACAGGTTGCAAACCATTAGCCACGCATCCAAGCTCCGAGCGAGGGGCAGTAAGGGTACGATCACATCTGATGTACCTGGTTGTGGGGCCTCATGGCAGGGGTGGGGGCAGGCAATGCTGCGTCGAGGAGCGTTGCTAGTGCGGGTTAGCGACTGAGGAAGAGGGCCTCTTGGGCAGACCCGTCACAACCGGCTAGTCGTTGGTGTGGTGCCTTTGCGGGGCCCTGGCTGAAGGTGCTCGGTGTATGGCGGCCATAACAATGCTGGCTGTGGACACCAATTATGTGACCCAAGGAGTGAGGAAACTGCTTTCTGGGGAATGGAGTAGTCTGGATACTAGTTCCGTAGCAGACATCTCGCTCCAAGGGTCGTCCATCTCAGGGGCGCTTAAGAGCTGGGTGACGGGAAGTGTCAGCTTCGTGCGGGGGGGGGGGGGGGGGCTCTATGCTAGGGCAGAGAACTGGGCTCGGGCAGAGGTGAAGCCGCCTGTTCATGATTTATGTCCATCTTATTAGCTTGTTTACTTGTAATGTTTGAAATATGGCTATGTAAAAATTATAGTCAAGTATGTACTGCATGCTGTATAATGAGGTCACAGATGGCAAGAGGAAATGTGCTTCTTTTTTAATTTGTAGATTTGTTCTTGCAAATTAACTATTGCAATGCCACAGCAAATTAAAGGGATGCAAACTCATGAGGGGTGAAAAAGGTTAGATAATCACTGGTCCACAAGCATTTAAAGAATAAGCTAAAAGCATAAATTCCAGCTATTTTAATTATTAAAGTATATTATTAGAGTATACTCCCGGCATCAGAGCCACTGAAGACGCAGTGGATAAGTTTTGTTTTTGAAGGAAATGTGCCCCAAAACTTTCAAAAATGTGTTTATGTTTGTGCAAATAATTCTACACCGGACTGCTTTGTGAATGAGTGTCAATATACATCAGGATTTTCCAAAAATTTGATTCTCAGGCATGGATCAGTAACAACTGTTTGTGTTCCAGCTTTATACCCTGAAGACATATGTATTACACTTTATATTTTGTAAATGTTTGCAAATCGCCTTTCCTAATGTGCTTGTTAGCTGATTCCACGGCTAATGCAGTTACCATTGTCTCTTATTGTATTCACGGAGGCCAGATATATGCATATATAGTCATACATACATGGCTGAACTCCGGTATTTACACTGTCAGTCATATTGGTTCTAATTTGTTGCTTCTGTCATATCCGAAGCACCAGCTGTACAGGAACAGCCCTCTTCCAGAAAGAGGGTGGGGAGCAGCAGTTCATTTGCATTTAAAGAGACTAACATGGCATAATATATGATCCGTGGGGTATTTTGAGACGAAACTTCACAGACACATTCTGGGGGTACCTGAGACTTGTCTCCTTTAAATTAGTTCAATAACTGGTACACTGCAAAAAAAGTTTTCCTGCAAAATTATCTAAACATTCTTAAAGTGTAATTTATTTACTTGTCAAGCAAAATGGGATAACATATAAGTCTTCTTTTAAGATAAATCTGGCAAAATTTGCAAACTTTAGACTTTAAAAAAAGAAAATTAAATCTGCCAATGGGTTAAGCAAAATAAGGTTAATTCAAAGGGAAAACACGTTAATTTTGCTTACCCCACTGGCAGATTTATCTTAAAACAAGACTTAATATATTATCCCATTTTGATTCTCTTAACTAGGATAAGGTTATTTAATAAAAATAAATTATGAGACATTCAATATCTCTTCACAAATTTGTACAGTTTTTAAAGTATTTAATGTTGCTTTGTACACTTAAAGACATTATTTGTGAAGCAAAAACGTGTGTGAAAAACGATTTGGCGTAAAGCGGCGTCCCTTCATAGACTTCAATGTATTCGGCAGCGCTGACATGAGTCATGTGAAAGGCCCTTAACATCTATAAACATCAGTCGCTTTAGCGCTTCACAATCACAAAAGTGACCGTTTATGGTTTCAAAATGACAAATTTCACCAAAAGGTGAGGATTTTGAATCCCTGCTAAGTTATTATTATTATTTTATTTATGCATATATTCATTCAGTGGTTGGGAGACATTGCTCTAGCTGCTTGTTTCGCTCTAGTACAACATGTTGTGGTGTCATTGCTCGCTTCGAGTGCACATGTCACTTCCAAAATTCACAAGTTAATTCACATGTACAGCCAGTTCTACCATTTTGAATAAAACTGCAAATATGATAAAAATTTGAATTCAGGGCAGGTTCCTTGAAGAGTTTTTATAGTACCAGATGATTACATCACTGTCACAGTATATGAGCAGTGTGTGTGTGTGTGTGTGTGTGTGTGTGTACAAGTATTTGTATTCTTAGACTGTTATTAATGATGACTCCGTGTAAGCACAGAAATCCCACAGCATGGCTTATGATTATTTGATCTTTTAGGTGTACCCTGATACATTTATCACCAACCTACATAGTATGACAGTCTCACCTCTCCACCTTATGCAGGACTTAAGATAAAAATTAATTTGATTAATTTCTTACTTGGTGTTTCTCTGTTTGTGCTTGTGGAACATGTAATCTATGTTGGGCAAAAGGTTAAACCTTATATTTGAAAGTAACTCATAAAACATTTAACGTTGACTGGAAATCTGGGACGAAGGCTTCTCATCAAAGTAGATGTTAGGAGAGAGCTACCCTCCAAACAGATTTCTTGGCTCCTCTATTTAAACTTAATGTGAAATGGCATTCGCAATCCATATTATTTCTGTAATTTGATTAATTTCTGAATGAAACGTTTTTTTTTTTTAAATTAGAAAAATGTAGTATGGGTCCATTTGTAGGGATTTTATCCATCAGAACTGATTGAATTTTGAAAAGTGTGTGTACATACGGTACCAAAATGCTGCGTTCTATTCAAAGTCCAATGTTGGTTCCTCTTTGATATCTCTGACATTCAAAGGCATTCAATTGTCCTTTTTATTTGCTTTAAAGTAAATGTGTGTATTAAAAAAGTACATACAAGCCATTATTATTTTATGTTGACTTATTAATACATGTTCAGAGCTGGTTTAGAGCAGGTTTAGACCAGATTAAGTACTAAGAAAGTAAGAATGGAAGCATAAGTGAAAGCAAGAAGAAAGCAGATTAATTCCTGCCATACATCCCTTTCAAAACTGTTAGCAGCAATAATTATGCAGCGATATAAACATAATAAAGCAAACATTTCCAATGCAATCACACAAAACAACTCCAAGTAGTTACTAAAACACTAGTCTAAACTTTAACAAAAAATTGTAAATATTTACAGGCTTTGAGTGTCTCAGACCATAGATCGCTGCAGCCTCTTGGCGTAGAGTTTAAGAGTGTGACCTTGGTCATATATTAAGAGTTGTTTAGATGAGACCAGGTTCAGGGAGTTTGGGTTTGCCTCCTAAATGAAGGTCAATTAAGTTTTCATTGGCCAGTTTGGGTGTAGAAGATATGCCATATTGTTGCCAGGCAACAAGCATCAACAGACTGGCATCAGCCACATAACTAGTGTTTATCTCAGAGCACATAACCAAAAATAATTTCATGAAACAATATGTTTGTCTTTTTGGACATTTTTTATTTTTTTTTAATTTCAAAATAGATAAACATTCTTAAACAAGATAAATGTAAGGCAGATGCTATTTGCACTCTGGTGAAAATAATGGTATATTCTATTTCCAGTGCAAACAGTGGCAGATACTATTTGCACCCATATTTACATTAGAGACTGACCAATATGGGATTTTTGAGGCCGATACTGATTTTAGAGGGGGAAAATTTACTGATTACCAATATGAGGCCGATATAGTAAATTTTTAAGCTGGAATGAAAACAAGAAGCATTTACACCTGCCGAGACAAGAGATAAACAGCGGCAGCGTTGTTACAACGTATTCTACTATAAAACTTCAGGGGAAACTTTCAATGGTGGAAAACAGCTGTGTGGTTAGCTAGTTAGCTCTGAGCTAGTTGTTACAGAAGTAAAAGATGGATCAGCATTGCATCTCACCAACTAGTTAACAACGTTGCATGAAATCAACACTCAACAGACACGATCCACCACCGCACCGTTGTCTGCTGAGCTGCAAAAAGATGTTCAGATGTTTACCTTTCAATCTGCTTCATTACTGGCTGCACTGACAAACTATAGCTGGCTAACAGCAAACAGGTGTAATAAACATGAGTGACATGGTTGTCAGGGTCAGGGTTAACATTATATTAGTTATATTGAAAAGGGAAAATGATGGGGCCATTGTCTATTAACTTTCCAGTATGTATTTCACAAACTAGTAAGCAACTTACAGAGAACACACCGCTTAACTCCACACCACTTAACTCCACCCGTCTGCAGAGTCACCGTCAGTTCACTCTGTAAAAACTGGAGTCGGAGCATGCTCTGCTGGACAAACTACGTTATCCAGTTTATTTAGAATCCCACGGACACCCTAAACCTAACCTAAATCTTTCACCTAAACCAAAAACATAGTATCCTAAAAGCAAAAGAGATGTTAACAAAATAGACATCCTTATCGTAAACCAACACCTAAACCTAACCATTACTTCTATGACAATTTTTTCTCACATGTCAGCTTGCCTGCTCAGCTGGGCTTGAGCCTATGTCTTCCGAATCCAAAATCCAACACTCTATCTGATTAAATATGTGTGTAAATGTAGGTGGGTCTGTAATGAAAGCATTAAAATGTATAGTTTTTCAAACGATGCATTATAGTAAAAGTGTTTTGATATCATAACATAGCAGAGTGTGAGTAATAGTGCAAAAAATATATGTATGTATAAAGTCATAATCAGCCATTATACTCATGATTTGTGTGAAAGTGAAAAAAACACAGGAAACTGGAGCGAAATGTTGAACACAGCACATAAAAGTCAGTTTGCATGAATGTAGTTTAAGTAATGGCAGGCAGGGACCTGGGTTGTTCAGCAAGTAAAGACACCGACTACCACACCTCGAGTCGCAAGTTCGAATCCAGGGCGTGCTGAGTGACTCCAGTCAGGCTTCATAAGCAACCAATTGGCCCAATTTCTTGGGTGGGTAGAGTCATGTTGGGTTAACCTCCTTGTGGTTCTCGCTCTCGGTGGGGTGCTTGGTGAGTTGTATGTGGATGACTCCACATGTGCTTGTTCTCCACGGTAACGTGCTCAACAAGCCACGTGAGACATGGAGGCAACTGAGATTTGTTCTCCACCACCCGGATTGAGGCCAGTCACTACACCACCACAAGGACTTTGTGCATTGGGAATTGGGCATTCCAAATTGGGGAGGAAAGGTGAGAAACAAAAAGTAATGAAAGGAAAACATGTCTTAGAGGGATAGTTCACCCATACAGTTCTGTCATCATTTATGGACCCTCATTTTGTTTCAGACTCATATATTTTTTTCTTCTGCTGAACAAAAAAGGAGATGTTAGGCACATCATTTAGTCACATTCACTTTCCTTGTTTGGAAAAAAAATACACTGAAAGTGAATGATAAATGAGGGTAACATTGTGCTTAACATATCCTTTTGTGTTCCACAAAAGTATACAATTAAAAGAGTAAGTAAATAATGATAGGATTTTTTAAAAATGCACCTTAATTTAAGAATGTTTAGGTAGGTTTAATTGGTTTGTTTTTGGGGAAATGCATATGTATTGATTTGTTCCAATTTTTAGTCCTACTAAAGTCCAAGGTTGTGCTGTCAAATTTGTCATGAAACCCTGGAGATTGTATTAAAGAGGCTTTAGTGAATATGCATTCCATCATGTGATCTGCGACTCTAAATCTGTAAGATTAATACACAGAGTGGAGTGTTACATCTGTGATCTGTCTAATCTCTTTCTGGCTTTTGGTTGAACATGACAGGCATCATGGTTTAACACTGTAGAAATGTAGGACTCTGCAGTTTATCAAAGTTTCACTGATGGCTGGATCACGACAGGTTGTATATGAGCTAATAGCTTATGTCAGTGATCTAAATTTACACAGAAAAGGTAAGTAAGAGATTTTATTACACTAAAATCATGTTGTGATGACGTGGAGGACCTGGCCGTGATTGAGAACAGCCAGCGCTGAATCAAATGATCAGTGGGAGAGCGAGATAAGGGCGAGCAGAGACCGAGAGAGAGAGAGAGAGAGAGATAGAGGAGAGAGAGAACTTGCTCGCCGGCTCCCGGACGTGCTGTCGCCTGGTCCTCAACCGCTCCTCCCCCCTCTGGTGGACACCAGCTCACTCTTCCCCCGACGGACAGCAGCGAATCCTCCTGCACATGAAGGATGGAACCGCTCCTCCCCTTCTCGACAGATGGCCGTGGTTTCTCCGGCTCACGGTGGCCGGAAGCGACCCCTCCGTCCCCAGGCTGATGGTGGATGGCAGCAGCGAGGACTCTGCAACAGTGCATCCCTCCTCCCTCCCATGTTTCAGCACCACTGTAACAGTTAAAGAACAGGCAAGGAGTAGGTGGAACCAGCTGAATGGTAAACATACATTTGAATAAAAACTCAATATAAAAACATAAAACAAACATGAACACAAGCAGCGTGGCCGCGTGAGTCTCTCTCTCTCTCTCTCTCTCTCTCTCTCTCTCTCTCTCTCTCTCTCTCTCAAACTGGTGCTTCTGGCTAGTTTTTATCCCCTCCTGAATGATTAGTCCAATCTAGGGCTGGCTGTGTGCCATCATGGGCCGGCCCCACCATCCTCCTTGTTACACTACTCCATTGACCAACTCAGGCCGGGAAACCCCCGGCATGACACACTCCTCTTCATTCCTGGAGGGGGGGCTTTGCCCTTCTGGCCGTACCTGCTGGCAGGTCCTCCCCGCTTTTTGAAGCCCTGGGAGAGACGAGAGGATAGGGAGAGGGTAAGAGCAAGGCAGAGTGACAGAGAAAGTGAGAGGAGAGAGAAAAAACTTGCTTGCCGGCTCCCGGACACGCTGTCGCCCGGTCCTCAACTGGTCCTCAACAGCTCCTCTGCCCTCTAGCGGACACCAGCTCGCTCCTATAATGTTTAATGATAATATACAACATAAAACATAAACGAACAGACATACATACAATGCAACATCCTCCTCGTCACACATGTTCAAGGGATAGTTCACCCAAAATGTAAAATTATATTATCGTTTACTCACCCTCATGCCATCACAGATGTGTATGACTTTCTTTCTTCTACAAAACATAAATGAAGATTTATGGAAGAATATTTCTGCTTCAGCTCTGTAGGTAATTCCAATGCAAGTGAATGGGGGCCAGATGTTTGAAGCTCCAAACAGCAGATAAAAGCAACTGTGATAGTTTATGTTCGTGGGCAATGGAAGAGTCAGGAGACAACAAAACAGGTTCAAGGTCAGTCTCTTTAATTGCTTGTTCAACACACAATCTTAACATAATCTTGTAGACAAATGAAAGCGCTCTTCAATGCTAAAACATTATCATAGTTCAGGCTGTCATGCTCTCTAGTCACTCTCTCCCTCTTTGACGCTATGGCGTGCCTTATCAGGTCCACCATCAATATAATGACAGGTGTTAATTACAACCCAGGTGATGAGCCTTACCACTTTCCCTCTCCTGCACACAGACACATGACCACACACCCCATGCCACAGCAACATTAACGTAAACCATTCTATGCCAATGGTTTAATCATTGTATTCTGATGTGATGCAGTCGGTTTTGGATGAGAACAGACCAAAATGTAAAAACAAAAAATCACAGTAAACATTAGATTAAACCTGCAATTTTTGATTAAGTGCAAAAAAGTAAAGTACTGTAATCTCATTTCATATTTTGAGGGTATTTCCAATGGACTCATAAAAACAATGTAGCAATTATATATATATATATATATATATATATATATATATATATATATATATACACATACTGGCAGCCAAAGTTTGGAATAATGTACATATTTTGCTGTTTTGGAAGGAAATTGGTACTTTAATTCATCAAAGTGGCATTCAACTGATCACAAAGTGTAGTCAGGACATTACTGATGGAAAAAAACAGCACCATCACTACTTGAAAAAAGTTATTTTTTTATCAAATCTAGACAGGCCCCATTTCCAGCAGCCATCACTCCAACATCTTATCCTTGAGTAATCATGCTAAATTGCTAATTTGGTACTAGAAAACCACTTGCCATTATAACACAGTTGAAAGCTATTTGATTCATTAAATGAAGCGTCACATTGTCTCTGTGTTTGTTTTTGAGTTGCCAAACTATGCAATAGACTGACATGTCTTAAGGTCAATATGAGGTCAAAAATGGCAAAAAGAAACAGCTTTCTCTAGAAACTCATCAGTCAATCATTGTTTTTAGGAATGAAGGCTATACAATGCTTGAAATTGCCAAAATGTATACTAATATGTACACTACAGTCTTCAAAGACAAAGGACAACTGGCTCTAATAAGGACAGAAAGAGATGTGGAAGGCCAGATGTACAACTAAACAAGAGGATAAGTACATCAGAGTCTCTAGAAATGAGAAATAGTGGACTCACATGTCCTCCGCTGACAGCTTCATTGAATTGTACCTGCTCAAAACCAGTTTCATGTACAACATTAAAGAGAAGTCTCAGGGTGCAGGTCTTCTGGGTAGAATTGCCACTTTGTTGAATAATTACATTATTCCAGACTTTTGGCCACCAGTGTATGTGTGTGTGTGTGTGTGTGTGTGTGTATATATATATATATATATATATATATATATATATATATATATATATATATATATATATATATATATATATACACAGTATATATATATATATATATATATATATATATATTTATATGTATTTATTTATTTATTTTATTATTTATTTTTTTTTTACATGTTTATGTTCATAAAATAATAACTTGTAAATTGGCTGTATTATTACTATATTATATTCTGAATTCTTTTAGTGCAAAAACGTTTGTAACATCATAATTTTAAGGGTTCTTAGGAATTTTAATTTTGATAATATTTTCTCCATATGTGACTGTGACTGGGCAGGCAAAAGTTCTTAAAACCTTTTTTGGATCATGTGTCCAAATAGTAATTTCTCAGAAAGTTTCAGAAAAGGTACCAATTATTCATTATATGACAATTATCATACACAATTATTCATGTGTATGTATGTATTTTTTTCACCTTTTAGAAAAATAGTAAAGTCATCAAAGCGATGGAATTACATAAAATGGACACACAATCTATAATAAGTAAAAACTGTGTTATATTTTAGCATCTTGAAAGTAGTCACCCTTTGCCTAGAATTTGCAGACATGAACTCTTGACATTTTCACAACCAACTTCTTGAGGTATCACCCTGGGATGATTTTTAAACAGTACTGAAGGAGTTCCCAGCTATGTTGGGCACTTATTGTCTGCTTTTCTTTAATATTTGGTTAAAGTTATCAATTTTAATATATATATATAGTACTTTGCAAAGGTTTTAGACACTTATGATGTTTCACATAAACATTTGTCTTTAGATGATTATTTATATCTTTATTGTGTCAATAGGAAATATACATTTTAGACTCCCACACATTTATTATGTGAATAGAATAGAAGAACAGGGAGCCCTGCAACAGATGTGTGTGTGTGTGTGTGTGTGTGTGTGTGTGTGTGTGTGTGTGTGTGTATATATATATATATATATATATAATTTTTTTTTTTTTTTTTATGTACCTATATGTAATTGACTCTATGATGTGATTTTCTTGTAAAGTGACATTGAGCTATATGTATATAAACACTGGTAAAATGCACCCAAATGTGAATATTACATTTACTTACTCTCATGTTGTTCCAAACTGATGACTTACTTTCTTTACAGAACACAAAAGGAAATGTATGGTAAAATGCTAGAAACTGACATCCTCAGTTAACATTCATTTAACCTTTTTCCATACAATGAAACTGAATAGGTTGCTATTCTGCATAACATCTCCTTTTGTGTTCCACAGATGAAAGAAAGTCATGCAAGAATTTTTCTTTTTTGGTGAACTATCTTTTTAAAAGACTCAGTGACAATTTGGAAAACAAAAAGTCCAGAGCACAAAAAGTTACATATTTGTATGCTCAGACAGTCTCTCTCTTATTATGTCATGCATGTTTTATCCTGGGTGGGTGGTTGAACTTTGTACGTCCAAATGTGAGAACAGCACAGCCAAACTGTGTTTGGCCACTGTGTTTGGAGAACATGGCCAGGTCTCCCAGGGTGACTTTATGAGGAGCCCCCCTTCTCCCCCCCCCCCCCCCCCATCCCCCCCATCCCCCATCCCCTTGCAGAGCAGTCCTTATGTCCCCTCTGGCTCTTTTAAAAGCAGAGGAACAGCTCTTTAGGCTGGGAGCCAAGTTCCCAGGGCAATGCAGTGAATGTGCGTAACTCCAGATGTCCATCTGTTCGGTGGTTTGGGAGGGAATTAGAGGTCTGCTCCTCCCTCCTACAAAAATCCTTTTCTCCATTAGCTTTCCATCACTTAGATACCATAGCATCTACTATCTTTAAGCTGTTTCTGCCCCTGCACCAAAGAGCAGCCATTGATACTACCATTGCCCTGGCTGAAGCCATTTGCGATCAGGAGGGTGGGGAGCACACTGACTTGAGAATCAACAACCAGGGGCCAGATTCATGAATGTCATCGTATGTCAAGTAATTTTTATTTGTGTAGCTTTTCAAAATACAATTGATACAAATAATTTCACAATATTTTAATGTCATAAAATGTCTTAAAGCCCCCAGCTAACAGCTTCAAGAGGAATTTTATTCTAAATAATGTTTCATGTATCCTGCCCCTGGTTTTTATTCACAATCAGTTATATTCCCATTTCCAAAATACTGGATGAAAATGATTTATGACATTCGGTTTTGTTAATGGTTACTCTACATCTGAACATGCATTGTTCCATTGATGTGAACGGATCTCTGTACTGAAATACACTTAGGGGTTCACGCAGTATGTATCATTGTGCCAAAAAAAAAAAAAGCAAAAAAAAAAAGCAAGACGCAGCACTAAGAACCTAGAGGTCGACTGATGGTGGATTTTGCTGATACTGATAACTAAGGTGATGGAGAAGATGATAACGATTAATTGGCCAATAGTTTTTTAAAATTGATTTATTGAATGTTAAAAGATTTTCTTGGCCTTTTCTTACGGATACAAACAAAAAGGCAGTAAGAATCCAGAATGAAAAATGTAAGATCTGGTGCATAGTGAAGAACATTTAACCATAAACAAGCCCAGAAGACACAAGGGACTCTTATGTTGAAATAACAGATACTTGGCTCTGTTACAATTAAGTATTTACAAATGTAAGCTTTTTATAGCCTATATACTGTATCCACAAGCTGTATGGTTTTGTGTGTGTGTGTGTGTGTGTGTGTGTGTGTAAATGTGTATATATATATATATATATATATATATATATATATATATATATATTTATGTATTACATACAATGTATGTACTGACAGGGCATGTTTCTATAAAGTCGTATTGCTCTTTGCATGACCTCTCTTCAATTTAAAACACTTGATTATCTAAGTAAAATAACAAAATATGCTTTGAAGAGATGATAAAAATATGGATGAATATTGTCAATGGGGAAAGATTTAGATACTACAAATTCCCATAAGATTTTTAATTTCAGACTTTATAGAAACATGCCCTGTCAGCACATACATTGTATGTAATACATATATACATATATATATATATATACATATATATATATATATATATATATATATATATATATATATATATATATACATATATATATATATATATATATATATATATATACAGTAAATAATACACATGAGCAAGAATGTGATATGGTCCTACATCAGTGCTACTGTGATTCGCCAAGGCCGAGTGCCATAGGTAATCACAGCAGTGCTGATGTAGGACAATATCGCACTCTTGCTCGTGTGATATTGCTTATATACAACAGCTTAACGAACAAGTCAATTTAAAAAAACTAAATCCCTCGACCCCTCCGCGTTTCAGCGGCTGGTAGGGGCATCCTCCGCCCCTGGCAGTGGCCCTGACCGCTCCAGGCGGTCGGCTATAGGAGCCCCTTCTCCCCTCGCGATTGGCGGCCGTTCCTCCGCGTCCAGGCGGCTGGGCTCCTCGTTCCCCAGAAGATTGCCGCGGCTTCGGCACCAATGTAACACAGATCAAGTTCGTGGGCAAGGAAGAGGCGAGAAACCGGCTTGACATATAAAATAATAGGTTTAATGTAAAACTCAAAAGACAAACACATAAGACGACGGACATGTCCGTGAACGATCTCTCTCTCTCACGCATCGCCGTCCGCAAGTGGCCTTTATCCCTCTTGACGGCTTATCACGCCCCGGTCCCGCCCTCCACCGTGCCACAGTATCCAATATGGAAACTCCGATAAAAGGTAAGCACCTCGAGTTCTGTAATAAATCAGTTGAGTCTTTCATCTGTGATGAGCCTTATTCCTGAAGTTGTTCGTTTAAAGCTGTTGAAAGCTATTTTCTAGCTTTGGTAATGTATTAGTAATGCAAATGATCACAGAGCGCTGTTCTATGTAAACAATGACTAACGGATTCACTTTACATAACCAACTGGTTTATATTACACACAAAAATTATCTTTTGCCACCCCCTAACATATGTAATTTCAAAAATAAAGACAGTAACTCCTAACAGATCGGCGCTTCTCTTACACTTTATTTGTGTAAGACCATCAGTGTTCATGGAATGTCTCTCGTCCAATCATATTCAAGGAACGAAACTCACTGCGGTATGTGTATATATATATATATATATATATATATATATATATATATATATATATATATATATATATATATACAGTATATATATATATATATATATATATATATATATATATATATATATATATAAATATATATATATAGTTAACTATCTGCTTATTTTTGCCGATAATTTGCCGACTGTTCCAAAAAGCAACTATCAGCACCAATTTATTTTAAAAATTTATATATTGGTCAACCCCTACCAAGTATGCAGGTGTCTCAAGACATGTTTTTATAACTTGACAAGCACCTAAAAATGCTCCTGTTACAAGTTACACTTGTACTCTTCCCAGTCAAAAGTGACCACCATTTAATGAATGAGAAACACTACAAATCTGAGATTTTCTTTATAATTATTTATTATAGAAAATATAATAAAACAGCCGCAATAAGTCCATTTTCAATAAATAAATAAAAAATTCCCAAAAACCCAACCAAAATGCACAACTTTAGTGCTGCTACATGATTTAATTTATAGTTGTTACATTTCTTTCATAACACAATTTTTTTTTTACAAGTATACTGATTACTTTTGACTGGGAACAACTGGAACATAATTTAATGATGAACACTGCAAAAAAGTTAATAGTTAAAGTTCTTTTTTACCTGACACAATGTGGAAAATGTGCTACTCTTGCATGAAATGCTGAAAAAACAGTGGGAAAACCAGCACAATGGTCAAAGACATCTGTTTAGCACATGTTTACATAGGAAAACAAGTGAAAAAACATTGCAGAAGGACAAAAATATTTTCTTTGTGAACAGCCCCTTACCATTACCATCACATTTTGAGGGAATAAACCCATGTATGGCTTTTTGATAGTTGCTCTGCATATTTAGCTGGGATAGGCGACATTTTTTTAACTGAAAATATTACACACTTTAAGCAATATACATAGATCGTATTAAAAGAATCGGAACCGGAACTGAAAGTTGAATCTTAATTCCTTACGATTCCCATCCCTACAAGTAACAGACCCATAGAGAAGAAGGCTTGACTGGACTGTCCCCAGGCTGTGATGAAGTCATGGCAGTTCAGTGATATAGAGGTTGGGATTTTGGGTAAAAGAGCACACAGGAAAAGAGTGTATTTGGAATTGCTTACTGACTGATTGTGTTGTGTGGGAGTGGAAAAATACTCCATCAATCAACATGATCACGTGTATCATGCCTGTTACGTTGTCACGTTGTGCTCTCTCAAGCATGGACATTTTTCTCTGAGCAGGAGTGGCCCAGAGCATCCCTGTTGTGGAGTTTTGGTCCTTGACCCATTCAGTTATCCAAATTAGTCCTGTGAGATGCATTTCATTACAAAGCCTCAGCAGAAGCATAGTTTTTCTTGGGTGTTTATACACCAAATTACACAATTTTCCACACAAATCTCCAGTGTTACAGCAATGTCACATGAAAATGATAATAAAACTAGCCTCTGTTGATTGCAACTGGTCAAATGTGTGTATATTGTAGTCAGAAGCCAATATCAATAATCTTTCAGCATCTTGAAATTATTTATAAAACATCAACTTCTCATTTTAACAGCAGTTCTCTATAGTCTGTGCCACTGCACTCAAAGAAAATCTCCTGATGGTTTTATGTTCCCCTGCTAAAAAATCCAAAAATCTAATTTGTATGTAATTTGGGTTATTTCAAAATCTAAACTTTATGATATCCAATAAAAACAATATTTGTTGAGGGGACAAATTAAAATAATAAATATGATGTCACATTGCATGTCGATTTTTGGCGATTCTAGTATTTTACTGTAATTATACTATATTAGTTTGTTGGATTATTTTAATTTAACTTATATACATTTATTTTAAGTCATCTTGCACCATTTTTAACACTGAACCTAACGATAAAAAACCAAAGGCATCCGGGAAAAGTCACGAACTGATTGGACAGCTTTTCTGAGGTATATATTTTGACGGAACTTACCGAACATCCAAAACAATGCTGGTGAAATGCGCTTGTTGGATGAATATATGCATACATGGTGGTATTTTTACCAGCTGAGAACAAACAAAGAGATAATAAAATGTGTAAAGGAGTCAAAACAACACCAGGAATTCCTCTGTTGTGCACACAAACGAAGATATGGTGCAAGGATAACTGACGCAGTACCGAACTGTAATGGGAAACATAGCCCCTATAATAAGAAGAACCTGGTATGCTTGAGGTCAGTATTAGGCAAATTACTTCCCGTAATAGACTTGATTTTATTATCTACATAATAAATAAATACAGTTTCACTGTGATTGATGCATTTTTTTTATGGAGGAACTCCTCAACAGAGCCACATCACAGCATATCACTGAATGGTGTCACAATTCCCATTGTCTGCCTTGTGTTTTTCCCTCACCTTCACTCCAAACTACGTTTCCCACAATTCCCGGCCCTCATCACATCCTACCTTCCCTCATTGTTTGCACCTGTTCACTGTTAACCTTGTGTATTTAAACCCTGTTGTTTTTCCTCCCAGTGTCGATCGTTGATTGTTGTCGCCTGAGCTCCAGCCCGAGCTCCTGTTTTGTTCCTGTCGTGGTTTCCCCTGTTTTACTTTCATTTTTCCCATCGAGGACCTTTTGTTTGTTCCAGTGTTTTGTTGTCAGTCTTATCATTTAATAAAGCTGCATCTAGATCCTCACTCTGTATCTGCTCCATTCGTGACAAATGGTAAAGGCTTTCTCATCGTTGATTACAATGTTCCACCTTTGCAAGCTTTTAAATCTGCCAGGAGAGGGTTTGCTAATGCATGGATGAAGCATACATGATGCAGTTTTCAATTAAAATAAATGTTGCCTGCACTCTTACTGATGCACATTAATTTCTCCAGAAAAATGTACTTATAAAATATTTTGCAAGCCTGCTGATCTAAAGGGCAAGAACATTATGTTACATTACCACAAATTAATTTATGAATACAAATGAATGTATTGCTATTTTCTAACATATTACATTTTTTAAACATTTAAAAAAAAAAAAAAAAAAAACATTTTTCATTGACGATTTTGCTGTATGTAGCCTATTTTTCATGAAAACATCATGCAAAAGGTAGGAACATTTGCCATGAGGTCAGTGGACTTTATACAATACTGCCATGTTATTTTACAGCACATTTAGGGATACAGCCACACTTAATGAAACCGGGAAGGAGTTGCACACCTGGATTGCTGCAGTGGACAAGTCAGGGCTGCCAGGCAAGTTTAAAGCCTGGATTTACCAGCATGGTGTCCTTCCACGACGACTCTGGCCACTGCTGGTTTACGATGTCCCTCTAACCATTATCGAGGGCTTTGAGAGGAAGATCAGCCACACCCTGCGTAGGTGGTTGGGCCTCCCTCGCAGCCTCAGCAGCATAGCCTTGTATGGGAGTAAGAACAAGCTACAACTCCCCTTCAGCAGCCTGTCGGAGGAGTTCATGTTTTCCCCGGCAAGAGAGGTGCTGCTGTACAGAGAGTCCACTGACACCAAAGTTTCCTCGGCTGGTATAGATGTGAGGACCGGTAGGAAGTGGAGGGCCCAGGAAGCAGTTGACCAGGCTGAAGCTGTGCTGCGGCACAGTGTGCAGGGCTTGATTGTATCCAAAGACCTCGATATGATGAGGCCCAAGGAAAGGACAGGCATCGACTGGTCCAAGAAGAAATACGATCAGGGGTGGAGGAAAGACGCATCAGTAGGATGGTGGGGATGTGACAACAGGGGGAGTGGACTTAATGGGAAGAGATAATGGACCGAAAGATCTTGTGGCCTGAGTTGTGGAAAGCAGAATCACAGAATCCAGTTCCTTATTCGATTAGTCTATGATGTCCTCCCCAGCCCAACCAACCTCTTCTCCTGGGGCCTGATAAACACCCCCGCATGCCCTCTGTGCCAAAAAAGAGGGTCCCTGGAACACATATTAAGCTTCTGCCTTAAAGCCCTGGGAGAGGGACATTATTGGTGGTGCCACGATCAGGTGCTAAGGGTTATTGCAGAAGCCATCAGCACAGGGATCTCCCTCAGCAGGCACCAGCAGCCAGCACAGCACTCAATTGCATTTGTCAAGGCTGGAGAGAAACCACCACAGAGCAGGAACCCAGCAGGGGGACTTCTGGCAACAGCCCGGGACTGGCAGTAAAAGGTTGACCTAGGAAGGCAGCTCAAATTCCCAGAAACCATCACCACAACCACACTTAGGCCTGGTATGGTCCTCCTTTCAGAATCATCAAGGCAGGTGGTCCTACTGGAATTGACTGTGACCTTGGAAGATCGAATGGAAGAGGCATTTGAACGGAAGAGGGCCAAGTACGAGGAATTGGCTGGTGAATTTCGTAGCAGGGGAAGGAAGAGCCGCTGCCTCCCCATCGAGGTTGGCTGCCGAGGGTTTACCGGCCAGTCGCTCTACAGGGCCCTCAAGCTCCTGGGAATAAGGGGACTGCACAACAAGAAAGCCATCAGGAACACGGATGCCGCTGAGAAGGCTGTGGATCAAAAGGGGTGATCCGTGGATCACACATGCTACCTAGTCACAAGTCGGTGACTGATCACCCCTGGCTGGGTCGCCTGGGCGGGGGTGTATGATGTTGAAAGACCCGAAACACCCGATGACTCCAGGTTACATCACTGATGATGTGTCTAGGTCGCACCTGCAAGGTGTATGTTAAATCAATAAATTAAATTAAGATTGTGAATTGATGCCAGAATTTTAATACAAAGTCACATGACCTCAGTATTTGCAAGAACTCTATTTTCAATAATTTTCAGAGACATTTGGCCAACACACTCACTGCTCCTCGATTCAGCCTCTCAAATGCTGTATTGCAGTGGAAACATAAACCTTTATAGGGTTTTATAGGCATCTGTGGCACGGTGGAGGGCGGGACCGGCGCGTGATTACGCATGCCCGGTCCCGTATTAGGCTAATTAAGCCGTCAAGAGGGATAAAGGCCACTCGCAGACGCCGATCGAGAGAGATCAATTACGGACGTCCGTTATCTTATGTGTTTGTCTTTTGAGTTGTACATTAAACCTTTAGTTTATATGTCAAGCCGGTTTCTTGCCTCTTCCTTGCCCATGAACTTGTACTGTTTTACAGCATCATAAGAGTTGTTATAGTATTTGGAATTCTCCTGTGACCAGACAAGGTTTGATACTGAAGTGGGTAATATGGCAATATTTTAATTGCATTGTTTGTTTTTTTTTATAATTGCAGGTCTTGTGTTTTTCTGTGAGCCCCCAGTTGAAGACTGAGAACTTACAGATGTTGGCCTTAACCTGTGTCAACCTGGAAAAACAACTATTCCAATCCTACCTACACCACATACGACTATTTACTGCTCTTATATGGATAACTGTATACTCGCAAGTTCTCTTCAAAATTAGAAATATGTAAATCTAACTTGAAATGCAAGAGCAAAGAACTTGATCCAGTTGCAGAGAATTCCTTAATTTAAAGGGATAATCCAACACAAAATGAAAATATTCTAAAAATTTTCTCACCCTCATTCCAACCCAGATGTGTATGACTTTTTTCTTTTGGAGTACACAATTTTTTTTTTTCAGAAGAATATATCAGCTCTGTAGGTCCATGCAATGCAGGTGAATGGTTGCCAGACCTTTGAAGCTCCAAAAAACAGATGAAGGCAGTATAAATGTAATCCATTTCATAGTGTTAGGACAATCCAGCCGCTTCACGTCCTATGCGAGAGATATAGTAAGAGAAAAGGCAGCGGCTGCCGGGCTTGCTCCCATGCTAGTCATGTAGCACCTATCCCCACCCTCTGGGGTGCGGGGAACCTAAGGTCTGTATCTGTCATCTCTTCTGGGGGCGTTGGGGAGGGCTACGTGCAGCCGAAACCGTTGCCTCTAGCACGCAGTTGCCTGCTCGCACCTGTCTCGACAGTTCACGTAACACAGTCAGTGCGTGGCATTTTTAGATGGGACCCCTGGTGTCACTTCATTCGACACAACGTTGAGTGAGTGACAGAAGGGGAATGTCATGGTTAATGTTGTAACCTCTGTTCCCTGAGGGAGGGAACGAGACGTTGTGTCCCTCCTGCCACAGCACTACACCTACCACTGTAAATGGCCGAACCTTATTTTCGGCTCCTCAGTGCAAAATCCTGACTGACAGAGGTGCCCTGCTTCCCTTTATACCCGTATGTCCGGGGCGGGGCATGCAAATTTGACATTGGCCTTTTCTCTAGTTCAGAGGTACGTTTGGCATCCCAAGAAGACCCCTTGCATCACTTCATTCGACACAACATCTCGTTCCCAGGGAATGGAGTTTACGACAGTAACCATGACGTTTTCTGTTTGTTTCTTGGGTTTTATTGTGGGTATTTAATTAATTTTTATTATGTAATATTAAATTATTATTTTTTCTTTTGATTCATTTTAAATAGTATAAAAATGTTAATTGTTCTTGTTTATAATCCAGTTCTTGATTTTTCTTTCCTTTATTTGTGATACAGGAACAGAAGGCATCGCAGCATATGCTAATTCAATGTTATTTTATTGAGAACAACACAGGGTACCAAATATAATATGAGGACAGTTCTTCACAATTGGAGGCACCGCGTCAATCAAATTTGAACTTACCAGAGGAAACCCAGCAAAGCCAAGGACGGCAGGTCTTACTGTTTAGTGAACTCCATTATATCTCACTATAGGTTTACAAGATCATGAAGTTTTTATGTTGTGAGAGACATCAATTCTACTTTGATTCTATGTCAGTTTGCTATCTGGGTCATCTAATACGAATATCACACATTTGACTTTGAATGGATTGCAGCATAAGCTATCTTGTAGCTTAGTTTAGCTAATTTTTCAAAAATAATTGGTAGTTTAGATAGCTACATATTTTGGTAGATTGTCCAACACTGGAGTCACGCCAGAGTTGAAGTGAACTAAACGATTTCAATGATTACTTGAAGATGGCTTGAAAGATATTCATGAGACGCAACTTCAAGAAATAGCAATACCAGCAGCTGGGTTGTTATCATTTCTCAAACATGCTGGTTCTACTTTTAACTCTCCTGGTGTCTAAGCTTTTTGTTATCTCCTTCTATCAATAGAAGAGAGATAGTCAGTGAACGAAAGCGAGAAGGCAGACGATCACAACAATGTACTCCATTCTTTTCCAAGCACAGATGTTTACCATACTATTAGCAGGTATGCTCTATGCTAAAAAGTTGTTCTGCTTGAAAGAGAAATTCATCCCATACACCGCAGGCATTTCTATTTATATCCTCCATACAGGAGGCCTCAGGCACAATGTATTGCTGAGACGAGACACATACAATGTTGTTCTTAAAATGTCCTTTACCACTCTATGCTAATACCTGGGTGTTAGTTTCTCTATGGCTGTTTGTCATGTCTTTCATATTTCATCAATAAATCCCTACTCACTGTGTTTTTGTACTGTCAAGAGGGATTAACCAAGTGTTCAGTGAAGTGCTTGCATACTGATCTGTTTCTCATGGTGAAAACTTTTCGAAAACAATCAGTTTAATTACACTTCAGTTTTAAGAAAGTCTATTTCTATTCTACATGAACATTTGGTTTTGTGAACGTGAAGTCATTATTAGTATACTGTATATAATTAGTATTGAGTTTGAGGCCACATTAGTTGCCTTTACCAGCACAAAAAAAAAAAAAAACAACAGTTCTGGCAACTTGCTGCAAATTTTCTGCAAATGTGCTGCAAATTTGTCACTTATTGTTTTCACATGCAAATAAGCTTGCCATTTGCAGCAAATGTTCGCCAGAAGTTTCAAGATCTTCACTGGTAGAGGTGAACCTGCAGTAAACCTTTGGCAATAATGAAGAGTTTGCTGCAAAGCTTGTTTGCATGTGAAAATAATGAGTGGGAAATTGAAAGTACACAGACAAATAGTTTGCCAGATCTCTCGATTCGTGTAAGGGATTGCCTTATGTCTGTGAATAAAAAAGTGTGTAGGACAGTTCTGGGAGGTAATAGTAGCCAATCAATTTGATGACAGGTTTTGTGTCTGGCATTTCAGATAATAAGAGTAACATAATATACATTTTCAATTTGTTTTCATCTTATTTTTTGCATATTTCTTCTTACTGAATAAAACATTTATCTACCTCAAGCGAGTGTATACATTTTATATGCACGTTTTGGAAACTGAATTTGCATCTTGGAGATTCCATCCAGTATTTTTTCTGCGGTACTCGAAAATGTGCATAAAAACATGTGGACAGAAACCCAGGGGCTTAATTTTAAAGAGCGATATTGCAGAGAAAACTCAATCGAAAGCATATTAGGAGTAAATCAAATTTCAAGTAGAGATCCGTTTCAAATTGGCAATGTTTCTATATTGACCCTGTTGTTTTCGTTTCCCTTTTTCATTAGTTTGGATTTGGACAGTTGCAATTTTTATCACTGGACAGATCATCTTAATGGAACAGGTGATACAGCAGGCTTTTTCTTCAAACAAAGAATCAGTCTGAGAGTGAGCTGTTCAAATCTAGTCATTCTTTACAGCTTGAGGTGCTGATGAGCACATTGTTGCAAATGTCAGTCTTGTCAAATAGCATGCTATCGGCATGTGTCGAGCTCCCATTTGCTGCCAGATAAAGTTTGGCAGAGTTCCCAGTTTCATCATTCATGTGTTGCATTACATGGAAGAACGGAGAGCCCACTAAAACAATATTGCGTTACTTGTCAGAAATCAGAAACCACTTTTGTCACGTATACAAGGAGAATTTATAGCGGGGTTATGTGTATCGTATACTTATCAGGGCTGACACATTTTTGAGCCCCAGCGACAAGATAAATCATTGTTTTTAGGATGTCATCACAATTACTTATTTTTATACATGATTAGCAATCGTATTTTATCTAAATTACACAATGATATTACATTATAAACATTACAGTTTTATCTTCTGTTAATGCCTGATCTTCTGTAAAGCTGCTTTGAAACGATATCTGTCATGCCACTAAATTTATCAATAATAATGCAAATGAGGGCCTGTCCAGTCTGACGGGGGAACAATGTTTCTGCCAGTGGAGTGAATTTTGTGAGAGGCCATCAATTTGTTCATGCAATGGAAGACAGGAGGAGTTTTCTGGAATCTGTTTGAAAACAGTGATTATTTTTGCAGTTCCGTTTGCTGTCAATAGTGGTGCAGAAATCACATCAGTTTAAAGAAACTATTCGAGACCCTTCTAAAGGATTAGCAAAGCGATCTAATAGATTAGTGAGACAAGCTCAGCTTGTTTTGTGTGTATTAGATGTTTGCAGAGTCATGACTTTTCTGCAGTGCATGTGCAAACATGCGTTGTGCAGGCCGCAGGTGATGTTTCGCAAGTGCAGATCTGTGTCGCTCTGCCCTTTCCCTTTTTTTCATGTTTGTCGGTGAGGGCATGATTGAGCAATCATCTGGAGGGAGAGAAAGTGGTAAGGATTCACACCAGAAGGGTATTATGTTTAACAGCTGTTTCTCATTGCAGTAATCCTGGGGTAAGCGATAAAAGGAGAGCCCATGCCAGAGGAGGGGGAGAGAGATGCACAGCAGTGTGGCGTGTTTGTGTGTTAGAGTGGATGTGCTGAAAACTGACAAATGCTGATTTATTCTTCTGTTAGTAAAGAGTTTGAAGAAACAGTTACCTTTACCACGCTTTCTCTGTCCCACACTGACCAGACTTGTCACAGTGGTGCCGAAACCCAGGAATTGTAGGAAGACAATACCCGTCAAGCAGTCCTCGTCGTTGGTCGAAGTCATTCAATCCCTTGCCAGCATGCATCAGACTCAACACCAGGCCCTGCTTGAGTTACACCGAGACCAGGATTAGAGACAAACCCTTAGGCATGCCTTTACCAAGTGAAAGTGATTGATAGTCAATGCCTCCTGCCAGACATAGCACTCTCATATACTTATTTTTCAGTGATCAAGGATCAGTTGTATTGAGTGACACAGGACGCTCAGACAAAGGAAGATGCAACCCAATTGTTAGTACTGAAGAGCCATCGGGAAATACAATTCCAGATGGCTCATTATAATCTGATGGCGGGACACTTAGGGCACAAAAAAACACTGAACCATCTAATGGCCCATTTATATTGGCCAGGCATTCACTGGGATGTCTGCAGGTGGTGTGTGGCATGCCGTGAATGTCAGCTGGTGAGTCCACCGCTGTCACCCCTTATGATGACCGAGGTCCCCTTTGAACTAATTGTTATGGACCTCATCAGACCATTAGAGTGGACGGCACATGGGCATCGCTTTGCGTTAGTACTGGTGGATTATGCAATGTGATACCCATAAGCAGTGTCTCTGCACAACATCTCAGCACATAGTGTTGCTGAGGCACTTTTCAGAATTTTCTCCCGAGTGGGGATTCCAAAAGAAATACTTACGTATCAAGGTACTACTTTTATGTCATGCACACTTCATAAACTATACAAATTATTGGGGATTAAATACCAGCATTTACCATCCCAAAAGGATGGGCTGGTAGAACAATTTAATAAAACACTTAAAAATATGATTCATAAGTTTGTACAATGGGATGCTATAGATTGTGATTAGTGGCTCAAACCCCTATTATTCGCAGTTTGAATGGTCCCACAAGCCTCCACAGGGTTTCCCCAATTCAAGCTTCTGTATGGACGTAGGCCACACAGTGTGCTTGATGTCCTGCAGGAAGCTTGAGAGGATGGGCCTTCAATGAGTAAAAAAGTAATTCAGTACGTTCTTGATCGTAGAGCAAAACTCCACACTTTGGGATTTGAATTTGCACCTGGAGATAAAGTGCTTGTATTACTCCCAACTTCTAAATTACTCACCAAGTGGCAAGGGCCCTTTGAGGTCACACATCACACGTTATGAGTTGAAGTGAATGGATAGAGGTGTTGCACATCAGATATACCATCTCAACTTCCTGATAGCAGTCCCTGTAATTTTGGTGACAGTAGTTCCGGAGAGGGAGGAGCTTTGGCTGGAGGTGAATTCCAAAATTACTAGTCAAATCAACACAGTCACTTGTGGAGACCACCTCTCCCCGTCTGTAATCACAGAGGTGGCCAAGTTGCAAAATGTATTCAGATATCTAGACTGATTCTGAACACAGAAAATGTGGTACAGTAAGTATTGGATGCTACACTCAAGATGGGAGTAATAGAAGAATCCCACAGTGAATGGTCCAGCCTTGTTTTGCTGGTCCCTTAGAGTGACGGGTTGGTCCGGTTCTGTGTGGATTATCAGAAAGTAAACGTGGTGTCTAAATTTTATACATATCCAATGCCTCGTATTGGTGAACTACTCAATCGGTTAGGCACAGCTCGATTTTATTCGACACTGGATATTGGCAGATCCCCTAATGCCAGTGTCCATTGAAAAATGGCCTTCTCCACACCGTTCAGATTATACCAGTTCGTGATCCTTCTATTTGGTTTGTTCAGGGCCCCAGCTAAATTCCAGTGGTTCATGGACAGAATCCTCATACCACATGCTGCTTATATCTGTATGGTATTATTATTTACACGAATGATTGGCAGAGGCACCTGCATCATCTGAGGGCTTTCCTGAGGTCATTAAGATGAGCGGGACTCACAGCAAACCCAAAGAAGTGTTCAATTGTGTGTGTGGAATAACGGTACTGGGGCTGGCCTGCTACTATTGTAGGCTTGTGCCTAATTATTCAGCCGACACCAGCTCACTGACTGATTTTTCTAAAAAGGCAGCACCAGATCCGGTCCAGTAGACAGTCAACAGGTGTTTATGCAGGTGAAAGCTGCACTTATTGGCTGACTTTTACATACACCTGAAAAGCCGACAAATACTGATTTATCCCTCTGTTAATAAAAAGTTTGAAGAAATAGTTACCTGTACCATGCTGCCTCTGTCCCAAATCTCAACAAATCTCTCTTAAGTCTTATGTTTGAATAGAATGATTTGAGTGTCATCAAGGGTGCCCACACACTTTTCAGCTGTAAAGTCACTAATGTTTATTTTGTGTGTTTCACTGAGGTCCTTCACTGGGTGGAGTGTCCTTGGACAGGTTGTTTATATGATGACTGAATGTATTGTCCTAGAGTTTTGTTATGATCACAATCTCTAGAGGGTTTACTTGAATAGACCTCTGATATGTTGGAGTCTTTTCAATTGGTGGTTGGTTCTGAACGCTTTTAACAGCTCAGCACTAACTTGTGTTAATTTCGCTGACCTACATAATTGCACTAATTCTGCAACTTACATTTCAACAGTTGAGACTCTCTCTAAAGCTATCACAAGTCTATTGAGATTGCATATTGATTAACACATGCAGTGTAGAATCCTAGTAGTTTGGATAAGAACCTTTGACCTCTATTTCTACTTTGCAACCCCCAAAGCTCTGTATAACTTTCTCTAGAGCAATACTCCCTCTTATGACAGTTCAAGGCACCCAGAGTTAAAATTAGCTGCTTATTTATTTTGCTTTCACAGCTCACAAGACATAATGAGTTCTCAATTATATTTTGTTGAGGTATCAACTTTGTTTCAGAGGTTCCTCAGATGAGAAATACAAAGAGACACAATTAAGACTGCTTGTTGACATTCAAAGGCTCTGTTCTCAATAATGGACTGCCAACAAAGGCAGAATTTGAATGCATCATACATGCACACTTTAAACATTTTCCAAAATTATTCTACATTCCAAGATACCACATTTTGTCTAAAATTCCAAGGCAAGGATCCTTTACAAAGCATGCAAAAACAAAATGCATTGCGACAAGGTAAAATGGTGAAATTATGGTGAAATTATTTGGATGCCGCAACAGAAAGAATACGATGTCACATGCGAGGGTTTCTGTTTTCAATAAATAAAAATTTATTTTTCATTTTTGAAGGACTAACCATTCTGTTGAACTTGTTGTTAATTTGTTTTGTTTTACATTGTGCATGCTTTATTTATAGGAACAAAGTCCTCTATCATTTTTCTAAATTTTTGTCTTTTTAACTGAAATATTCAAATGATAAAATATATTAAACTTATACATAATAACAAGAATCACAAATTCCTAAAATGTTATGACCTTTTTTTCTTTTTCTTTCTGGTTGTTTTGTAAACGATAATTCAAAGCCCCTTACACACCTGAAAAGTTAAAAGGTAAGTGCATATAAAAAAAAAATTATCTTTTTGTTTGTTTTTCAATGCCGTGCTTACTTTTTATTGAGCTCTAAGCAAAAAATATCATTAATCATAAATGGAAAATAATATTACATTCAACATAAAAAATAGGTTAAAATAGGCCATCTACTCAATTTCCTGAAACAATAAAATGTGCATCTTTGTAATATGTATTCTTTGAAATGAGGCAAGAGGTCAGTGTGTGACATTTTCATTTTCTATTGGTCACACTTTTGTCATCCATATTAGCAGGTCAGAGTTCACCAAACTTGAAATTGCGTTTCTGGTCTCCAGCATTTGCATGCATTTGAATAGGAGTAAAAAAGTGCAGTGCAAAGTAAAAACATCCAACCGTGGTGGACGAATTGAGGGAAATGGTCATTATAATTTAACAGTAATTCATTTAATACCATTATGTATTGTTTAAAATAGTTCCAACTAATGAAAAATAGACTTTTACCCAATATTTGCCCAGAATCTTTGCAAATCGGACTGCAGTTTGAGAAGTATTTATTAGTTATTTTCTGAAACTCTAGAGACTTCTGAGACATGAAACATTTCTAGGGTCTTTTTCTCATGAGAATCCTCTTAGACACAATACTAGAATGCAGCAAAATTCTCAATTTGCTTGCATTTTATTCTCATTGCTCTCTTGGAGACACAACTGAGATTTGAAAGAGCTCCCATTTGGGATTTTCTTTCCTATTGGTAGCTATGTGATTGATGACAGAGCCCTTAAAGCAGGTTGTACTCCAGGTGCAGAGAGTGAATGTAATCACTGTAGTGTTTTAAATGACCAGTTGCTCATGTCTGTGTTTTCTCAGCTGGCCTATTTTGATGTTGTTTAAACCAGAAGCACATGTGCTGAGAAATAAATTCCAAAAACAACGTCATTGTCTTATAGGCAGAAGATTATATGCATCAGTTGTGGTTCTCAACTGGTTTTGCTTCATGATGCAGATTTTAGTGGACAAGGATCCAGACTAAAAATAATAATAATGATGACGATAATAATAATAATACATTTATATAGAGCTATTGGCTTCTAAACGGGAACATTATTAAAAAAAAAAAAAATACAAATATTTGGCACGTAACACAGGACTTTCATTTATAAACAAGCCCGAAATACACCAGAGACTCTTATTTAGAATGTTTTGTGCTCCCAGATACTGTACTCTTACAAACAGATAAGGGAAACAAAAATGCACTCTTACCATCATCTAATATCAAATCAAATCAAATCAAATCACTTTATTGTCACACTACTGTGTACACGAGTGCAACAGTAGGTGAAATTCTTGTGTGCAGTTCCGAGTAACATAGCAGTCATGACAGTGACGAGACATAAACCACTTTACAATAAACAACATATTTACACAAAACAATTTACATAACAAATGTACACATACTTACACAACAATTTACATAACAAATGTACACAATACACACAATGTAGAATACACATACACTAGATACGGGTATAAATATATATATATATACTAACTGAATTGGGAGAATATATTGACAGAATGAGGATTTATAAAGTGCAGTGCTGATTGTTGATCGTGAGAGATCATGTGTTCAAAAGTCTTATTGCTTGTGGGAAGAAGCTGTCATGTAGTCGGGTGGTGCGGGTCCTGATGCTGCGATACCGCCTGCCTGATGGAAGCAGTGAGAGCAGCCCATGACTCGGGTGGCTGGAGTCTCTGATAATCCTCTGAGCTTTTTTCACACACCGTCTGTTATATATATCCTGGAGGGAGGGAAGCTCACCTCCGATGATGTTTCTGGCAGTTCACACCACCCTTTGCAGGTCTTTGCGGTTGTGGGCGGTGCTATTGCCGTACCAGGCGGTGATGCAGCCAGTCAGGATGCTCTCTACAGTACTGGTGTAGAACCGTGTGAGGATGTGGTGGTTCATTCTGAACTTCCTCAGCCGTCTCAGGAAGAAGAGGCGCTGGTGAGCCTTCTTCACAACGGCCTCAGTGTGGACGGACCATGTGAGTTCCTCAGTAATGTGGACACCGAGGAACTTGAAGCTGCTGACTCTCTCCACCGGTGCTCCATTAATGGTCATGGGGCTGTGTTCTCTGTCTTTCTTCCTGAAGT